>CM063501.1:113486981-113516981 GCA_032207245.1 Pardosa pseudoannulata | reverse complement strand
ACAGGTTTGATATTGTTTCACATATTTACAAATTGTTTTACAGTCATTGCATTTTAATTCTTCTCTTTACATTTTAGTACACTTTCTGTACAGCTTCAAAGGTAATAAACAAAAAAAATGTTTCGATTTTATGTTACATGGATTATTCTCACATTTGATTAAAAAAACTTGACCATGAGAGAAATCCTTTTTTACATAGTGTATTACAGTTGAAACACAAGAAGGTGTGTTATTTCTCAAATAATATACACACACACACACACACACACACACACATATATATATATATATATATATATATATATATATATATATATATATATATATATATATATATATATATATATATATATATATATATATATATATATATATATATATATATATATATATATATATATATATATATAATATATGTATATGTGTATATGTATATATATATATATATATATATATATATATATATATATATATATAATATATATATATATATATATATATATATATATATATATATATATATATATATATATATATATATATATATATATATATATATATATAATATATATATATATATATATATATATATATATATGTAATATATATGTGTATATATGTATATATGTGCTTATATGTATATATATATATATATATATATATATATATATAAATATATATATATATATATATATATATATATATATATATTTATATATATATATATATATATGTGTGTGCTTATGGTGACACTGAAAATGAACTTGTATTAAAAATGTATGCATAGTTTGTAAAATGCGAAAAATGTATGAATATTTGTCAACTTGTTCGAACTTTTTTAATTAAAATTATTATATGAAGATGAAACGTCGTGCATATGCAAACTAATACATTCTTAGTTGTTTTGTTGGAAACATCTGATCATGCCAGTGTGACAGGTTCACTCGATATAGGTAGATTTGCCACACTCTATGCACTGTTGTGGTAAGCATTTAATTAAATCATTCCATAGAAGGAATGATGGGTCAGCCCAAGAACACGTGTTTGTGTGGAATAAGAGACGAATGTTTGAAAAAACCAATGCAATAGAAGGATGCCGAATCCCCTACTGACGATTTGACATTTTCATTCCCGTTCTCATTATTGTAGAGATAACATATATCTCCTCCTTACTTCAAACGAATTTTGATCATAACATGTACACGTGTTACTTTAACGTGAAAGGTGAAATATTTTGCTAAAATTTAATAAAGGTAGGTTTTTTAATTTAATTTAAAAAATTATTAATTAATTAATTAATAATATATTAATAATAAGAAATTTTATTGATTAACAAATATTAATTAATTTAAAATGTAAATTTCTGAAATTTAAAAAAATCAGAAATTTAAAATCGCCAATGTCCAGAAGATTATGAGTTAGAAATTCTTCCCTGTATTAATATTTTTTCTAAAATTTCAAATCATCATTATTATCAAATTAAGAGTGAAATGTATAGCATATTTTAAACATATACATAAGACATGTTCTTAGAAATTACATGTGTAATTTATAATTAATGTTTCGAGTAATATCAATTTTAAACCGATATTAAAATTGGAATACTATTACATATAAAACAGTTTTTTTTATTAAATATTACGTTTGAGGATTATTTTATATAATTAGAGACATATATATATATATATATATATATATATATATATATATATATATATATATATATATATATATATATATATATTATCTATCAGAAAAACTAAATTTAAAAAGATTGATTTTTCAAGTTCTCTTAAGTGTTATATACACTAGTTTTAGGTGTACACAGTCATCTTTATTAAAAAATTGAGTCAAAATTAATCTCGTTTCTATACGTTACAAACATCAAACTGAAATAAAGGTGAAACTAAAATTCACGCACTTTTTGACTCTCAAGATTATTACTTAAGAAGAGATTCCTTGTTCCCTTTATATGTCAACAGCAGATGGGCGTCAATTTATTTCTTTTACAAACTTTGTTGCAAACAAGACTTGAGCTTGTTTGACTACCGATTGTCCCTTCTTTTGACGTCTTCCCTAAAGCATGTTGAGAACAGATAGAGAAGACTGAAAAACAGTACAAACGCCAGCATATAAAGGTTTGAAGTCACAGCTTCCGGGTGTTCCCTCTGGATTATTTCTTAAGAGGTAGTCAGGTTTCTAAGCAGTCAGTGAATGAAAAGAATGTTTGTATAATTTAAAAGTGTTTTAAAGACATTATCGTTTATCGTTACAGTTATCGTTAAATAAAAACATTAATTTGCCCATAGCACGTATTACTATTATAAAGGGACATATACATTGATAGCAAAAATTGTACCTTAACAAAATAAAGATATTAATTAAAAATCAATTGAAACCTATTTTTAATTATTTTATGTTTTTTTAATATGCCACTTTACATACGTAATGGTAGTGCGAAAATCAATATTTTTTATGCCAATTTATATGCAGTGAAAACTTGAATCATTATATTGCCTTTCCCAGTTGAAATTTAACACATATTCATTTAAATATTCAGTTTATTAAAATGTAGAAATAAATTTTTGACTGCAGGAAAATATTCCGGATATTGACAAAATAATTCTGTAATGATACTTTGATAGATAACATCTGTGCTCTTGATCTATGTAGGTCAAGGACACTGCTTCATCGAACCGATTGGAGCCTGCGATTTAGGACTGATTCGGAGTTTAAATTTCTTTCAGTGGAACAGGATAAAGGTAGTTTTATTTTTACTAGGACATTTTCATATAATATGGAACATTATTTCTTTTTTCCTTGTATTACTAAAATAATTGATACATTTTTCTTCTATAAACACTAGAAACAAAAGATTTTCTCAGAATAACAAAATAACTTATGTTCAATTTACTGATATACACCGTAACAACTAAACTTAATCTTTCGCAAAATCTATAACGTAAATTTCAAACATTAATGCTTAGCGTAATGAAAGGAAGGTGGCTAACCCACCTTTAACGTCAAATTTGATAAAATTAGATAATATTTAACATTGTTTAACGTAAAAGTTTGAATAATTGCTAATCAAACATTTTAAAACTAATCCGAAGGTTTGAATTACAAGAAATGATGACTGCTAGTTCGTTGTTAAGATAGAAAAATGTACTTATTTTTAAAGACAATAATTTATAACTAAACATATTAAGCACGATAATATTACAAAAGAAAACATTTGAAACTAAATATATTGCATTATGCAAATTGTGAAATTATGCAATATTATATGTAAATTTCATTTACAGAGATTAATGATGGTTAGAAATTTTTTTTAATGGCATATAAAAATATAACTTTTGTAGTTGTTTCTGGATGTTGAAATATATTCTAACAAATGTAATTTTACGTTGTATAACTTTTTGTTATTTTTTAATGAAAAAAATCTACGTATATATAAATATGACTACTTAATATATTGGAGGGAAAGTAAAACATACAGAAAATATTTCATTCATTAGTTGGCAATAAAATTTTTGTAAACTACATCGTAAATGTTTTTACTATCTTTAATTTTTTAAATATCAAATTTTCAAAAAATATGCATATGAACGCTTGGTTACTTTGGTACATTTGAAAATAAAACTCTTGAAACTTTCTGAGTAATAGGCTGAACTGCACTAGCTGATTCATTCAATATACATTGTAAACAATATATTATTTTTCATTCTATTTTTTATGAAATGTCACATTTAAGGATTCTTTCTATATGATTAGAGACATATAGATATATATTAGATATATATCTATATATTATATATCAGAGAAACTAAATTTCAAAAAATGATTTTTGAAGTGCTCGTAAGTGCTATATACAATAGTTTTAAGTGTATATTGACACCATTATTAAAATATCAAGTCAAAATTAATCTCGATACTAAACGTTACAAATATGAAACTGAAAGAAAGTTGAAACTGAAATTTACCCACTTTTTGGCGCTCAAAATCTTTACTTAAGAAGAGATTACTTGTTCCCTTCAGATGACAACAGCAGATGGTTCTCAATTTACTCCTTTTCCAAACTTTGTTACAAACAATACTTGAGTTTGTTTGACTACCGGTTGTCCCTTCTTTTGACGTCTCCACCAAAGCACGTTGAGGACAGATAGAGAAGACTGAAAAACAGTACAGACGCCTGCAGATAAAGATTTGAAGACAGCTCTTTCGGGTGTTTCCTGTGGGTTATTTCTTAAGAGGTAGTCAGGTTTCTAAGCACCCAATGAATGAAAAGAATATGTGTGCAATTTAAAAGTGTTTTAAAGATGGAAGTAATGATTTTAATAAAACATTAATTTTCCTATAACAGGAATTACTATTATAAAGGAGCAAATAAATTGATAGCATAAATTCTACCCTAACAAAATAAAGATATCAATTAAAAATTCAATTCAAACCTATTTTTCATTATTTTATGTTTTTTTAGTATTGCACGTCACATATGTCATGGAAGTGTGATAATCAATATGTTTTTATACCAATTCATATGCAGTGAAAACTTAAATCATTATATAACCTTTCTCAGGTTAAGTCTAACACATACTCATTCAAATATTCAGCTTATTAAAATTTAGAAATAAATTTTTGACTGCAGGAAAATATTCCGGATATTGACAAAATAATTCTGTAATGACACTTTAATAGATAACATCTGTGATCTTGATCTATGTAGGTCAAGGACACTGCTTTATCGAACCGATTGGAGCCTGCAATTTAAGGACTGATTTAGAAGTTTAAATTCCTTTCACTCGAATAGGATAAAGGTAGTTTTATTTTTACTAGGATATTTTAATAAATTATGGAAGATAATTTCTTTTTTCCTTGTATTTCTAAAATAATTGATACATTTTCCTTTTATAAAAACTAGAAAAAAAAAAGGTTTCTCAGAATAACAAAATAACTTATGTTCAATTCACTGATATACACCGTAACAACTAAACTTAAACTTTCGCCAAATCTACCACCTAAGTTTCAAATTATAATGCATAACTTAATGAAAGGAAGGTCACTAACCCACCTTTAATGTTAAATTTTATAGAAATTGGCAAATCTTTAACATTGTTTAACGTAAAATTTTGAATAATTGCAAATCAGATATTTTAAAGCTAATACGAGTGGTTGAATTACAAGAAATTTTGACCGCCAGTTTGTTAAAGAATGTACTTATTTTTAAAGACAATAATTTATAACTAAACCCATTAAGCACAAAGCACGATAATATTACAAAAGAAAACATTCGAAACTAAATATATTGCATTATGCAAATTGTGAAATTATGCAATATTATATGTAAATTTCATTTACAGAGATTAATGATGGTTAGAAATTTTTTTTAATGGCATATAAAAATATAACTTTTGTAGTTGTTTCTGGATGTTGAAATATATTCGCACAAATATAATTTTAGGTTGTGGATATTTTTTGTTATTTTTTAATGAAAAAAATCTACGTATATATAAATATGACTACTTAATATATTGGAGGGAAAGTAAAACATACAGAAAATATTTCATTCATTAGTTGGCAATAAAATTTTTGTAAACTACATCGTAAATGTTTTTACTATCTTTAATTTTTTAAATATCAAATTTTCAAAAAATATGCATATGAACGCTTGGTTACTTTGGTACATTTGAAAATAAAACTCTTGAAACTTTCTGAGTAATAGGCTGAACTGCACTAGCTGATTCATTCTATATACATGATAAACAATATATTATTTTGCATTCTATTTTTCATGAAATGTTACATATAAGGTTTTTTTATATGATTAGAGACAAATAGATATATATTATCTATCAAAGAAATTAAATTTTAAAAATTGATTTTTTGAAGTTCTCTTAAGTGATGTATACACTATTTTAAAATGTCTATTGATATTATTATTAAAACTATCGAGTCAAAATTAATCTCAATTCTAAACGTTACAAATATGAAACTGAAATTCACCCACTTCTTGACGCTCAAGATTATTACTTAAGAAGAGATTCCTTGTTCCCTTCATTTGTCAACAGCAGATGGGCCTCAATTTATTCCTTTTCCAAACTTTGTTACACACAAGACGTGAACTTGTTTGACTACCGATTGTCCCTTCTTTTGACGTCTCCCCTTAAGAACAGATAGAGAAGACTGAAAAACAATACAGACGCCAGCAGATAAATGTTTGAAGTCGCAGCTTCCGGGAGTTTCTTCTGGGTTATTTCTTAAGAGGTAGTTTTTAAATTTCTAAGAAGTCAGTAAATGAAAAGAATATTTGTATAAAAGTGTTTTAAAGACGAAAGTAGTCGTATTAATAAAACATTAATTATCCCATAGCAGGAATTACTATTGTAAAGGAACAAATAAATTGATAGCATAAGTTGTTTCCTTACAAAATAAAGATAATAATTAAAAATCAATTTAAACCTATTTTTCATTACTTCATATTTTTTAATATGCCACATCACATATGTAATGGAAGTGGGATAATCAATATTGTTGTTGATGGCAATTCATATGCAGTGAAAACTTGAATCAATATTTTGACTTTTCCAGTTTTAGTCTAACACATAAACATTCAAATATTTAGTTTATTAAAACGTAGAAATAAATTTTTGACCACAGGGAAATATTTCGGACATTGACAAAATAATTCTGTAATGATACTTTAATAGATAACATCTCTGCTTTTGATCTATCTAGGTCAAGGATACTGCGTCATCGAACCGATTGAAGCCTGAAATAAAGGAATGATTTAAGTTTAAATCCCTTTCACTCGAATAGGATAAAGGAAGTTTTTTTTTTTCCTAGGATATTTTAATAAAATACGGAACATAATTTCTTTTTACCTTGTATTACTAAAATAACTGATATATTTTCCTTTTATAAAAACTTTAAAAAAAGTTTCTCAGAATAAAAAAATGACATGTTCAATTCGCGGATATACACCTTAACAACTAAACTTGAACTTTCGCCAAATCTATCACGTAACTTAATTTCAGCAGAAGATTCAAACATTATTGCATAACGTAATGGAAGGTCACTAACCCACCTTTAATGTCAAATATGATAGAAATTGGCAAATCTTTAACATTGTTTGGCGTAAAAGTTTGAATAATTGATAATCAGACATTTTAAAGCTAATACTAGCAGTTGAATTGTAACAAATAATGACTACTAGTAAGTTGTTAAGATAAAAAATGTACTTATTTTTAAAGGCAATAATTTATAGTTAAACCCGTTAAGCACAAGGCCCGATAATATTACCAAAGTAAGAAAATATTCGAAACTAAATATACTGCATTATGCTAATTGTGAAATTATGCAATATTATATATAAATTTCATTTACAAAGATTAATGATGGTGATAATTTTTTATTTTAAACCCATATAAAAATATAATTTTCAAAGTTATTTCTGAATGTTGAAATATATTCTAACTGTTGGAATTTCAGGTTGTGGAATTTTTGGTTTTTATTAACCAAAAGAATCTACTTATATATAAATCTGACCACTTAACCGTTTGAGTGCTGAAGACTTTTCCTATATATATACTAATAATGCGGAGTGGAATGCGTAGCAATTTTTGGAGAACAATAGAAATGGTTAAATATTCTTTATTCTCACTTGTTACAAGAATGGTTTGCTGCACAAATTGTAAGAATTTATTTTTTACATATAGCACAAATTAAGTTGGATCGTCTAATTCCATTACCATTTATTTTACTGCATACATCACATTGTTGCAATTTCACCCAGGCAATTTTTCTAAAGAAAACTTTGTACTTATTGGTAGTCTTCCTGTGGCATTTTTGCTTGCTAACCATTCCTCCTCTATTGCATCAATAAGGATCAGTAAAACACTTGTTGAGAAAGTGAAAACAGTTTCTAATTTCTATACAACAACAAGTTTTTTTTACTACAAATAAATAAATAAATAAAACACGCTCATTTTGTCTGCCGTACCACAATCCACGGATTTCCTGCATTACTATTTACCATTGTATTTTATTTTAATTCTTAAATTAATCAATTCACAATTGAGTAAAATGAATACAAATTGCGATTGATATGAATTCAACTGCTGTCAATAAATACGAAAATTATACTAACCAACAGCGTTTAGAAGTTCAGATATTTCTATAGCTGTATGCATTCAATCGACAATTTTTGAGATATAACAAGCCAAAAACTATTAGAATTGTTCTTATACCTCGACTTAAAGAGTGGAGACACCCTTATAAAACCCTCTTCACAGAAAACCACATAAATAGTGTTTGTGAAGATTTTTGTCATAACTTTTAGGCTTAAAGTTTTTACTAAGTTTACCCTATCTCAGATACCAACAATTTTATGAGAAATCAGAAATGACAGGAAATCCCAAAGTCTTACATATTACAAACTTTAGGAAAATTAATAAATACTACTGTTGACATAAGAAGGTACGTAAAAAATTCATCTAGAGTCATTTTTATTCACTTGATGTAATTTGTATCTGTAGTGTCAAAAGGCTGGCTGTATTGAACTCAATTCAGATTCATTTAAATATTCGTCATTTTGTCAGTAATACGTGCCGGAAGACTAATTTTTAGTTGACATTTCTTAAGGAACTGTCCAAACTAAGTCATACAGTTTAATTAATCGTTTAAAGTGTTATATTTCCTTAACAAAAATTAAAGTTAAAATATTTAAAAGCTTAATTGTTAACATTCTTTCAATATGACCTCGACAAAATCATGGCACCTTACTTTTTCATATAACATAGCTATTTATTTATCAAAAAACAAATCTTGAAGTATGAAAATGCGCAGTTTTTGTAGTATATAGAGTTGCATTTAACAACTGTAGCATGTAGGTTTAAATGTCTCCAATTAAATGGATATTCGTACAAGTTTGAAATTTTAAGATTTACGTGCCGGTATCATATGTCTTGACATTGCAAATCATTGTAAAACAAGCTCATACATATCTCTCTCTCTCTCTCTGTATATATATATATATATATATATATATATATATATATATATATATATATATATATATATATATATATATATATATATATATATATATATATATATATATATATATATATATATATATATATATATATATATATATATATATATATATATATATATATATATATATGAGTGTGGGTGTGTAAAGAATAAGATTCATAGTTATTTTAAGTTGAACAATTATATTTACTTATATAGAAAAATTTATCTGAAATAGTTGGATTAGTTCAAAATTTAATGAACGTTTTTGTTAAACTTCGTGCTAATAAATGCATTCATTTATATTATATTGTTATTTAATTTTTTTGTATGCGTTTGTGCAAATCTAAACCATGTAAAATTGTTGCAGTTTACTTTACATTTCCTTTTTCCACTATATTTTAAAAAAGTGCACTGAATCTCAAACATACCCAGCTTTTGCCTTCTTTTTGCTGTGTTAGTCTAAAAAAACTCATTCGTTGACAGGAGTAATAAAAATAAGTGTGGGTGCTGAAAAAAAACTGTGACAAATAGTTTTTTTTCCCACTTGTTATGTCTCAAGAGAGATATTTCATTACATTTAACTTTAGAATCGTAACAGAGTTTACGATATACCTTGAAGTACGGATGTGGTGTGTGTATGGGTGAGGTAATAGGATTTGGAGGGTATGGTATTCTAAATGGTTTTGTATTTTCCACAATTATGAACATTTAATTTACGACCCAATATAATATAAAAAGCTAGATTTTTTTAGTCATTACAAGCACTCTTTTAATGACATGGGAAAGCAAATGCACTTCTTGAGCAGAAGTGCTTCCTTCTCATAAACCATAATTTAGATGCCTTACAATACACCAAGCCTAATTGATATGTTTAGAAACTTATACTCTATTTTGGCGATATGAAAAACATTCCTCCGATGCCGGTAAATACTCTAGAAAGATGTAAAAAATCAGTATTCCAAGAAGCTTGAATGGGAGTTAAAATAAGTAAATGATGTTTCAGTCTACATAGATTTTTGTCTGTTCCTAAACTCTATTCTTGTACCCTGTGGCAGCTATAGTAGAACATACAAGAACTAAATTTCGTATGCATCGCAACTACAAACCGGAAGTATATCACACCTATATGTAAAAACTTTTTTTAAAAATACAATAACGCTTATACTATGTCATCTCAAATCGACTGGTTAGCACACCGAGGTAGAGTGACTGAAAGATTGCTGATTCGGTAGAACCCTGTGTTTCTGTATGAATGCTAGTCAATTCAAATACTTCTGATAGAATAAATGTATGCATTTCTGTTATGAATCGGGTATAAGTAGAAGAGCTCAGATTACTTAGCTTATGAGTTGTAAAAAATAACAGCAGTGGTCCAAATGTTCTAGAACCTAGCAGGTGCCTGAATAAATCTCCTCCAAAATCGATAAAGATACGCCTGTACTAACGAATATCATCTCGTTATGTGGCTGGTAAGTGAGTGTGAGGTAAAGAGCGACATGTAAATACGAACTTAGTTATTTCGTCTCCCTTACAAGTTTACTGCCATAAGGAATGGTCTATAAGCGTTACGACTCAGTACATTTAGCCGTTGTGTTGTCTAAATTATTACCGTATATATCGAAATAGGTATGCTCAACGGCTTACACTTTTTGTGGTAGTCAAAAGTTTTTGCATTATGAACGTAAATGGTGATCATTAATTATTCAGCATTATCATAATTAAGGGAATATTTTGTAATGATATTTTATAAAAACCGTCTTATAGATTCTGCATTTGCTATAAAGAGCAACAGTAAATAGATTTTTCCTACTTTCTGACTTTTATTCGTTACTGCAAACCTTGTAATTCTTCATTCTTCTTCTAGATTTTTATAATAGTTGGCATATAGATAACTAAAGAAACTGAGTGACTTTAGTTAAAAGTATATTGGCATACTAATATTACCACTTTTGCAACAAAACTGTATTTTTAGATATTAGAACCATTTAAAATAAGAACAATATTTTGTGTATTATGAATAAATGTAAGCAATATTTTACATTTGAATCATATGCATGCTTTTGCTGGTATGGGGGTTTATAGACGCTGAGGGTTAGTTTTAAGTAGAACATATGCGTTTGTATTTTTTCCGTATGAAAAATATATACACTACAACGTTCCAAAGCAAACAGAATCAAAATGAAGCTCGTTGTTCTCGTAGCTTATTCTATGGCGGCCCATTAGTTAAGACAGAAGTGTACGAAAAGTTAATCTGAGATTAAAAAATTTATTAATGTAATAAAATATGTATAAAGATTAAAACCTGTTTTTTTGTAAAAGATTATAGTCTATATAAGGAATACCGTATATTCATAGTAGAGTTTTAAGCATTAATAATCGTGAATTATCATAAAGTATTCATAGTAGAACATATAATTGCTGTGTTAACTCATATACGCAACCTTTTCTTTAATTATCCATCTGGTTATTTATTTAAAATATTTCAAAGTTACATGGGTTAGAATATCCCAAAAGATATTATAGCTGCATAATGCTAAATAAAATCACTGTAAAAATCTATGAAATCAGTATTATTCTCTGGTTGTATAAGGCTGTTATGTAATTTCATATATTATGATAATAAGACAAAATTCATAGATAAAAAACTAGATTATTTTGAGAGATTTTGAATCAGCAAAATATTTGATGCAATACATAGAGAACTGAAAACAACGTACTTTTTTTAAATTTCACACATACGGAATTAAGTGACAAAATCATATTTCATAAATATAATATATATATATATTGTTTACTTAGATAAACGATGTTTTGTAAAATATTTACTGTACAGCGATATCCAAATTTTAGATTTTGCAACATTTCACAGAAGAAAAGGAAAGATTCCTATGAAGGAAATCTTTGAAGGTATTTTTATAGTGCTTCATTAATGTAGGTACGTTAGTATCGAAAATAATTATTCTTTTTTAAAAAACATAAATAATGAATTTCATTAATTTTAAATACCTTTTAAGCGTTAATCCCTGTTAATATGTTTTCGATTTAGACTTATTCTACTGGAGGGGCCAATTTACAGAACAGTTTTGAGGGTTTAGCTAAAATATTTGTATTCATACAGTTTCCTTGCGTCCTTGCTATATTTCTCGTACCTTCCACATACTTGTTCAGATCCTTGAGAAAATACGAGAAACACATGTGTGGCGTCGATAGACTTGAGCAGTTGTTTTCCCATTTCTCCCCACCAGTAAAAAAAAGCCCGAAAAGGTATGCTTTGGCATTAATAAATGGAGTGCTTCCTAACTCTTATGTATTGCGTAACAAAGTCCAAAAAATACAACTCCAAGTGGTTACGGATATGAATTTAACGCTTATGCTATGTTTTTTGTTAAATATTTTATTGAGAGCATAGTAAGCACATTACATAATGGAATCTGAATCCAATAGAACTGACATACAGAGGAAGTAACAGAACAGAGTAGAGTTGAGATGTACCAACAGAAGGTAGAAAAATACACAACAGCTTATTATTTATTATTTGGTGAACGATAACGTACAAAAAGTTCCAAGAATACATTTCATACATAATAAGTCTTGAATTATCTAATGAAAGCATGACCAATGTTATATTAATATAATAGTGATAAATTAGAACCATGAATTACAATACAAATACAGAGAACATAACTTAGTAAAAGTGATCAAAGCTTCCCAAATATGGTGACTAAGACATGTATTTCGATATAACGATAAAATTCTAGTTAAAAATAACTTTCCAAATTCCAGAGGGAAAGAGGAAAAGAGGAAGACCGAGAGCAAGGAGGATAGATAAAATGGAAGAGTGGTTGATAGATGGAAAAATATGGCGTCATGTAGATCAAGATAGTATAAGCTAACTGAGACTGCAGTTCTTAGAAAAGAATATAGAGTTAAAACTATCACAGGACTATATCGTGTGGGAAACTTAACACATCGAGTGAAAGACTTGCCATCTCTGCATATCATTTACATGAAAGTTTATAGAATGTTAAATTTTTAACTTTGAATAAAGTTCTTTGCTTTGTAGACAATCAAAATGTATCTCAGGTTATATTAAAATAAATTTGAAATCGCTATAAGATGCATTTCATTCCATGTTTGGTTGGTTTCGAGAGCTAATGTATACTGTCTTGCTCACGAGGTCTAAACAGAACGGGACCTGCTGCTTAAAGTCAATTCCGAATGGCTACCAACATCCATGCCAGCAGTGGGACTCGAACTCTTGAACTCCGGTAGTGAAGAGCAGAGATCTAATGATCGGCAAACATTCGGCTGCATTCCATTATTAGAACAAAGCCTAATAAACAGACTATTCATCTTAGTATCACACTTCGGTAATTCAATTCGAACTGTCGAACGTCGGTAGCTTACAGCAACACTCTACTATTCGGCAATCTTTCAGCTCAATTGAATTATTAGAACAAATGCGGAATAAACAGAGTATTCATCTTGGTATCACTGTCTAGGAATTCGATTCGAGCCCTCGAACTCCAGTAGCGTACATCAACGATCTACTATTCGGCAATCTTTCGGCTGCATTCCATTATTAGAACAAACGCCGAATAAACAGAATATTCATCTTGGTATCACAGTTCAGGAATTCGATTAGAACCCTCGCACTTCAGTAGTGAAGAGCAGGGCTCTACCATTCGGCAATCTTTCGGCTCCATTCCATTATTAGAACAAACACCGAACAAACAGAGTGTTCATCTTGGCATAAGAGTTCGATAATTCGAATCCCACTACGGATGCTCAAGAATAGGCTTTAAGTCTGGATCCCTTATAGCAAAAAATGTAGTCAGTAGCGTTCCAAACCTTACATTTCATTGTTATTTCTAATGAAATAAATAACAAGCCTTAAACTTGTGTTAATTTTCTTTTAACTCTACCGAAAGGGATAAGCGAAAGGTGAGTATTACTGTAGTAAAACTGTTAAGATCGCTAATTGTTTAAATTCATGTTTTCCTAGAATTAACACTAAAATATCATAAATATCATAAACATAATAGAACTTAAAATATTGAGCTATGTATTAAAATATCACAATTTCAGAATGCAGTTCTTAATGCAGGAAGAGATTTAATAATAACTAACACTTAATACCTTAAAAGCAAATACCTATCTTTAAAAAATGAAACATTTTTCCTGATTAATAATTATCAACTTTAATATGTTATTAGGCAAGACACTAATTTAAAGTTTAATTTCTTTAGACAGTGTTTTTTGCTTAAAAGAACTAAATATAGTACATAATTTCTTACCAAAGAACTTTTTTCTACAGATATTAAATCCCGAGTAATGAAAGAATCCGTAGTAGTAACGGAATTTTTTCTGCCTACAAGGAAAAATTTGAATTTTTCTTTTCAGTTTTAAACTCTTCTTTCTTTAATTTTGTAACACTGTATTTTATGGGTTTCGAGTGGGCGTAGTTCACAGAATTTGATTATGAAATTCTAGAATAGACAGTCTACTGCTATTCATCAGGAATTTACTCTAAACTAAATTTTGCTTTTAAACAAAATGGAAATCTGTAAAAGTTTGGTATAATCCTTTAAGGCTAGTGGCTTAGAATCTTGGGGTTGCTCTAGTTTTTGCAATCAATAAATAGAGTTTAAATGTGTTTAGATATTCAAGCAAATAAGCAAATATGAAAATACTTTTTACTAGCCATAAATTTACGTTTTGGTACATCTTACTTGAAAATTAATTAAAAATGAAATTCGTCTTTCTATCGTTTCGAGTTTGATTTGGTTTGTAGCATTTTGGTTTAACCTTTATCTAAAAGAGAAATAATAAAAGCGGGACTTACTGCTTAACACATTATATGCGGGACACGTACTAGTACGCTTTCTGACGATTGATACTAGAGCGCTGGTCGCGTACTAGTTCATTTTCTGCGACTGATACTTGAGTGCGAGTCGCGTATTAGTACGGGTTAGTGTAACAATATGGTTTGTTTTTGAGTACAAAAATAACGGTATATACATTAAAACGAAGCCGAATGTTCTTGTCTACTACATAAATTCTGGAAAGATATAGACAAATGAAAACTAGATTTTACATCTGTCGATGCGGAACCACAGAACTGGAAAAAATTAAAACTATATACTACCATTTCTATTTGATTTTTCATATTTATGATACTATCATATAAATTTATCCACTAAAAATATACTTTTTGTTTACGAAAATCTTATGGTTGTAATTTATATATTTGTTTATATGTTTCAATATAAAATACGAAAAGTTGGTTAAAAAATTAAATTATTTTCGATCTATTGAGATTTAACGTAATAACTAAATTTACGCGCAAAACGCCCACTCCCGGTACAATTATGCTGCGAATTGTACCCTCATGCAATGGAATCTCCTATTAGATCAACCATAGACTCCTTTGTTTCTAGAGAATGCGTGAATAAATATTTCTTTTTTTTCTAAGGAATGTTGTGCAATTGAAATTATTTTAAATACTTGCAATACATTTTGATTTAGAGGGAATCTTTCAAACATTGTCTTTCACTTTAATAAACCTCGGGTTATAGTATAAATGTAATAAAAACTACGAAAAACTGTGGATTTATATAATTGTAATGACAAAAGAATAAACATTATAAATACACCACAAACTGAGCAAAATAAAGCATAGTACCGTTTTATGAGTCTTACTTAGAATCTTACTATGCAACATGCACAAATTTACTGAGCAGCTTGTTTCTGTATTTTATACATTCGTTGATGAGCTCAAGGTTATTGCATAGGCAACCTAAGCATAGGTTATTGCATAGGTTATTGCAAGGTTATTACATAGACACAAATAGGCAAAATAAAATGATGTGCTTCAAGTCGAAAATTCAGCTTTTAAAGTTTATAAGTAATGTTACCGCAGAAGTGCAATAGGAATGAAATAGCGGATGTAACAATACTTCTATATTTGCTAAAGCAAGATATTAGCTACCTAAAATTAAATATTTAAGATATTTTCTTTTTAGTTTATTCTTATAATACCTGCTTATTATACCTATGAGGGATGATAAAGAAATATGGTTACAAAGTCTGTTGTAAGACGTGAACATTTTATTTCTTACAACTAATACAGTCAACTCATAGTACATGCTTAAGGTTTTTTTTGACAGTCTGTGAAGCAGTTAAGACACTTATCTTGTGATAGGTTTGAATAACTGTCCCTCTTGGTAAAATTCATCTTTTGTGTATGTATATCTATGGTCTTGCTCACTGATTTTACTCATCTGAAGAGAATCTTCCGCCAACCTAGGCACTCCATAAGGCATGGAACAGACCAAAATAGCTCTGAGAAAAGTCCAGTGTACAAAGGTCTAAACTATTATATCTTAGTGGAAATATTTTAACAGCTTTAAGATCTTCAGGCTGTGAGAAAGTTGCAGTTTGTTTTGAATAGAAAGAATAACCATTAATCTTGAATTCTGGTTTTCATTTAAGTTAATTAATTAGTATAAATGTTCAGCAGTAATGGTAATAAATGATTGAATAAGGTAATTGCTTACCTTTATTTTTACCCTTTTGAATTTGATTTGACTGAATCTGTAGAAACCGAAATGATGAGCAAAAACAGAAGTCTATTGTTGAATGAAACTGTGTTTAATGATGAAATACATCACGAAAAATTGAAGGAACATAAAATTAATTTAGAATTTAGAATTAGGTTTTAAAAACGTATGTTGAAAATTGAATATGAATGGATTTCACGAAGAAAATTAATAGAATTACACACACTCCGAATAGCAAACTGACAGCCATCTTTTCTGGTTTTGAGTTCATGAGACATTGTGATAAAATGCAAATAATCTTCAAGATTAAGAAAAATAAACATTTAATAGAGTTCAAACCAAACAACAAAGCGATCTTATCTAGAACACTACATAAGACGGGAAATCCCCGGCAGAGATGAAAAACACAATCAGTAGTAGATGTTGTAGTAGTTACAAACGTGGCGTTTAAAATGACAAATAGGTGTCGCTACACTGGCCTTGAATACTAAAAACAAACAAAACAATAAAAACCGTTACATGGTGATGCCATCTGTTGAAATACAAATAACCGTTAAACAGATACTATAGAAATACAAATAAAATAATTGATATGAATGATTAAACAATTAAAATGAAATACTGAGTCTTTTATGAAGACTGAACACGCCTTGTCAAGAAGGAAGATGACGCCATCTGGATGCTGCTTCTGAGTTATGTTTAAATACTACGTATCGAAGTAGAGAGAAAATTTCTGTGCTAGTTCAGTTTTCTTAACCAGCCTTCATTGGTAGTAACCTTAAAACTGGAGCTGTATTTATAGAAACGCTGAAACTCTTCACAGCTACCGATCGTATGTGTTACATTTTCTACGAACTATTGATTTTTCTATAACAGAATAATACGCAGAATAAGGGTCAAAAGCGTATGATCCTCCACTAGGCAAATTAGAGTTCATATGTTTCAATCTCACTGCTGGCAAGAGTTTTCGTAGGTAGTTTCGTAACTGGTGCTAAGTAGCAGGCTCCATTGTCATTAGGTTTCAAGTATCACAGCAGTACACCGTAGAATTTCGAACCAACCAATAAGGCAATTTGTCGCAACGTCAAGAACTACTATAATGCCCTTCCCATTCATTTTCGTGTTTACAACAGCCAATAGACAAACAAGAAATTGCCCTTCCGTTTGAAACTAAAACCACAATTGTCATAATTTGCCCTAGTGCGTGAAATCACCTTATATAACACATAAAACTCCTGAAATATTGCTCTTGTAACATTTTATTTAACACCACTCATATTGTTTTTTAATGAAATCTTTAAAAAATATTTCGTATATAACATGTACCATGATTTTCTTCCCCTAAAGCGTTTGAAATAGCTAGTGTGAGTTATACACAAGTCCATTTGGTAATAAATGTTTAGACACTTGAAACGACATTATCTTCATCTGAATTGAATGAATAATTTAAACAAGGTATATTCAGATACTGAGTATGCAAATTTTAAATTATAAATAAACCAATTGTTGTGCAACAGAGGCATTATCTGTTTGTTCCGCTTGGCTCTCGTGACTTTTGCTTCCTCATCTGTATCACGGTTATTTACTTAGACACAAAATGGAGTGATACGATCTAGCCCTCCGAATCTTTTTTTGTGTGGGGGGAAGTTATCTAAATTTAGATTATCATTACGATGGGTATCTTCCGTTTCCACACACACACTGTAGCGCAACAATTAATTCGTGTTGAAACTTCCCCCGAGGGAAAAGATGTAATTAGGGTTAGGTAACTTTCAAGAGATGGAAAGACAGGTTCAAATATGAAATTTAGAGCAAAAGTTTAAAAATGTCATCACTATTTGTGTCAACGAAAATAAAAACATTTTTGTTGCTCTTAATTTCATCCTGGACTAAATTATTAGTTTACAGTTATGACACTTTGTACACACAAATTTTATGTATAGTAAATCGTAATATTTTTACGTAAAATATTTTTACTAAATTAGATGTCTTTTAAAGTTCGTTAAAATATATTTCTAATTTTATAATTTTTTTAGCTATATAATTTTTGACATATTCTTGTAGAATGTTTAGTAAACACACATAATATGCATTAACAAAAATTTATCTGTGTTAAATAGTTCATGTAGATTAACTAAACGTAAATTGAATATAGGAAAGTGAAAACTTAGTATGCAAACCACCTATAGCTAAACTATATTATCAGTTAATGAGACATCATCTAAATGTATAAAATATATAAAGAAATTATAAGATGTAATTGGGAGAAAAATTTTAAATGACAGTCTTTTTACAAAAACATTTTACAAGTAATAAAATTTTAAAAGTGAAATCCAAAATATAAATTTTTTAAATTTCTATAATGGGATTTATTGTGTAACTTTGCATCAGATTATACTAGTACAAATTTGTCCGAATGCTTTCCTAATACATATGCACAGTTCATTAGAAACCTCCATTTGTAACCATTTGAAATCTGCAAAATTTTCATAATTTTTAGTTTATGAGATGTTTGACATATCATGTGTCCTACAACTAGTTCAACACATGTGATCTAACTTCATTAAAAAAATTAAAAATAAGTACTCTAAGATCATGATCTGTTAAAATAACTTTTGTTTAAAACATGTACTTCATATTTTCCCCCAAAAATATATCTCTTTGGCAAGTTGTAATCAATTTTAATTTTATTTGAAAATTTTAGTAACAGGACAGTTTTTTAGGTAAAGTTTGCTATATTTTTAATTATGAAAACAATTATACAAGTATTTGTTATTTAAGAATTGTAGCAAAATCTGTGTATTAAAATCCGAACTATTTGTCAAAATTATAAAAATACGCTAAGTCTTTTAGAAGTATCCATACGTGTTAAAGTAGGACAAATTTCTTTAATATTAAAAAATTCAAACAAGAAAGAATTAAGGTTTGGCTGCAGTATCTCTTAAGGAAAAAAAATCCTTTAATATAACAGGTAGTTTTGTACAATTCGTAAAATAAAGTGTTTTTCTCGTTTTGTAGTGTATTTATAATTGTATTAAGCACTACATTATTTTCTTAACCCCTTGCCTTTTACTCCCGAACTCAAATCGGACAACTCAAATGTGCCAATTTTGGGTAGGATATTTCAATACCCTCAACCTCGAAATCGATTCACCCAATGTATAATATCGTATTTTCAATTGGTATTTTTAATTTGTGCCAATAATTTGCCATTTTCCCTATAGATAGAGATACTTTCCCGCGAAAAGGTCGTCAATTTTGCGCCATTTTCGGCATTTCTCGGATACTGTAAGGGATTTGTGAAATTCAAAGGAATCTGAGGGACATGGGATTCATGACAGCTGATATTGATTAAAATATTTTTGTATTAGTTAATTATACTTATCCCAAAAATTAGGCCATTTGATTTATTTTGCTGTAATTTGAGAAAAGATTACTATAATCCATTAACATTTCCTAACCGTATGATAATACTGAAAATAGCAGTTATTTCATTTTAAACTTTCATTCTTTTTTCAAAATGAATCTATTTCTGACATTTTGATGACAATAACGTTGAAAATTAAAGATTGGCACCTTTTTCTAAGTGAGTATATTATCCTAGACAAATAAAATAAATGAAAAGGTTTACTAGAATCTTTATGATTAAAAAAGCAAGTGTGCAGGCAGTGTTATGATATTGGTTTGTAATGCATCTATCAATGAGAAATACATTAATCTAAAAATACTACGTATTATAAAAATATATTAATAACTTGTGTGAAATAAAAGAAGTTTTGCAATCTCGGAAGATTATAGTGCAAAGTTCAAAATTAGCATAACTCACAATTAGTTCAGCATAGTTCAAAATTAGCATAACTCAAAATTAATTCAGCATAGCCTTAGTTCAGCATATCTCATACCTATCATACAAAAAAATCTTAGAAAGGTTTTTATAATTTTATAGGTGTAAAAGTAGATTTATATGGTGTGGAAAATATATTGTTTTTAGTTCAGCATAGTTCAAAATTAGCATAACTCAAAATTACTTCAGCATAGCTTTTAGTTCAATAGAGCTTTTAGTTCAGCATAGCTCATACCTATCATACAAAAAAATCTTAGAAAGATTTTATAATTTTATAGGTGTACAAGAAAATTTATATGATGTGGAAAACATATTGTTTTTAGTTCAGCATAATTCAAAATTAGCATAACTCAAAATTAATTCAGCATAGCTCATACCTATCATAGAAAAAAATTTTAGTTTTTATAATTTTATAGGTGTACAAGTAGATTTATGTGGTGTGGAAAACAGATTGTTTTTAGTTCAGCATAGTTCAAAATTAGCATAACTCAAAATAAGTTCAGCATAGCTTTTAGTTTGGCATAGCTCATACCTATCGTACAAAAAATCTTAGAAAGTTTTTTTTATAATTTTATAGTACAAGATTTATTTTGAAAACGTTTTCATTCAGCATAGTTCAAAATTAGCATAACTCAAAATTAATTAATAGTTCAGCATAGTTTTTTTCTACTCCCTATCGTAAAAAAATCTTAGAAAGTTTTTATAATTTTATAGGTGTACAAGTAGATTTATATGGTGTGGCAAAACATATTGTTTTTAGTTCTGCATAGTTCAAAATTAGCATAACTTAAAATTAGTTCAGCACTTATATTTAAGAAAAAAATCGAAATTTTTATAATTTTATGTACAAGAAGAAGTATCAATCATTGTTTTTATTTCAGCATAGCTCAAAAATGTATTTTAACGTTTCAAGCCAGATTTATTTTGACTTTAACACGTGTGAAATCAATAATAAAAGGATTTCTTGTAAAGTGTGTTTCTACTCCCTATTGAATGAAGTAATCCGGCATTCAAATATCAATTATGTCACCCTTTTCCTTAATGAATGTTTTCTCCCGGAATCTGAGATTAATCAGTGATGATAGAAATTTGCTACCGTTTCCAAGGCAGCGTGCCAAATTCGGACGGTTATAAATGACGACAGACAAGAATGTAGCCCTTGTTTTCATATTTCTGTATACGTAGTTTTTCATTATGCATGAAGAGGATTGTAAATGCGTGTAGATATTTCATAATTTAGAATTTTTTGTCTCATTTTCGTGTTCATATATTGTTCTACACTACATTTAAAGGAAAAGTATCAAGTGAAATATTTATTTTGGGGGTTTGGCTGAAAGGAAATATTCAAGATTATGCAGTACAGTGTACGAAAACTTATGGATGGCCGTTTAATACATAGTTTATACATAGATAATTCGGATATTTAAATGCAGGTGCTTTATATGCAAAACCTTATAAAACCTTGGATTATTTCCCAGTGGAATTACTGTGAATGTTACATTTCATCGTGTAATCTGAATGTAAAATTTAATATTTTATGCTTTAGCCACGTGCTTAGAGCAATTTCGTGGTATATATTATACGTGTATGAGATGTTTGTTATAAAATGGGGTTAATTCAATTTGGTTATTTGAAAAATATTATTATGTTGGCTTGATGTTTGAGAAGGAAGAAACTAATACTCATTACTAAACACCCCTTGACAGATTTGTATTGATTAAATGATTTTATACAATTAAATGTCTAAGGAATACAAGTGGAATACAATTAATTATTTGTAGATATGGAAGACTCCTCTTGATTCGGTGTCGGTCTCGCAAAAAAATGGCGTCGCTTTTCCTTTGTCTCGTGCCCCTCCAAAATGTTTATCTCGCAAGCAGCGGATGCCAGCAGTGTTCACCCTCTTCTTTCCTCTGGTTAAAACTTTGTCCTCTAAAAAAATCAGACTGCATGAGGAGAAAAAATAGGGGTCCACTCAAGAAAGGAGGGTTTAGAATCCCGCCAATCCTAAGGGCCCTTGTATTGGTTGAGAGAAGTTCAAAGTTTCTTCCTAGTTCAAACCGGTTTTGTTCTGTATGTCTTTGTCGGAGGCTATCGAGAAGAGGTAAAACAGCTTTGAAACACCGAATGCAACTTATTGTTACAGTTATTTAAGCAGGAATAAATTAAGATACTTACTTAGAATGTTATATTGTTTGTTTGATTGAAGAAAAGTTTGGAGATTTGATAAGTGGGTCAATTGTATTGCAATTATTCACAATCTTTATTTGTTTCATAGAATGTTTTTAATAATTATTTAAATTCTACTAAAAGGAAAAAATAGATAAATTAACAAACTTAACATTGTGCATACAACATAAAATATTTTTTCTCAATTCTCTTATTCAAAATTTTATATGTTCCTTTATAATTTCTCAAATTATCTTTTCATCCATTAAAAATATACCATTTTATCCATTTTACGTTATAGTTCCTTTTACATTATTTTAACTAGATGTGAATATATGAATCCAAAATTTCTTATAAAAAATCAAGACGAGTAATTACAAAGTTTCCTTTAAATTAACTGTTTAATAGAAATAAATAGTATTCAAACATTTTTTATAAATATGCATCAAAGTAGTAATAAGTTGCAAAATAGAAAAAAATGGAAAATAGCTGAAAGAAAATTTTAAATTTGCATTAAACTGAACAATTTTAAATTTTTAAAATGTGTTTCAATGTAATCCCTTTAACCTGCAGGGATGCGTACATATTGCTTTTATAATTCTCTAGTCTCTGAAGCACGAGCGTTATAAATACATTCCACAAAAAATCCCCGAATAGAAATAAACTTTCGAGATTTTCAGTAGCAGTATCATAGATCCTCTGGATTCCAAAATATGCATTTTCATAATTTTCTCAATTTTTTTCTCAAAAACAGATATTTTAAATTTATCCGGATTCCAGAGATTCAGTTCACTCTCATACACTTTTGCATTTTTATTTGGTGTTTGCTGTCGGAGGAGAGATCCTATGAAAAATAATCTTTATTAAGTTAAAATGATGAAGTATAAGGCTGGTATTTAACCCTCCGAGTGGAATACATCGAGGAAAAAAAGTCTCCAAAAATACGCTAAATGTTTACTGTGTTAGAGGCTAAAGCGTTCTATGATTTTTTACTTCACCCTTAGTCGACTAGAATGGAATACGGGAAACCCATCTTCGTTATTGCCCCTTTACTTCCGGTGATAAATAGATATATAAATAGATATTTTAGATTGTTATTTTTTAATACACATAAAGCTCGTCAAGTCTCGAAGATCATCCCATAAGAAATAATGGATTCTAAAATTAGAAATAAAAATATTCTTTGAGAGACTTATTTATATTTTTTTACGAAATTCATCCAAGATATTTAAGTGGTGCAATTAGAGATACATCTGTTACCGCAAACGAAATAGTTCGAAATAGATATTTACAAAGCCATGAAAAGCTATCAGTGTCTTTGTGCCTCAGGAGGTAGGTGAGCATCCCTCAATAAATGTTAGTCAAAGAGGGGTACATTTCCTAAACAATCGACCTAACCCTCCTACCGCAAAACTCCATGGGGGAAAGCACTGGCAGAAATGTATATTACATCCATTTTCGGAGCTTTTTTGGAGGTCGAATATTGTACTTTACATCCACTTTGAAGACATCATCGGTTTGCCGGAATTGTACTTGCGAAACGCTTAGAGAGTTAAGATTTTACTTTGTTTGTCTTATGTTTGTTCGTACGGAAAGTTGAAAAAAAATCTGCAAAAATCTATCTTTTTAAAAAATTCATATTTTAATTAGATCGAAATATATTTTAAATTTTAAAAAAGTATTTATTTTCTATCAATCATCAATTTTCTATTAATCATCAAAAGCAATTTGTTTTTGCTATTTGACTTAGGAAAGATTTATCGGGGCCTAAGAAGCCGAAAGCGCGGTTAGCGCGCGTCCACGTGGTTTAATAATACTTCAGATTTCATAGCTTTCATAATTTTAAGTTTGAATTTGATTAGGAGAGCTACGGTTTACTGTTTCGCACACGAGGGTTAATGAAACCGGGACCTACTGCTTAAAGCCGATTCCAAAAGGCTACGAACATCCATGCCATAGTGGGATTCGAATATATGAACTCCTGTAACCACGATCAGCACCCTAACCAATCGACCAGCGTTCGGCAATTTTAAGTCAGAAACTTCAATGCATAGTTTTAGTATTAAAATGTTCATCATTTGAAATTAGCAAAACTGATTTCTAATTAATAAGATTTACAATAACTAATAATCTCTCAAATTTTTAGCCATATTAACTTAATATATTGGTAACGTTACAGTAATTTTTGAAACAAATTTTTGTTAGAGAAATAAATTAATTTTAAATTCCAGCTAGTTTAAAAATTTGGTATTCATTATACATGGAAAAAGTAACAGATTTCTGAGTATTTTGTTGTCATAGAAATTTACTTGTTTTCATAATGCGAATATGAATGCAATTTTAAAGCTGTTAGAATTATCGAATTATAAATATTTTTAAAAGTCCAATCTCTTAAATATTTTCAAACTCATTGAATGTGGAATAATTTAAATCTCATGTTCATAAGTTTGTTTCTATTTTTTTTCTTTTATCTCTCTGCTTGTGGTTAGTCGATTCAAATCATTTTAATTAATGGAACTAATAATAAAAGGACGGGCAGTTGGAACGCTTTGAATCTTAATAAGACTTCATCATATCTTTTTGTAAAGAAGACAAGACATATAAAAATTTATTGACAGTTTATAAGGGATCATTGTGTGTGGAATTCCGATCTCAGACTCAGATTATAATTGTGTCTCCGTTCATGACATTAAGTAAGAATGTACCTTTGTCTAATTTTTTACGAGTCCCTAAGGGATCAATTTTGAATTTTTGAGGGGTCGGGAGTGCCCAGTTGTAAGGGGTAAGGTTTTGCTATGTTTGCGGTTTGTAAGAGGCGAAGGGGCAACCAATTAAAATTTATAGTTCTGCTGATTGGAGTGATGGGAGCAAAAGATCGGAGATGAAACTTATATAAAAGATTTTAAAAAAAGATGAGTGGTAGTAGAGATTCTGAGAGCCAAGTCGATAATCATCGATCCGACAAGGATACCGTCAAAATATCCATTGGGACATACTACAATTCTTTGGTTCATGAGAGTGATCCCTTGTCTCAACATTACGGTCGCACCCAAAGTCCTTAGAATGTCCCATACCAGAGGTGATACTGAGGTGTATGCATTGCCATCCTACAATTCTTGGATCCACAAGAGTGATCCTTTGTCTCAACATTACGGTCGCACCCAAAGTCCTTAGATGTCCCATACCAGAGGTGATACGGAGGTATATGCATTGCCATCCTACAATTCTTCGGTTCAGAAGAGTGATCCCGTGGCATTACTGCCGCACCAGTCATTGAGAGCTCCCGAACAGCGGTGAGGTCGATGGCAATCCAGTAAGGTACTTGATCTTAAAATTTAAATTCAATATTATGTTATATTTTTAGTTTTACATATATGTTAAAATATATCTTATTACAATGTGGCATAAGTATTAAATAGTTTCTGAAGCAATTTCAAAACTTGATAATTTTTGTAAATATATATATATCTAGTGTTTCAATAAATATGTTTTTAAATTTAAAGCCAAAATGAATTTTGTTATGTATTTTATTTTGTGATCATATATTTTGTTATAAAGCAAATTATTTAGATGTAATAGTCTGCAATTAGTCTGTAATCTCTTAGACTTGGGTCCTCTCTTGGGTTAGAGATCAACCAACAAATAATAACACAATGCAATAAAATTAATCAAGTAAAACTATATGATCTCTACTTAAATATTTAAATCTGCGAGGTGATGACACAAGTAATACTACCTGACACAAGTGATTTAGAGTTATAAAATAAATCTCTAAGTCACTCCAAAATTTCAGTCAAAAACTTTCGTATAGAATTTGTCTTATAATTGATTGCGTTTTAGCTGAATGTTGTTGCTGATCTTACCGTGATGTGCAAAGTGGTTTACATAAACTAGAAAATTTAGTTTCTGTTATGCATTGGAACGAACTTATATACGAAGCTCTCATGCAATATCTTTCCTTTCATGAACTACTCTTTCATGTTTTCAATTTCATAGAAAATGTAATCGAGTTTTTCGAAATATTGTGTTTGCACTGCTCTCTATCCACTAAAGATACTACTTAAAGGAGAAATTAAAAAAAAGAGATTTATTTAAGTTCATATATAAATTTTGATATTAAGTATGCGGATGTTTATAGAACATTTTCTTTAATTTTATTTGGATTATTGATTTTGGCAGTACAAACTGCACTGTGTATCAAAGAGTTACTCAATAATGTACCTAATATTTTTAATGTGGACATATAAAAGTAAAGTAACAAAGACCAAAAAACTCGTATGCTAATAGTTTCCTCTAGATATTATATATGTTTTATGTATCCACTTAAAGCTGTACCAACAACACAAAGATTATATCTTTATTCGAGTTACACTTTATTCAAGGTCATAGCATAGGCGGATGTTAACTCATGTAGTATGATGTGCTTTTAGGTCATTGAAGTGTATAGGTATATCTAATTCAAAAGAATTTTTTTTACGTATATCCACAACAAATTCACACAGAGTAATATCTGGAGGACAAGCGGTAGTGTGTAGGGTTTTTTTTATCTTCTTTCACATGTCTATAACCATCTAGGGACAGTTTTCTATATTCCAGAAAAGGCTCCTTTTGAAACATAACTTTTGTTTAGAAGATCTTTTTGCTCTATACATATAACCAATTAGAATGGGATCATTCATTTTTATACACATTATATAATTACATTTCATAGTTACATAAAAATAAAAATATTATACCATTATTCTTATTGTGATTAACAGGTGTCTGATGGAAGACATTTTCTTTAGATACTAAGACTCTTGATCTCACTCGAAATTTTTGTATGTATATCGATCTTTTGAATCCGTATTGATGCGATAGAAGACGGACAGATCTTGACTAGTCAAACACAGTTATTTCTACGATGACCAGGCACTGGTTGAACAAGTAATGGTACTTCATTTTGGAAAAGTTTCCAGTGGTTATTATTTAAATTGATTGAATGGAAAATCATAGTTGATCGAAATTTAGGTGTAAGAAATATGTTTCGGCCTAATTACTTCTCTTACAGCAAAGCAGTAAATCATTGTTCTCAATTCAAACCTTATTACTTACTATACAGTCAGTCATATCCAGTATGTAATCCCAATCAGTTAATGACTCTACAAAAGATCTTAATAAAATCTTATTCTAGATTTATATTTAGAACCTTAATGCTATGTTATTTTCCATTTTATATGAATCTGTGATATTTTATATGATTGATGTGATAGAAGAAGGACAAATCTTGACTAGACAAAGAAACACAGTTATTTCTACGATGACCAGACACTAGTCGAATAAGTAATGGCTTTTGGAGAAGGATCCGGTGGTTATGAATTCCATTTCTTGAATAGAGAATCATAATTGATTGAAATTTAGGTCTAAGAAATATTTTCCGGTCTCATTACTTCTCTTACAGCAAAACAGTAAATCGTTCTTCTCAATTCAAACTACTTATGATATAGTAAGTCATTTCCAGTATATAATCCCAATGAACTAAATGACTCTACAAAAGATCTTACTAAAATCTTTGTTTTAGTACCTTAATTCTATGTGTTTTTTCCTTTTAAATGATTCTGTGACATTTTATATGATTGATGTGATAGAAGAAGGACAAATCTTGACTAACCAAACAAACACAGCTATTTCTACAATGACGATACACTGGTAGAACAAGTAATGATTCTTCCTTTTGGAAAATGGTTCGGTGGTTATGATTTCCATTGATTGAATGGTGAATCACAGATGATTGAAATTTAGGACTAAGAGATATTTCCAGCTTCATTAATTCTCTTACAGCAACACAGTAAATCGTTGTTCTTAATTTAAACTTTATCACTCACTATATAGTAAGTCATTTCGAGTATGTAATCCCAATCAGTTAAATAACTCTACAACAGATCTAAATACAATCTTATTCTAGATATACTTTTAAGATCTGAATGCTATGTTTCTTCCAATTTATATGACTCTGTGACTATGTCATGGGATAGTTTACTAATCTCGTTAATAGTTTAATCCGACTGTATGATAGACAAAAAGAGTGGTGGATAGATGTTTCTTGTTATTACAATTTGTGGGGTTGAAAATAAATTGTTGGATTGAAAACGTGCAGCAATTCAGAATTATCTTTAAGTAATGTAATCAATCAAAAATTAAGCTTAAGAAATATTGTTTACCAAAAAGGCTAGAATTATTAACGAAACTCAGTTTGCGTTCTTATAAGTCTAATTAAGTTGTGTGAAAAATTTTTTAAAAATTAACAAACTCTGACTTTTTAATCAATATAAAAGTTTCTTATTTTTTAGTAAGTTTAGTAAAATTTATTAAAGAGAGATAGAAAGCAAATGAGGAAAATCTCAAGTATTTACTATAATATGTAAAACATATTTAATAAAGCGATACAGTGTGTTGCGTATGAGAAGTGTACACAATTACCAACAGATATTTTCGGAATTTTATAAAAGATAACCAGTCGCTTCTGCGTCAGCTTTTAGTATGGGTAAATAGTTCCATATGAATTTGTAGAGAAAATAATTCAAAATAGGCTGCATACGAAAAACGAATACGTTTTTTATTTTAGTGTAGTATAAGAATACATAACCATACATAGCTAAATATAGCATTTTTATTTATCATAATGTATTGAATCTTAAAGACCCTGAAAAGGAATGTCAAATAGCCTGAAAATTGATTTTAAAAGATCCCGTAAAGTGACTAACTGTATTTACCTAAACTGAGGGCTGACCATGAAGTGATTAGTTATCATTTAAAAAAATTCCGAAATTATCAGTTGGTAATTGTGCACACTTCTCAGACACAAAGCAATGTATCGCTTTACTAAATATTTGAATATTATAGAAAAAATACTTGGGAATTTTCTACATTTGTTTCTCACTTTAATAAGTTTCTTCTAAACTTTGTTTCTAAAAATAAGGACTTTTTATAATATGTAAAATGTGAAAGCATGTTAAATTTAAAAAAATATTCTAATACACCTTACAGACTTATAACAATGCAAAATGAGTTTCATTAATAACTTTTGCCTTTTTAATTATGGTAACAATAAATTCATATGTAACTTAACTAATTATAACGAATAATATAATATAGCGAAAAGTACATACATAATAGTATTATGTAGGAAGGAGATGGAGTGTTTTCAGAATAAGTGTACCGATATTTGGAGATCAACATGAAAAAAACTATATTAGTTGTTAGATTTGTTTATTTTAGATTTATATATTAAAATATTTAAATTATTTCTTAAAATAAATTACTGTTTCGAAGCTGAGAATTAGATAACGTATTTATTTCATCCTGTATTATGGAAGAGTATTATCTAATGTACTACCATCTGTGGAAGAT
>CM063501.1:113451981-113481981 GCA_032207245.1 Pardosa pseudoannulata | reverse complement strand
CTCATTTCCACACTTGTAGGAGGTGATACAGTATCAAGAGATTTTTCATCTGACTCATCAGTTCCATCATTCGTCTGTTTTCCTATGACAATCTGATAGACTTCAGATTCTGTTAATGTGGAAGCTACTGGAATGTTTGGATCTACTTTCACCCATAACTCTAACTCTTCAGAGGTCATAGCCGAATAATTTTCTATCCTTTCTTGAGATTTCTGGTAATTTTTTTTCTCAAAATCAAGGCATAAAATGTGAATACTCTCCTTCTCCTAGATTTACCCCCTTTAATTTACACATACTAAATATGAAAATAAAATTAACATGCTCATCTTATATCCTCATCTTATATCCTCATCTTATATTCCTCATCTTATATACTCATCATCTCAGTTCCGATAAGACTGTGTTGCCTTCTGCTTATCTGACGACCATTGACCCCCAGTAAGGTGTGCGTATTTCTGAAAAATTCCAGGAACGTGTTATACCCCCCTATTTTGTTCATTCGCTATTTCCCTAAGTGAATGAGGGAGAATTCTTGGAAATTCAAACAAAAGCGAATGGAAAAAAAAAGAATGGGTTCCTACTGAAAGTATTGTGAATATCCGTTTGCCAGTTTAAATGAGGTTCGAAAACTGATAACATTAACCGATGTAAAGATCACATAAAACGATAATTTTAAATAAGCGATAATTACAAATGAATAGAGAAAATCGGGACCAAGTGATTTTGATAACAATAAGCGATTGGTAACATTAACCGACATAACATTAAGCGGAGTCGAATGTACTATCCGTTATCTAGTAATTATGAAAACTATTTTACTTTAATTATTTGAAACTTAATCCTAAAATAAATATTATCTTAATATCGAAATTTAATAGCTTAAATTTAAACAAGTCAACAGTAATAAACAGTAAGATAGAATGTTTAGCATTCTCTCGAGTGTACCTTATATCTTGAAAGCACGCTTTGTAATTGCATATTATACACAAAGTTTTAGTCTGTCAGTAGTCAGTAATCCCGAATAGGAAAAGATGTGTACGTTTTGTAAGTTAAGTTACATTTTAATTTTAATAAGCGTAAAGAATTATGTTTCACCCCTTCTGTATAAATCTTCTGAATTTACTAATTTAAAATTTTTCTTTTAGAGTCAATGAGAAAGTTAATTTTCCCTATTTAATTAAGTTTTGAATTAGATACATATCAATATAATACTTAAATAAAACGTGAGACGTAAATTTAAAATATGTTCATTAAAATGATTCTTCTTTTATATATAAATGAGCAGACAAAATTGTACTTAGCATTTGTGCTGTGTTTTAGGAAGTTGTATATGATCTTAATAAACTATCTTTTCATTCTTTTAATTAGTTACTCCAAAATCGTATAAAATTATTATTTTTGATTCCAAAATTCATCAATAAATGTTAATCATAACTTTCCGTAATATGTATTTCATTCTTTTAAATATACCTGCTAGTTGATTTCATTAGCGATAAGACTATTCCTTGGTTTGGAATATTTCCAATGTTATATCTGGGATTATAATTTGACAGTGGAATTTGACATTTATTCATTTTGCTTTTAATCAGTTTTATTAGAAATTGAATGTGTAATCACTATATTTAGTCAAAAGTTTTTCAAGTCTTAATATCTATTGTTTTGTTATGTATTTTATTTACTCATTGTTTACACAGGTGCAACATCGTAAATGCTCGATTCGCATAACTTTTAGAGCAACTAGACAAATTTTATTTATAAGATAACGTGTAGAGATGTGGGTACACCAGGCTCAATTATTATCTGACACAAAACTAAAAATCATTACTATGAAGTGTTATACTAATACACTTGTCCATCATTGAGGTATTTTCTTATTTGTCGTATTTCATAAAAAGAACAGATCGAGAAATAAAATTAGAAACATAAATAGAATTGTGTGTCGAATGCGTAAGTGCATATATGTGTGAGTACGAAGAAACTAGGGAAACATGCTTTAAAATGGTGTGTTTAAATCTGTATTTCGTTTTCTCACACGCTTCGATAGAATTTCTTAAAGACTTTTTTGCCGCATTTTGTACTTTAAGTTTTAATTACATATGTAGACACAGAAATTTAGAATGTAAAACGAAGTGTTAGTCTATGGAAGTCTGCCAAATGGGCAGTCTCATCTTAAGAATTCTAGATACTATTATACAACGCCAGACGCCGTATCCAATTTACCTCTAAACAACAATTCTAAGCACTTTGGGGTGAACCTTTCAGCTTTCTAACATCCCCTTCGAGAACCTTACAAGTCATGAAAACAGCTTTGTTGAGCAAGTGGATTACATGCACAATAACTACTATACTGCATTATTCCTGGTATGAAATCACCATATGAAATCTATTTATCTATAAGATGGAACAATAGCCCTATTAACTCATTATTTTTTCGATTTTGTAAAAGCGGATTCATACCATTAAACTTTATTACGTTTAGGAGGCTTGTGTGCATCCTGCTTGTGTATTACTAAAGGCAATTGAATATACCTTTTTAACATCAGTTTGAATTTAATTTCACTAAATTTATCTCTTAAATTTCATCTAATCTTTGTAGATAATTGACCAAATGTAAAAATTCTCTTAATTTTGAATACGGGACTGCAAAACGTGTAGTGTCAACGCCTTTCCAGCGGCAAATTCTCACTCTTTTACTAGTGTATCTCTCCAGTCTATGCAGCTCTTTATAGAGAGTTTTGATATAATGAAGCTGCGAAATTCGGATCACACTACAAAGTAATTTTAGTGATCTAATGGTGAAGTTTACCACTTTGAAATCACTGATGATTTCCACTATCTTTTTTCTCTTATTTCTGTAGTAAAATCTTACAGTATACAATTTCGTGTGTTTCCTATAAAATTAATAATTAAATAAATGACGTCAAAAGGAAAAAAACAATTGTGAACTGTGGCAACTGTACTCCGAATATTTAAATGTATTTAAAAAATATTAATTTTCTTCAACCTCTGTTATCTAACACTTGGTATCGTCAAACTGCTGTTAAGCTTCTTTTTAATTCCTCTACATGCTCTTTAGTGGTTTTGAGGTAAAATCGGTGCCTTCCACAACAGCTATTTGAAACTGAAGAATATTTCTTTTCTTTTTTGAATAATTTTTTAATTGAATGTTTTTATATAAGATATCAGAATTTTTTCTTATGATGTATAGCTGCATTCAATTAAAAAGTCCATATGCATTCAATTTTAGATGCTATAATCATTTTAAATGGAAAAAAAAATAGGTTTTTTAATAAAAAATTCAAAGTTTTTAGAAATCTTCCAACTGTTTTAATGATTCAGGATTTCTAGAAGGTTCCTTATATAAGTGATTATTTAACAAAAATTATATTTTTAATCTTTCCGAATTATCAACACAAAATAAATTTCTCGAACTAAAAAATAATTTCGGTATAAATTATTTTTCTAGATATTAATTAAATTTTACTTTTTTTAAATTTTATTCTATTTTATTCTATTTATAAATGTAATGTTAGGTTTATGTAATAATATACCAAAAATTTGGAAGGACTGAGGGGTACAATTTACATATGCGAAACATATGTCATATGCATGCTAATTCAATTTTCGGTTTCATTATCAAACTACATTATTTCTAGCATCATAAAGGAGTTTACTATTTATTTAATAATTAATTAGATATAAAAACTTAAAACTTTTTTATTTCTAATTTTATAAATCTTATTTTTAATATTTTTAATCTAATTTTTTATTTCTATTTTAATCTGTTCATAAATTTAATGTTATATTTATGTAATAATATACCAAAAATTTGGAAAAAATGAGGGGTACATTTTACATATGCGAGATATATTTCATATGTATGTTAATTCAATTTTCGGTTTCATTATCAAACTACACCATTTCTAGCATCGTAAAGGGAGTCTACTATTTATTTAATAATTAATTAGATATAAAATATTAAAACTTTTATTTATTTCTAATTTTTTAATCTTATTTTTAATAATTTTAATGTAATAATTTTTTAATTCTATATTATTCCATTCATAAATTTAATGTTAGGTTTATGTAATAATATACCAAAAATTTGGAAAGAATGAGGGGAACATTTTACATATTTGAGACATATCTCACATGCATGCTAATTCAATTTTCGGTTTCATTATCAAACTACACCATTTCTAGCATCGTAAAGGGAGTCTACTATTTATTTAATAATTTATTAGATATAAAAATTTAAACCTTATAAGTAATTAAACTAACCTGGAACACAACTAAACATATTCTTTCATAATCTTCTAAAATATTCAGATAGCAACACTCTAAAGAATATTTTCCTATCTTGTGCATTTAAAAAAAGAGTTTTTAAGAAAAAAATCAACATTGCGTCTAGTTTCATGGTAATGACTTTTTCTAAACAACAATTATAAATTCCAGTCGAGAGAATGGTTTTAGCAGCTTGAAAACTCGCGATTAAAGTTCAAATTCCCAACAGGTGAAAAATAATCTGAGTGTAAAAAATAAAAGTTTTGTAACCATAATTTCTAAATATCTCAGAATTAAAGTGAAAAAAATCTTGAAATATTTTTAGATTTTATTACATTAATTTTTTTTTTTTTACAGTTTCATATTTTTTTAGAATAAAATTATTTAAAAGTTCTTATAATTCGTGAAACGGTCTTAGTGCATGCTCAGAGCATGCCTAAGTGTTTCAAAAGGTTTTGAATACTTAAAAATATACATATATTTAGAATATATTTATGATTTGTTTCAATTATAAAGTATTTCTATTTGTTTATTAAAAAAACTATAAAACATACAACAGAGAAAGATGTAAAATTATATACTAAATCACACTAAACAATAATACACACTAAAAAATACCAATCACACTAAAAATACACTAAGTACGCTAAAACACACTAAAATAAAATATCGCAATCACACTAATCGTCCTATTTTTTCAAAAATAATCAACATTTATCCCAGTTGAGTATGAAATAAAATTTTAATTAAAACTATTAACACAGGATTAAAAAATTTAAATTATTATTATTTGTACAAAAATGTTATGTTTTATTCATTTCTTTAACTATATCAGCAAATAATCGATTAAGTTTTATTCTAAGGTTAAAAATGTAAATTTAATTAATCTAACTATAAAAATTGATGTGTTTGGACATTTCATTCTTTTTGTAACATGTAAATTAAAACGTTTGATAATCTTTAGATTTTTTAAAATTGTAAATACTTCACATTAATAGGCTAATATATATTTAAGTTGGTAAAAGTAAATATTTAAATTTCAGTGTCTTTGTGTATTTAATGTGTTTTAGTGCTTTTTTCGTTTATATTGAACATTTTATTTAATCTTCTGTAATATAAAATTATCATATTTAAAAATGTGTATTATTTCTCGTTATTAAGCAAGATTAATAACTAAATGTTCGCAGTTGTTATGTATTTAATTAAACAGATCAAAATAATTTTTATAAACAATTCAAAACATTCATTGAAAACATTATGTATTGAAAAATACATAAATAAAGCTTAATTAAGTTTTGTGTGTATTGTTTTATTATCTAAAGTAGGCCTTCTTATCTGAATTTTAGAGAATCGTACATATTACACTCCTAACAGTCTACCGAAACAGATACACATTCAGTATGCACCAACAATGCTTTAAAAGGTAAAAGTTAGCTTAGTATATTAGATTATCCTTGAAGTAAATTGGTTCTATAAATCAAATACAGTTAATATACTTGTACCGAGGTACTTTCTCACGGTGAGTTGCACGTGCATGCATAGCCGTGGGAGGATTTTCCCTGACGAATTTAAGACCCCAATTATTTACGTCAAGTTTAGGGACCCCTGCAGAGAGGATACTTCACGGAATGGCAGCATAACGGTCAAGCTCGCACAGACCGTTTAATTATGGGAGCAGGGGCTAAAATGTAATGTCAGCTTGAACAAAAAGGGGCTACTTTAAAGAGCCCACCTGCAGTCCCGAAGGGCATTTGATGTGGAATATCCAAAGAGAAGGATTGGATGACAAGAAAAAGAGGGGCGTTGTGACCTAGGTGAAGTTTTTTGGAAACGGATTGAGAGCTGAAGGCTGATTAGAGTTATAGTGGGCAGTCGAGAGAAGTAACAAGGATCCACTAGCACCAGCTCGTCCTGTGGGCCCGGACCGAGAACCCCGCTCACTATCACAACTCGTCCCGTATGCCCGTGAGGAAAGTGCCTGCTCCCCTGTGACTTTAATAAGGTACTTTATAAATAATATTTACAGTCCTTTGACTTAGGCCTCTGTTAATAATAATAACTTATAAAGTGATGTGGGATAATTAGTCTGTAAATAGAAAATATAAATGATTGATTATGTTAAACAAGTATTTTTGTAAATAAATGTATAGAATAAATGTCTGAATCTATTTTAAGGTATTATATTATTCTGTGTTTTTGTAAGAACATGTTGTATAGGTTGTATGTACATTACAACAATACTCTTACAAAAATTTTCATGCCCTAATAAGAGAAGAAATGGAAGAATCATATACACGATTTTCGAATCTTTTGTGTCACCACTTGAATTGTTACTAAGGAAACAAACATATCGTATTGAAATGCAGTTGAGAAGTAAAATCTATTTCTACTAAATCTATTACTTTACCACTTAATCTATTTAAATTCACATGTAGATAAAGGAAGTTAAAAGAGTTATCAGTTCATAGACCTGATAGCTAATTAACTATATCTTTCTAAACTCTTATTTTTTTCAGGGGATCAATTTTACTTTGGGGCAATTTCACAGATAATAGAAAATATTTTTTATGTATTCTGTATAGTGACTGCAGTTTAAAATTACTAAGCATTACTTTTCAGTGCATAAAATTATTTTATTTGATAAGGGTTTCGTCTGCAAGTTGAACTGGTTTGATAAGGTGCTTGGAGTTTTATTAATCATTCGATTGTGGTGAACATCTTGGTAGAATATTGATCATTCAAAAGAGGCATAATGGTTGATTTATAATCACAGGTAAAAATTGGCATTGATATCCACACTCCAAAATGAACTAAATAAATATGAAATTTCTGAAATTAATTACAATTAAAAAGTATAATTTTTAAAGCTACAATCAATTGTTTTCAGTAACCAAGAGTATATTTTGGACTGTATGTAATGCCTAAATAGAAATCTGAGCTACTGCGAACATTTATTTATTACTATTGCTTAATAACAAAAAATAGTGCACATTTTAAATATTATAATTTTATATTACAGAATATAATGTTCAATATAAAATGGAAAAGGAATAAACACATTAAACACACAGTGGACATTAAAATGTAAAATATTGGTTTGTACCAATTTGCACTATTTTATTAGCACTATATTTATATGAAATTATTTACAATTTAACGAAAAATTTTAAGATTATTAAAGATATTAATTATACATGTTGCAAAAAAAACTGCTGAAGATGGCCCAAACGCAACTATTTTAGATGATTAAATTAAATATGATTTTTTTTCAAACCTTAGAACTAAACTTAATTGTTTTCATTTGCTGATATATAGTTAAAATAATAAATAAAATATTACATTTTTTGTAAAAAATAAGTATAACAATTTAGTAAACTTAAGAAAGTAAGAATTTTAATGTTTTTAACTATATAAATTTTTAAAATTAATTTTATTTCATAATCAACTGGTTTAATTATCGATTAATTTTGAAAAAAAAATTCACTACCTGGATGTTTCAAATACTTATAAAATCGAAAAACTGTATTTTAAAAATATATAAACGTACTGTCTGTTGTGATAATAATTATATAATTACAAGGTGATGTTACATTAAAAACATAAGCTCGATTCTTATTCTCAGGTGCATTTTATAATTCAATTAACTATAAATACCGAATTATAGACAAATTTCACCAAGCTGAATATCTTCTGTCAGCTAAAGGGGGCATAATAATTGCAGACTTGAAATGCTTACTATAAAATCATTTTTTGATGAGTGATAAAACAGAAATTTCCGCTTATTCAAGAATTAAGTATATACAAATTATTTCATAACAATCTACTACATAAATTTTAATTAAATTTTTTTCCATAGTCAACTGGGTTAAATATCGATTAATTTTGAAGAAATATGACGATTAAATGCACTACCTGGAATGTTTCAAATACTTATAAAATTGAAAAACTGTATTTTAAAAGTGTATAAACGTACTGTCTGCTGTGATAATAATTATATAATTTCAAGGAGATGGGACATTAAAACATAAGCTTCGATACTTATTTTCAGATGCATTTTATAATTCAATAAACTAGAAATATCAAATTGTAGACAAATTTCAAAAAGCTGAATATCTTCTGTCATCTTAAGGGGGCATGATATTTTTGCAGACTTGAAATGCTTACTATAAAAGTATTTGTTTAATAAGTGATAAAATAGAATTTTGAACAGAAACAGAATGCTTATTCTAGAATTACGTATATACAAATTATTTCATAATAATCTACAAAAATTTTTAGTTTGGATTTTTGAAAAGAATATACTTTTAAAGGACATAAAAATATTCACCAAATGAAATTTACCCACAAAAATACTCTTGAAATATGTATATAAGAAACTAAATTTTATATCAAGTTAACATACATATTTTTTATTCTCTAAATTCTAGTCTTAAAAGGTATGTGACAGTTAAATTATTATTTTATAAAACATACTGTATTCCTCGTATTTATATACTCCAGATTTACAGTATAAAAAATAATGAATTTCTATCTGATGTAAAACATTTGATTCTAATTTACAAAATCCTAAATTTATTTTCATGGTAAGCGGTTTTCAGTTCTTCTCACGAAGCAGAAATACTTTTCATACATCTAATTAATGCAAATGACAAAAGTAAATAATTTAAGTTTGAAACTTAATCATAATTAAAAAAATTAATAAATTAATTTTTAAATAAATTAAATTTTTATAAAATTAAAAAAATTAAATTAAATTTTAAAAATTAAATATTAATTAAAAATTAAATTAAAAAAATTAGCTTTAAAAAAGAAGATTTTTTTCACTCTTACAAGGAATAAAAAAGCCTGTAACAATGAATACTTCTGATCCAAAAATAGATACTCTATACCTCTAACGAACGAATTAAGATCTATTTAGTGAATTGCTTTCAAACCATATATATCATTGCATAATTTAAGGCAACTTGAGAGTCTGTGTTATTTATATAAATCCTGGTATAGAAAAAAATTAAATTAATCATGGCAAAGGAAAAATTAACTTTAAAAAAAGAAGTTTTTTTTCGTTTTACGAGGAATTAAAATAAAGCCTGTAATAATGAATACTTCTGATCCTAACATAGTACTATGTATCTTTAGCGAACAAATTAATATCTATTTAGTCAATTGCTTTCAAAACATATATTTCCTTGACGTATATTTCCTATACTTAAAGGCAGATTGATATTCTGTGTTATTTACACACTTCATTCTCTACAATCATTTAACCAGTTCATTCCCCTAATACATTATACATATTCTTTTAATTTGCGTAGTAGTCACATATACTGCTCATTTCTGTTACAGAAATACTTCACATTTCTAATCTACATTTAATCGGCTTACTGAAGCTACAAATGGCTCTCATCTTGTGATTTTGCACTTAAGTTGTGTTGCTAAATAGGATACCATTTTATAGTTTGTAATTATTAATAAAGTATGAGACTATTTACTAGATTTTCCGAAAGTAAATCCTGGAATAGAAAAAATTAACTTAAAAAAGAAGTTTTTTCTCATTTTAAGAGGAATAAAAAAAAAGTCTATAATAATGAATACTTCTGATCATAAGATAGTACTATGTACCTCTAACTAGCAAATTCAGATCTATTTAGTGAATGGCTTTCAAACCATATGTATCATTGCGTAATTTAAGGCAGCTTGATAGTCTGTGTTATTTACACCCTTCTTACTCCACAATCATTTAACCAGTTCATTACCCTAATATAATATACATATTATTTTAATTCGCGTAGTAGTCTCATATACTACTACTTTCTGTTACAGAAATACTTCATTTCTAATCTATATTTAATCGGCTTAATGAAGCTACAAACGGTTCACATCTCGTGATTTTGTACTAAAGTTGTGTTGCTAAATAGGATACAGTTTTGTAGTTTGTAATCATTAATAAAGTATGAGACTGGTATAAACTAGGCTTTTCGAAAGTAAATCCTGGAATAGAAAAAATTAACTTAAAAAAGTTTTTTTTCTCATTTTCAGAGGAATTAAAAACAGTCTGTAATAATGAATACTTCTGATCATAAGATAGTACTATGTACCTCTAACTAGCAAATTCAGATCTATTTAGTGAATGGCTTTCAAACCATATGTATCATTGTGTAATTTAAGGCAGCTTGATAGTCTGTGTTATTTACACCCTTCTTACTCAACAACCATTTAACCAGTTCATTACCCTAATACATTATATATATTCTTTTAATTTGCGTAGTAGTCTCATATACTACTCATTTCTGTTACAGAAATACTTCACATTTCTAATCTACATTTAATCGGCTTAATGAAGCTACAAACGACTCTCATCTCGTGATTTTGCACTAAAGTTGTGTTGCTAAATAAGATACAGTTTTATAGTTTGTAATCATTAGTAAAGTATGAGACTGGTATTAACTAGGCTTTTCGAAAATAAATCCTGGAATAGAAAAAATTAAATTAATCCTGGAAAAGAAAAAATTAATTTAAAAAAAAGAAATTTTTTTCTCGTTTTACGAGAAATTAAATAAAGCCTGTAATAATGAATACTTCTGATCATAAGATAGTACTATGTATCTCTAACGAACAAATTAAGATCTATTTAGTGAATTGCTTTCAAACCATATATATCATTGCATAATTTAAGGGAGCATGAGAGTCTGTGTTATTTACACACTTATTACTCCACAATCATTTAACCAGTTCATTACCCTAATTCATTATACATATTATTTTAATTTGCGTAATAGTCTCTTATACTGCTCATTTCTGTTACAGAAATACTTCACATTTCTAATCTAACGAACAAATTCAGATCTATTTAGTGGAATTGCTTTCAAAAACTCGTATATATCATGCATAATTTAAGGCAGCTTTGATTGTCTGTGTTATTTAAACCTTCTTTACTCTACAATCACTTTAACCAGGTTATTACCTCTTAATACATTATACATTATTTTTTTTTGCGTAGTAGTCTGATTAATGATCCATTTCTGTTATAAAAATTTTTTCACATTTCTAATCTAGTATTTCATCGGCTTAATGACGCTACAAACGGCTCACATCTCGTGATTTTGCACTAAAGTTGTGTTGCTAAATAGGATACAGTTTTATTTTGTAATCATTAATAAAGTATGAGACTATTTATTAGGTTTTCCGAAAGTAAATCCTGGAATAGAAAAAATTAACTTAAAAAAGTTTTTTTTCTCATTTTACGAGGAATTAAAAAAAAGTCTGTAATAATGAATACTTCTGATCATAAGATAGTACTATGTACCTCTAACGAACAAATTAAGATCTATCTAGTGAATTGTTTTCAAACCCTATATATCATTGCATAATTTAAGGCAGCTTGATAGTCTGTGTTATTTACACACTTCTTACTCTACAATCATTTAACCAGTTCATTACCCTAATACATTATACATATTATTTTAATTTGCGTAGTAGTCTCATATACTGCTCATTTCTGTTACAGAAATACTTCACATTTCTAATCTATATTTAATCGGCTTAATGAAGCTACAAACGGTTCACATCTCGTGATTTGGCACTAAAGTTGTATTGCTAAATAGGATACAGTTTTATAGTTTTTAATCATTAATAAAGTATGAGACTGGTATTTACTAGGCTTTTCGAAAATAAATCCTAGAATAGAAAAAAATAAATTTATCCTGGAAAAGAGAAAATTAACTTAAATATAAGAAGATTTTTTTCTCATTTTACGAGGAATTAAAAAAAATTCTGTAATAATGAATACTTCTGATAAAATATTACTATGTACCTCTAACGAACAAATTAAGATCTCTTTAGTGAATTGTTTTCAAACCATATATATCATTGCATAATTTAAGGCAGCTTGAGAGTCTGTGTTATTTACAAACTTCTTACTCTACAATTATTTAACCAGTCCATTACCCTAATACATTATACATAGTCTTTTAATTTTCGTAGTAGTCTCATATACTGCTCATTCCTGTTTCAGAATATCCTTCATATATCTAATCTACATTTAATTCGACTTAATGAAGCTATAAACGGCTCTCATCCCTATATTTTGCACTAAAGTTGTGTCACTAAATAAGATACCCTATTATAGTTTGTAATCATTAATAAGGTATGAGACTGGTATTTACTAGGCTTTTCGAAAATAAATCCTGGTATAGAAAAAAATTAAAATTTATCCTGGGAAATTAGTGGGGGGTGGGGGGGGGGGGGGGGGGGGGGGGGGGGGGGGGGGGGGGGGGGGGGGGGGGGGGGGGGGGGGGGGGGGGGGGGGGGGGGGGTGTAAAAAAAAAAAAATATAAAAAAAAAAAAACTACAAGGAAAAATTAACTTTAAAAAAAGAAGTTTTTTTTCGTTTTACGAGGAATTAAAATAAAGCCTGTAATAATGAATACTTCTGATCCTAACATAGTACTATGTATCTTTAGCGAACAAATTAATATCTATTTAGTCAATTGCTTTCAAAACATATATTTCCTTGACGTATATTTCCTATACTTTAAGGCAGATTGATAGTCTGTGTTATTTACACACTTCATACTCTACAATCATTTAACCAGTTCATTACCCTAATATATTATACATATTATTTTAATTTGCGTAGTGGTCTCATATACTACTCATTTCTGTTACAGAAATACTTCACATTTCTAATCTATATTTAATCGGCTTAATGAAGCTACAAACGGTTCACATCTCGTGATTTGGCACTAAAGTTGTATTGCTAAATAGGATACAGTTTTATAGTTTGTAATCATTAATAAAGTATGAGACTGGTATTTACTAGGCTTTTCGAAAATAAATCCTAGAATAGAAAAAATTAAATTAATCCTGGAAAAGAAAAAAATAACTTTAAAAAAAGAAATTTTTTTCTCGTTTTACGAGGAATTAAAAAAAAAGCCTGTAATAAAGAATACGTCTGATCATAAGATAGTACTATGTACCTCTAACGAACAAATTCAGATCTATTTAGTGAGTTGCTTTCAAACCATATATATCATTGCATAATTTAAGGCAGCTTGATAGTCTGTGTTATTTACACCCTTCTTACTCTACAATCATTTAACCAGTTCATTACCCTAATATATTATACATGTTATTTTAATTTGCGTAGTAGTCTCTTTTACTACTCATTTCTGTTACAGAAATACTTCACATTTCTAATCTACATTTAATCGGCTTAATGAAGCTACAAACGGCTCTCATCTCGTGATTTTGCACTAAAGTTGTGTTGCTAAATAGGATACCATTTTATATTTTGTAATCATTAATAAAATATGAGACTGGTATTTACTAAGCTTTCCGAAAGTAAATCCTGGAATAGAAAAAATTAACTTAAAAAAGAAGTTTTTTCTCATTTTAAGAGGAATAAAAAAAAAGTCTATAATAATGAATACTTCTGATCATAAGATAGTACTATGTACCTCTAACTAGCAAATTCAGATCTATTTAGTGAATGGCTTTCAAACCATATGTATCATTGCATAATTTAAGGCAGCTTGATAGTCTGTGTTATTTACACCCTTATTACTCCACAATCATTTAACCAGTTCATTACCCTAATATAATATACATATTATTTTAATTTGCGTAGTAGTCTCATATACTACTCATTTCTGTTACAGAAATACTTCACATTTCTAATCTACATTTAATCGGCTTAATGAAGCTACAAACGACTCTCTTCTCGTGATTTTGCACTAAAGCTGTGTTGCTAAATAGGATACCATTTTATAGTTTGTAATCATTAATAAAGTATGAGACTGGTATTTACTAGGCTTTTCGAAAGTAAATCCTTATATAGAAAAAATTAAATTAATCCTGGCAATGAAAAAATTAACATTAAAAAAAGAAGTTTTTTTCTCATTTTACGAGGAATTAAAAAAAATCTGTAATAATGAATACTTCTGATCATAAGATAGTACTATGTACCTCTAACTAGCAAATTCAGATCTATTTAGTGAATGGCTTTCAAACCATATGTATCATTGTGTAATTTAAGGCAGCTTGATAGTCTGTGTTATTTACACCCTTCTTACTCAACAACCATTTAACCAGTTCATTACCCTAATACATTATATATATTCTTTTAATTTGCGTAGTAGTCTCATATACTACTCATTTCTGTTACAGAAATACTTCACATTTCTAATCTACATTTAATCGGCTTAATGAAGCTACAAACGACTCTCATCTCGTGATTTTGCACTAAAGTTGTGTTGCTAAATAAGATACAGTTTTATAGTTTGTAATCATTAGTAAAGTATGAGACTGGTATTAACTAGGCTTTTCGAAAATAAATCCTGGAATAGAAAAAATTAAATTAATCCTGGAAAAGAAAAAATTAATAAAAAAAAAAGAAATTTTTTTCTCGTTTTACGAGAAATTAAATAAAGCCTGTAATAATGAATACTTCTGATCATAAGATAGTACTATGTATCTCTAACGAACAAATTAAGATCTATTTAGTGAATTGCTTTCAAACCATATATATCATTGCATAATTTAAGGCAGCTTGATAGTCTGTGTTATTTACACCCTTCTTACTTCACAATCATTTAACCAGTTCATTACCCTAATATATTATACATGTTATTTTAATTTGCGTAGTAGTCTCTTTTACTACTCATTTCTGTTACAGAAATACTTCACATTTCTAATCTACATTTAATCGGCTTAATGAAGCTACAAACTTCTCTCATCTCGTGATTTTGCACTAAAGTTGTGTCGCTAAATAGGATAATCTTTTATAGTTTGTAATCATTAATAAAGTATGAGACTGATATTTATTAAGCTTTTCGAAAGTAAATCCTGGTATATTAAGATATTTGACTACAATTTTTTCGCTACTTTTTAATGTAGATATTCATTTTAGCACAAAATTATGCGATGATATATTTTAATTATTTTGTGTATAAATACAAAACGACATATTTCATTATTAAAAACAATATTTAAGCTTACTTTGGAAAACTGAAATCCATATAATAATGACGTCGCTAAATTCAAAACAGATTAAGGGGACAACTATATTTTCTGAAATTCTGAAAATTTAAAAAAATATTTAAACATTATATCAAATACATAAATTTAATTTTCAATTTTTTTCTTTTATTTTGTTTCAACAATATGTAGACAGAATTTATGTGAAATTTATTAAACTGATATTTTTATTTTTAATAGATTAAAAGTGATATTCAAAGATCTAAAAGGAAGGTAAATATTGTAAAAAGTGTAGTGTTTTCAGCTATTTTGTTAAAATGTAAAGGATATATATTTATTTCTGATACAACTATCTGCATTTGCAAAAAAAAAATATCATAATATGAATTCTTACGTTAATAGATTCTTAAATATGTTTTCTGACACACTTATTTTTTAGCTATTTTGGCTTACTATAAATTTAGTTGCTCAGAAAAGTTTTAGAGATATTTCGTTTAAATGTTTCTGGAATGTTTTAACAGCATTACTATGCTTCGATCAAATAGCAAAGTGTCAATATGTAGATTTCATAGGTATTTGTATGGAAAACAGGATACCTTTTATAGAACAAGTATGGATTTTTCTATGATAATACTGAACATGTCTCCTCCTTAAAAGTTAAAATAATTATGATATCACAATAAAACTATGTTTTACCTTGCGTCACTTTAATTTTTGTCTACCTAAGGCGATTAATTACTTTTTTAGGAATGTCTTGAAGAATTTTCTGCCTGAAATTTTCAGTTAAAATTTTTTATATACTGTAATAAAATATTTTATCATCCATTTTAAGAATATTTAAAATTTTCCCGGGTCTAAATATTTTATAATTAATTCTATTGGTAAATCATAAATTGATATCTATTTTTTTTCGGGAGTTTAAAAACATCTGTTTCAATTTAAAGTGGTATGACATTTTTTTTTTGGATTACTTTGATGTCCATTTACGAATTATTTATTATTTCATCTAAAATAAGATAATTAGTAAAGATTAATAGTAAAGTTATTATTTTAGTAATATGAATCTCATAAATGTTTTCAAAGATTTTTTCTTTTATTTTTGAAGCGACAACTTTGGAATGTATAACACAATATAAAATAATAAGATGTTGTTATTTTTTCAATTCTGGGAGTAAGTTCTCAAAAGTGATGCTTGAAAGTAGCACGTAATTAGTCTTGTCTTTTCTCAAAAATCATAATCGTCAAAATAATTAGAAGGGTCGAGTTACATTATAATGCTCATCGTTCTTTTGACGATCTTCATTAGAGGTAGCACACGGATGCTATAATTTTGAAGTAACTAACAGATAATTTTTATAAGAAGAATATGCTTATGATATTGACCTAATAATGTTTGCCAGTTGAACTATGCGTAATAAATCAAAAAATTATATTCACTTTGGTGATATTTGGTAGAAAAGTTAATATTTCTCTTATATATATATATATATATATATATATATATATATATATATATATATATATATATATATATATATATATATATATATATATATATATATATATATATATATATATATATATATATATAATATATATATATATATGTATATATATATATATATATATATGTATATATATATATATATATATATATATATATATATATATATATATATATATATATATATATATATATATATATATATATATATATATATATATATATATATATATATATATATATATATATATATATATATATATATATATATATATATATATATATATATATATATATATATATATATATATATATATATATATATATATATATATATATATATATATATATATATATATATATATATATATATATATATATATATATATATATATATATATATATATATATATATATATATATATATATATATATATATATATATATATATATATATATATATATATATATGTATATATATATGTATATATATATATATATGTATATATATATATATATATAATTATATATATATATATATATATATATATATATAATATATATATATATATATATATATATATAATATATAATATATATATATATATATATATATATATATATATATATATGATAATATATATATATATATATATATATATATATATTAAGTATAAGCAAGAAAAAGATGCAGAAAAAGAAGTTAATACCCCCATGTTAAAGTACAATTATTACTACAATGTAAACTGCAATTACCAATGACTTTAAGTGCTTTCAAAACAGAAGTTAGTATTTTGTGAATATTTTAAATAATCCTGGCAAATTTCTTCCATCATCATACATCCTGAATGAAATTTATTTAACTTATTGATTCATACATAAGATTTCATTTCAATGCTCACATAATTTGTCAGTGCTGTTTAAATTGCTGATATTTTGAAGTAAAGAAATGGATAGTTTACGAATTATTTTTTTATGAATGACTTATGATCGTAACTGAGTATTATTCTAAGATCTTTAGTGTAATCTGTCTTATTATTATTAATTTTTAAAATAGTTAATAAATTATAACTTTTAATATAATTAATATTTTACTAAGGAATTTCCCCTTTATTTCATGAAGTTATAAATGATAAAGTTTCAATAAAATGATTAAAAAATAAATTATTTTTAATGATTACTATCCTTTTGACCTTTAATATACACATTTTTCAGCCTGAGTTGATAAATAATAAACTTTGATGTTTAACATTGGAATTTTAATCTATATCGAATAAATTATTAATGAAATGATAAAGTTTGATAAAGTTTCAGATATATTGATTAAAAATAAATTAGTTTAAGTACATTGCTGCTGTAATAAATTTAAATTCTAGAATTTTTTATTGCTCGTAAATATAACATAAATAATTATTGTGCGATTTAATATTAATACTTTTAACGTTCGAATTACCTTAAAACACACATTTTCTTTCATAACTAAATATGTTAAGTAAATTCTTGAAGTATATATAGAATGCATTATTGTTGCTATACATTGGAATTTATTCTGTATCGCATAAATTATTAATGATAAAGTATGATAAAGTTTCAGATATACTGAATAAAAGTAAATTAATTTAAGTATATTGCTGCTGTAAGAAATTTAAATTCTAGAATTTTTTATTGCTCGTAAGTGTAATATAAATAATTGTTGTGGAAATTAATATTTATGCTTTTAACGTTCGAATTACCTTAAAACACACATTTTCTTTCTTAACTAAACATGTTAAGTAAATTCTTGAAGTATATATAGAATGCTTTATTGTTGCTAAAAACGTCATTATTGAATGAAACTTTCTAGTAAAACCAAGTTGACGTAACGTAGTATTATTAGGGTAAAGTGGTATTTATAAAATTGTTTTTGTCTTTGGAAAATTTCCTTTTTCTCCGTTTCAAAATTCAACGCCATATCTTCAAAAACATAGACTCGATGATACACCCAGTTTTAACACCATATGGCGTTTCTTTAAAATAACAACATGTGTCAGCCAATGCAAATGTTTAGATTCGTGGATTCTCGGCCGACAGCCAAACCGAAATTCTTGCACAGGTTTGTCTGCCTGGTGAAATACTTATTTTTTTTTTGTTCTTTTCTTTTGAAAACCACGCTCTGCTTTTTCTTCTCTTGAATGGAAGACTTTTTTGAGACCGAAAACAGCCAGCTCACCTCAATCATCGTAGTAACACCATTGTAGATCCGGCCGCCCTCTCTTCGCTTTTCTGAATGAAATCTGTGGCGTCGTTTGCAATCGTTTTAAGAGAAATTAGGCGTTACTGAAGGGTTTTGAACTTCTGTTTAAATATAGATACAATTGTGTGGTTTTGAGTGGGATGGTCACATGCAAATTTTTTAAATCTTCAGGCGGTTAAAATAAATTGAATGATGGGGAATGCGGATGTGGCGCTTTCTTATTTAGGCTTGACTCTCTGTACCACGGAAGCTGAACTTATTAACTCAAATTTATTGCGCATCAGTATTCGAAACCGTAATTGAATTTTATACTAATTTATTTTGCTGTTGATGAAAACTTTGATTTCAGTTTGGGCAGAAATGTTTGTTTTGGGAATGAAAACAGGTAACTTTTTAATTGTCGTAACATTTAGGATCCGTTTATCTCCTTGATTCCTTAATGAATTTCTGTAGTCACCTTAACATAATTAACCCATATTGGACCGCTGTCCTATAAACAGGACAGCAAATAAAATTCCATTTAATAATAAAGTTATAAATATTTTAAGTGGATTTTATTTTAACACCTTTAAAATAGACACACTTTAGCATAGTAACAAAAGAAATGTGAGAAATAAATCTATATTGTACTGCAAAATTTATTTTCAGCAACCTCTTAAAAATTGTCATTTTTTAATCTTTAATTTTATATTTATTATTTTTTTCCAAACATTGTGGAGGTTACTTTTAGTTTAAAAACAGAGCTAATAATGTATCTGATAGTTTTTGTTGAAAAATATATTTTACACGTGTATTTTGTAAGTATAGAAAAGTGCCCTAAAATTAAGACGACGGTCCAATCCCGATTATTTTTTCATGTATTCGATATTGCATTGAGGGTGCACATTCTTTTCTTATCTTTCAATAAAAATCAGTTCAAACCCCTGTTCACACACCTGGACACAACAAGGGGTAGTTAAATGTCTATTCTATTCAGAAAAACTGGAGATTTCAAGATAAACTTACTCTCTTATTGCCAGTTCAATAACTGCAAAGGGTAACTCAACAACAGTATGCTAAAAATGTAATGTTGGACTTTGTTTTGACTTTTTCCCTAAATTTGATCTATGAATCAGCCTAATGCAATATAAGTGATATTTGTTAAGCTTTAGTAGTGTATTGGATCTATTTAAAGAACAGCCAATAACATAAAAAATTTAAAATATTTTTTCAAAATTTTGGTTTTATATACTTAGTTACACCATATTAATGATATGGATTAAGTTTTAATAACTTACAGAAATATTTAGTTGGTGTGGTACAATATGGGTTAAAGAAGAAAAGTTAGACTATATTGTAAGATTATGGTCTTTTGGTGAATGGCTGTCTGCCTGGTGAAATACTTATTTTTCTGTTCTTTTATTTTGAAAACCACTCTCTGTTTTTTCTTCTCTTGAATGGAAGACCTTGTTTGAGACCGAAAACAGCCAGCTCACCTCATTCATTGTAGTAACACCATTGTAGATCCGGCCGTCCTCTCTTCGCTTTTCTGAATGAAATCTGTGGCGAAGTTTGCAATCGTTTTAAGAGAAATTAGGCGTTACTGAAGGGTTTTGAACTTCTGTTTAAATATAGATACAATTGTGTGGTTTTGTGTGGGATGATAACAAACAGCATTTTTAAATCTTAAGGCGGTTAAAATAAATGGAATGATGGGGAATGCGGATGTGGGTCCTTCTTAGACTTTTCTCTTTGTACCTCGGAAGCTGCACTTACTAACTCATATTCATTGCGCATCAGTATTCGGAACCGTAATGGAATTTTATATTAAATCATTTTGCTGATGATGAAAAGTTTGATTTCAGTTTGGGCAAAAGTGTTTATTTTGTGAATGAAGGCAGATAATTTTTTTCATTGTTGTAACATTTAGGATCCGTTTATCTCCTTGATTCCTTAATAAATTTCTGTAGTCACCTTTACATAATTAAAGAAGAAAAGTTAGACTATATTGTAAGATTATGGTCTTTTTGTGAATGGTTGTCTGCGTGGTGAAATACTTATTTTTTTTGTTCTTTTATTTTGAAAACCACGCTCTGCTTTTTTTTTCTCTTGAATGGAAGACTTTTTTTGAGACCGAAAACAGCCAGCTCACCTCATTCGTTGTAGTTACACCATTGTGGATCCGGCCACCTCTTCATTTTAAGAATGAAATCTGTGGCGTCGTTTTCAATCGTTTTAAGAGAAATTAGGCGTTACTGAAGGGTTTTAAACTTCTGCTTAAATATAGATATGAGTGGGATGGTAAAATGCAAATTTTTTAAATCTTAAAGCAGTTAAAATAAATTTAATGATGTGGAAAGCAAATGTGGGTCGTTCTTACTTAGACTTGTCTCTCTGTACCACAGAAGCTGTTGTAACGTATACGGCCCCTGTTTTAGGTGACACAATGAAGAAGTAAGTGTTTCTTGATTAAATGATTTATTTACACCTCATAGTTATATACACATTTCTATACACACAATACAAATACAGATCACAAGCACGTGACACACTTGACGTAGTAGGGACGTACACAAAACATCCCTGCCGAATGGTTTAGTAACCGACGGAAGATAAAAATTCTATAGCTTCTAGTAAAAGTTCTCGTTAGAAATTATATAGACAGTACCTCAATTAGACGAGAGTTTGAAGTAGAACAGAATATCGTTATCAATCTCAGAAAGAGATATATCCCAAAGTGGGATTTTCTCTAAGAAAAACTGTCCGAAGGAGAGACTGGTCAATGCGACCTCCGAATTAGCTGGTTGCTAGTTAACTACTTCTTAAAACAAACCCTCTCGTCTCTTTTAAGGGGAGAGGCACCACAATTTCATCATCTCACCTTCAACTAACTGGATTGGTCTGGGAAAGACAATCGCCGGCCGCAAACCCAGGAGTCTCTGGAATTTCGTGTCAGCAACGATCCAATTTCTCGGCCTTCCCTTGTGGTTCAAATGACCACCTCTCTGGCTGTAAGTCTGAGCGCCCGGTTGTCTGTTCTGTTGTTCGCTGATATCGTGTTGCCGGGGTAAACAACACCTTTGTTTCCATATAAGAGTGTTGTCCATTTCTCATAACAAAGTCTTTGTCACGTCGTTAATATACGCCGTTACACTGTACTCACTAACACAAATTCATTGCGCATCAGTTTTCGAAACCGTAATTGAATTTTATACTAATTTGTTTTACTGATGATGAAAAGTTTGATTTCAGATAGGGCAGAAATATTTGTTGTGGGAATGAAAACAGGTACCTTTTTCATTGTCGTAACATATAGGATCCGTTTATCGCCTTGATTAATTAATGAATTTCTGTAGTCACCTTTACATAATTAAAGAAGAAAAATTATACTATATTTTAAGATTATGGTCTTTTGGTGAATGGTTGTCTGTCTGGTGAAATACTTATTTTTTTGTTCTTTTGTTTTGAAAACCACGCTCTGCTTTTTCTTCTCTTGAATGGAAGACTTTTTTTGAAACCGAAAACAGCCAGCTCACCTCATTCATTGTAATAACACCATTGTATATCGCCGCCTCTCTTTGCTTTTCTCGATGAAATCTGTAGCGTCATTTGCAATCGTTTTAAGAGAAATTATGCGTTACTGAAAGGTTTTGAACCTCTGTTTAAATATAGATACAATTGTGTGGTTTTGAGTGGGATGATAACGTACGAAATTTTTAAATCTTAAGTCGGTTAAAATAAATTGAATGATGTGGAATGCGGATGCTAGTCGTTCTTACTTAGGCTAATTTCTTTGTACTACGGAAGCTGCTGTAACGTATCCGGTACCTGTTTTAGGTGACAAAAGGTGTTTCTTGTTTGAATGATTTATTTACACCTCACACTTATATACACATTCCTATATACACAATACAAATACATATCACAAGCACGTAAAACTCTAGACGTAGGCCTAAATAGAGAAGTACACAAAAAATCCCTGCCGAATGGTTTAGTAACCGACGAAAAAATAATTACTTAGTTTCGATTAAAAGTTCTCGGTAGTAATTCTGTAGACAATACACTCAATTAGAGGAGAGTTTGAAATATAACAAGTTATCTTTATCAATCTCAGAAAGAGATATATCCCAAGGTGAGATTTTCATTACGAAAAATTTTCCGAAGGAGAGACTGGTCAAGACGACCTCCGAGTTAGCTGACTGCTAGCTAACTCCTAAAAAAGTGATCCCTAGGTGGGATTATCTCTAAGGAAACTCTCCGATAGAGAGACTGGTAATGGCGACCTCCGAATTAGCTGGACTACTTCTTTAAAAAAAAATTTCCCCCTCGTCTCTTTTTAGGGTAGGGGCCTCTAAGAGAGGGAGTCTCACCCACAATATTTCACCTTCGGATCATGTGGCAATGGTGTCAACTTCAACCAACTGGATTGGTCAGGGCTAGACAATCACCGGCTAAAAATCCGGGAGTCTCTGAAATTTCGTGTCGGAGAAAATCTAATGTCGCGGCGTTTCCTTGTGGTTCCGATGATCTTCTTTCTGGCTTTCAGTCTGGACACCCGGTTGTCTGTTCTGTTGTTTTGCTATTGTAGGACACAAAAGACTAGACATCGTGGTGTCGGGGAAAACAACACCTTTGTCTTTACATAATTGTCCATTTCTCAAAGGAAAGTCTTTGACGTAGGCACACTTTTAAAGCACGCCGTAACACTGCACTCACTAACTCAAATTCTTTGCGCATCATTAATTTGGAACCATAATTGAATTTTATATTAATTCATTTTGCTGATGAGGAAAAGTTTGATTTCAGTTTGGGCAGAAATGTTTCGTTTGGGAATGAAAGCAGGTAACTTTTTCATTGTCGTAGCATTTAGGATTCGTTTATCTCCTCTATTCCTTAATGAATTTCTGTAGTCATCTTTACATAATTTTAGAAGATAAATAGCCTATATTGTAAAATTATGGTCTTTTCTTATATGGAAATTCAACATTTTACTTTCACGTTGGTTGGAGATGAAACAAAGCTTTGTATGTTTGCCAGTATGTCAGTGATTCTAGTTTAAGGTTTTTTATACACTCTCATCACCCTTTTCCTGCATAAGTAAAGTACATTGAACTTTGAAATTAGGAATCGCATTGCACTTTTTATATTCATTCGGGTAATTAACTAAAACATCAAGCATTGTGGACAAGGGGAGAATTGAGTGAAGTTTGATTCACTGTTTCATAGATTTTGCATTTCTGTCTCAGATCTATTAGTACTCAGTCAACAAAGTCAAATTTGAATCCATCCTTAAAATGAATTCAGCTTCAAGGTGTCAAATTGAATGCAGAATAAAGAGAATAATAACGCATTCATTAGGGTGTATCGTACTGTTTTACTGTAGCTATATAACTCTAACTCAGACAATAAAACATTGTAGAAAAAATTCAATTAGAATGTTTAATATCAATATTTCCTAATTTAGTATTCGAAAATAATGTTTAGATGAATATTATAAGCTATGGTAACAAAATAAAATAGTATTATATACTTTCTTAATTCAGATTTTGAGAAATGTTATTGATATAAATATATGATCTCATGGTCACAATGGTTTTAAACAATGGACTATCACCGAATTTTATTGATAAGACAAGAAATATTCAAAGTTATTTAAAAAATAGTAAAGTAAAGAAGATGGGTTTGAAAGACTGAGTTTAAATCTATGTAGAAACTTTTGTGTAAAAAAATGTATCAAAAAAGATCGTATAAGCTTCACAAAAAAAAGTATTAAATTATATTTTTAACTATAATATCTAAAAATAATAATTGATGTGTAAAGTTAAAGTTCAACCAGAAAAACCAAATCAGCTGTTAATGATGGTTAATATATTTATTTTGCATTGCTTACGTTAAACTATATTTTCATGACAGCATTGTTGTTTTTCTGATATCCTAACACTTTTATGAGTTTAATGGTAAAACTGTTTGAAGCACATCCTACCAAAACATGGTAATGGAATACCTTACATCGAAGTACCTACTGAATTTACTATATAATGCGGATGTTGATGAATAGACCAAGTCAAAATAGTAATTTTGCATTTAAAATTTCAGAATCTGATATATAAAATTCGCAGATACATTGAACTTTTCCCATCGTATCAAGTACCCGTATGAATAAAAGATTAAACAGCAAAATGCAAACATAAACTTAGTTTATTAATAAATGTGTAAATAATTTTTATATGAAGATAAATGAGTAGAATAATTTAACAAACACTATGAGAAACGCAAATTAAAAAAGGGTCTTCCAAAGACGATTTCAAAATCAGCAAAAATTTAAGAAAGTTTGGGGTGTGTCATGCATACTAAAGTATTCAAACTGAAAGAAAATACGAGATCAAAGTATAACATCTGAACTAATAACTTCTGAAGTTTGTTGTAAAAAATAGTTTTTAAGGCAAAATATAGGAGATAAAACACCACATTTGAGTTTGAGACTTTCAATAAAGCTACATTTTACACTTGGTCATATTAGTGGATTAGTGTTGGTTGACATGTAGTTTTAAATGCATTACCAAAGGAATAGTGGATGTAACAAAATTTTTAGACTAATTAACATAATTCAGCCTTTCATTCTATTTAAAAAATGTTTGTCTAAAATTTTTGCAGTGTTTTAGATATTACAATATTCAGTAAAAGCTAAACCATTTCTCGTATGAAAAAGTAAGTTAATGAGAAACAGGTTGAATATTTACGCTTCATTTATGGAACTACGAGAAATATACACATATATGCAATATATCAAATTCTTTCACTTTAATATCTGCTTAAAAACCTCCTTTCTACAATTCTAATTCCTTAAAATCTAAAACTATTTTCCGCACTAAAAATCTTAATCAAAGGCGTGTCCCAAAATTCCTCCAAAATATTTCCCAAAGCTTTTTGTGAAATAATTGTAAAATTTCTGTCTTTTCAACACATTTTCCAGCTCTCGCCGGGAAATGGTTCAGTTTTCCTCTGATCTGACAGTTAAATTCGCTGACACATTTTTTCGTCCCTTACGAAAATTCTATCTCTCCCTCTCTGAAGTACACCTCTGTGAGAACAAAGTGTTTTTAGAATTATTCTCTTGTGTGTTGTTGACTGGCAAATATGTCTTTTTAGCATCTCTTCAATTAAACTCTAAGTTGTTCTCAAAATTGTGCTACTCTTCAATGTGGCCCGAATGCAGTAGTATTTATTACTGCTATCTATTTAGGTGTTTCTTTGCCCAGTAGCCTGAGCAAGTAAAAACAATAGGAGCTACATAATTATTGTGTCGGGCAGATTATTATTCCACTGGATTACATATATATGTTCATGTGTATATAATAATTAAAATATTTACCCCATTTTCCCCTTTTCTTTAACACTATTAATATATGAAATGCATTATTATATATTGAATTTTAAGACCATTAAAACATTAAATGCGCCTTAAAATTATATAAATTAGGTATTAAACGAAATATTAACAAATGAGATAAAAATTGCATCATCATCGCTGTAAGATATGTGCACATACAATTCAGGCATTAAGAATTGTTAGATATGTGGACTGAATTTATGAATTAGGTTGTAATTTGGTAGATTAAGTTGTAATTTCGTTTCGTACAGGGAATAGTTCAGATTTGCTAGAAATTCTCTATAAGCCACTAAGTTTTAGAGATTAATCACAGATAAAATTTACAAGAACTAATGCACTTAATTCTTCACTCTAGAGATTTAAAAAAGGTCAGATGAACACTAATTATGGGTCATATAGGCATTTCAAGGTGACTTTGTTTTTTCAGGGGAATGTTATACATTATAAAATGTTATTAAATATTATTATCTGAAACTTTTGGATTCAAGCTAACGTAAAAGTAAATAAAGTGCATGCAATCCTTTCTTCAAATTTAGACAATAATTTAGAAAAGAATATTTTTTTATGAAAATTACTTTTGAATTTTAAATAATTTCTTGTGATTTTATTATTGACTAATATTTAATAATACATTTGTATCCATTTTAAATTTCAAACTCACGAGGAAAATTTTTTAAATTTTACAAATTGTTTAAAAAATTGAATAAAAAAATAGTTAGTGGATTAATATTTTGTGTGATTTTTTTCATATATTTTGACTTATTCATGAAATTATAGATTTAAGTTAATAACTTGTAAATAATGAGTTACAGCTTCTACCATCCCTTGATAGCGATATAGCTTATGTTGAAAATTTGCTTTAATTATAGCATTTGACTTAGTAAGCAATAAAAAATGCTTTTATTGTTTTAGGTATATCTTTTATAAGTTCTTTAATATAATTTTAAATTTAAAAAACTGCCATTTCTGTTTATAAATATTTTAGAAAAGTGATATAAATACACGAAATTAAAAAAAAACACATACCAATAAACAAGCCTTTGGAATAAATGAATTTCAAACATTTTTTATGTTAAATTAAATACAAATTTCTTTTTTATTTTGTAAATAAACTTTAATTGAAACGAACAAGATCAATATATTTTAGTTTACAATCTAAAACACCAATGTAATAATAGAATATTAATAGTTATTACTAATGTTATCAACTTTCCATTTTTTATGCTATTAAAATCTTAAGTAATCGTAAAAGTTTAGGTTTACAGAGTAAATACAATGTTTAGCATTTGTCATAAAAATTTAAAATGTTTCAAAATTACTTTGTATATAAGTGCATTTATTTTCATACTTAAAAATATATATTCTTAACTAAATTTCTAATTTTGTAAAAATAACCAGTTTCGAAATGTATGTTCAGTTTAATATCAACTAAGTAAAACAAATGATACAGTAAAGTTATCCTACATATCAGATAATTCATGAACTATAAGTATTAAAACTGTATTTTCCTTCAAACTAAATCTAAAATAATTATATCCTTTAAAACTCAATAATATTTTTAAGCATAAATTTTAACCATAAATTTTTAAGCATAAAAAAAACTACATTTAAAAAATTTCCAGTTACTGAATGCGTTTAATTATTTTAGGTTTCCAAATAATAAAGACCTATTTAAAATGGAAATTTAAACATTTTTTATTCAAAATTAGATATAAACATTTAATTTCCAATAGATATACTTCAAAACATTAATTAAAATATTCTACTTTTTCTAAGTCTATGTATATTTTTTGTAAGATATATATCTTGAAATAAATAAGCTAAATATTTTTATAAAGTAAAAGCTCTTATTAAAAAACCTGTAAAATGTTTGTTCAAAACCAAGAAATGCAATTTTATTTTATCATGAATAGGAAAAAAAGACTTATAATTAATATTTTAGCTTCGAAAGTTGCTGTATCCCCTTAAGGGTTCTAGTACCTTTTATATGCTATAAAAAACTCACCTCAATTTCTGTCTTCTAATATTACTTAAGAAAATGTATTTTTTATTGACATTTAAGCTACTTTTCTTTTTCATTTTACGATATCAAAAATTTTTTTTAGGTTTACCAAAAACTTTTTATGTTTGAAAATTCCATTAACATCTAGTATTTATAGTTAATATTGCATAAACCATGCCACATTTTTTGTAAACATACACAATTTGTACAATTGCTGTTAAAGCTGCATTATGTGTTTGTAAGTACAGGTTATGACACGAATATTAATGTCCTCTCCTAAAACAAAGGTATATTAATTTGTTTTTTTTTTAAGTTTACCTGATAAATCATCTATAAATAAAATATATATGTATGAAAAAGTAAAAAATTCTATAACCCCTTGCTTGTGATGTCATGGCTGTCGTGTAGTCCTCGTTTATATTTGAGTATTAACCTGTGATCAAATGTATAGTGGTGATTTTATTTTGATTGCGTTGTGTAAAAGTATTTTTGTATTAAATTTAGCCACAGGTTCTGAGAAACTACAGACATAAATATGAAGATACACTAAAAGCTAAATTAACAGCATCCGAAACTAGCTTAATATAAAAAAGTAAATTTATTATAATATATATATACATCTAGGTACATACAAAACTGATGCTAATTTTCATAAAATAAGCTTTGTCAACATCTTCTAAATTAGTTGTGACAATTTTTTAATACTTAAGTAATTTTGTAAATACAGAGAGGACCTAATCTCAATTTCAAAATGTATGTAAAAATTGGTACCTTTGGGGAGTGAAAATGGTGTTCCCGGAACACTGCTGGTTGATGGGTATTTATGGATCTTTCGTCGGTCTGGTCAGGGGCTCCCTCCTAAGTGTTCGGGGTGCGGCCGTGCTATTTGATGCAGGAAACTTTCCTGTCGGACTTGGCTGGACTCTCGAACTTGTTCCGTCGGATTTCACTCCTAAACTAGACTATCGAACACCTTCTGTTGGACTCTCTTCTCGTCTTGACTATCGAACACCTTTTTTTTGTGGGTGGGGTGGGGGGGCTTTCGAACATCTTCTCAATATTTAGATTTTTCATATTTTATTAATTTCAACCTTGTTCCCTCTTCCTTCTTATCGTCCAATCGGGATAGTTGTAAGAATATCATTGGTCTGCTTAAAAATCCCGCCTTGAGACCGCCAACTTGAAAAACCTTATCCCTTCTAATTGGGCACTGTCCCTTAGGGACTCATAAATACTCCACAAAGGTATATTCTTCTTTAATGTCAAGTACGGAGACGGGATTCTAATCTGGGACTGAGATCAGAACCCCGTCCGAGGCTACCGTACAAGACAACAATATCCGTAAAATATAAATTTATGGTCTTCTGTCTTTTTACAAAGGTGTGATGAGGTCAGATTTAAATCCCGAGCATGTTACTCCTTGTATGAATGAATCAATTATATTACTGATCTAAATCACCTCATCACAATGGCAATTGCGCCAATTGTTGAATGCTCCAACTGAGTTCACTCAAGAGAAAAATCGGGGCTTCAATTTCGTGAACACCAAACTCAGTTCTTCCAATGCATAATATGTAATTTACCATTTTCACAATAAATAGTGATATTTTATTTTGAAAAGTTCGGAAGTTTCA
>CM063501.1:113411981-113446981 GCA_032207245.1 Pardosa pseudoannulata | reverse complement strand
TCCAAAATACACGGTTACCTTCCCAAACCTTTAATGCACATTTCAAATTATGTAAATTTTCAAAGCTATCTTTCATTTTCGAAAGCTGTATTACCAAAACGGTCGTCATATTCATGACATAAAAGTTCAGCAAAGAATAGTGGATGTCTTTACGATTCAGGAATACAGTACTCCAAGGTATATTTTACTTAAAAAATAGTAATTTCTAAACTCCCTCCGTAGCCATCGAAAATATTCCTCCGATATCTCCACCGAAAAGTTTCTGAGGCATAAACACGTCGGGTGATGTTGCCACTCCAATAAAGTAAAAGCATTCGGATGCCATGGAAAATGAAGGAATCTAATATTGGAGTCCCCGAACCTTTTAAGCATATTAGCCGGTGTAAGGGCAGGAGCTTTTCTGTTATAATGACCGCACGCGTTTCCTGTTTTGACAGCGTCATTAGGTAATACTATGCATATTTAAAAGAAAAGGAGGGTCCTCTTCTGTTTTAAATGCGGGCTTAGTCACGTGCCGAGATGAAAAAGGGGTTGACGCCAAAGTGATTTTCAGCATCCTAGTGAGAATACTTTGTGAAGCTCTTTCTGTTTAAATAGGTCTTAATCTCAGTTTTCTTAAGGCGACAGTGGACCTTTAGAGCAAACATTTTTTTCTTTTAAATGGATTTCCTTGAAGATTGACTATGTTATTAGTACTATAGATATATAAATATTTAAAAAATTTGAAGGCAAAATATTAATTAGTTTTGGAGTTATTAATTACACAGGACTACGATGAAAAAAATACAAGGGATCTGGCAACTGAAATTAATATATATTTTAGTACTGATTTTGAAAAGAATCATTAAAAATGTCTGTCACGTCACATATTTTTGAAAAATTCAATCTTATGTGGTTTTTTTATTAATATTTCTCACATATTTTGCTTTGATATTTTCCTTCGTGTTTTGACATTTTACCAAACTTACATTTATTTCATGTATAAACCTTAATAAAACTTAAAAACAGGGTTTTTTCTAGGAGTGTTCTTATAAAGTTAATGTAAAAAAAAAATTAATAACAAAGGAACTTTCTGTCTCACCCTGGTGCGGCTCATGCGTTCTGGTTGCGATGGTTTTCATTCTTTATATACAAAATGTATACATTTTAATTTTAATTGTTTAAAAATTAATATGCCTCACCATAAACAGATTAAATAAACTCACATTAATAGATAAAAACCACTGTTGCCAGTCAGTACAAGCAAACTGTTCGAGAGAATTTTTCCATATATTACATTACCAGTAATACGTATATCAATTTTACAAAACATCCTGATGCGATGGAAAAAAATAGAGGTCACTTTCGAAATCAGCATAACAAATAACTTAAAAATAAAGAAACACTTCTCTTGAATTTTTCAAAAATTTCAATTTCGTAAGCCTGTGTTATTGATTGTTTCATAATTAGCTTAATTGAAAATGCTCCAGGCCCATCAATTTTGCATAAAATATTATAAAAATGTTACAAGTATACCTTATAGAAATATATATATATATATATATATATATATATATATATATATATATATATATATATATATATATATATATATATATATATATATATATATATATATATATATATATATATATATATATATATATATATATATATATATATATATATATATATATATATATATATATATATATATATATATATATATATATATATATATATATATGTATATATATGTATATATATATATGTATATATATATGTATATGTATATATATGTATATGTATATATATATATATATATGTATACATATCTTTATATATATATATATATATGTATATGTATATATAGACATATATGTATACATATCTTTATATATATATATATATATATTTCTAAAGCCACTACATTACAAAATATCACTTAAAAATATGTTTATCACATATAAATGTCTATACCTTGTAGTTGTTTCCATAAATGTCCATAGAAAATAAAGAGAATAAAAATAATTATGATGATGATACCAATATTTTGTAGAAAAAACAGCTATAGCGGTTAATTAAAATGCATAACTAACATATTATATGCTTCAAAGCATACCTGTTTCAACTAGACTTTATTTCATAAACTCTAAAGTAAATAATTCTGGAATTTCAGAGAAAATCATCTATTTTCAATGCTCCTGGAGTACTTTAAACATTTGTAATACATGAAAATTTTACTTCTGAGTAAACAGTTATTATTGCTATACCCTTAAGTAATGATAAGCTTATTATACCAATAAGTAATGACAAAATTATGGAAATGAAACAATTCTTTTTGCTCCGTACTCCTAATGATATATTCTTTCATTATTCACTAAAATCGAAAATTCGAATTTTCGATTGATTTTAGCCAATTTGAAAGTCTACCATTGCCTTAAATATTCAATGTCCAACTCTATTTGTGTATTTTGCTTCATAAAACACATAAAATTTTAAAGTCTATTCAAAATATTGACTAAAAACAAGATTTCTCATAAAATGTTGAGTCTTTAATCCATGTTGATTAAAATTATGTTTGCGATGCACAGCGTTATAATATGTGAAGTCCATATTGATTATAATATGTGAAGCCCATTTCATTTTTTATCACTATATGATTAACAAATTTATAAAAAGAAACTGGGTATGGATTGTCGTATGTTGAATGCAATTTTAGTGAAAAAATTTCTATTTATAAGATTTTTTTAACTTTTTTTTCTGTTGCTAGCCGTTGTTAAATCTCCTGTAACTTTATAAAACTCTCTAAATTCAATAAAAAACATGGATAGTATCGTAGAACATGAGTGGATTCTCAGAGTTTAAAAGGATTGATAAAACTATAATGCATCTGCAACGTTTTAAATGCAGTAACATAATACAGATTCATCAACTTGAATATATTGTTTTAAATTTCAAATAAAGTTGTAGACGAAAATCTGGTTTTAGTAATTTGAAATTATAATTCAATTAGAACATGCGCATTGGATAAAAAAAAGTATATAACATCCTTGGTTTCTTTCACGAAAAAATCATTTTACATTTGATCGAATTCAATCATTTTGAACATCCAATAATTAAAACTTGAAGAAATATTATGCTACTAGCATATAGCCCGTCATATGACGAAATCAGTAAATTTTTCATTTTCTAGAATTGTACTCTATGAGTACTTCTAGAAGTACTCTATGAGGCAGGCAAAAAAATGGTTTGTTTTTTGGCTGAGAATTATCAGATACACGCTGAATAATTTGTTTATCTTCATACTCCTCTAAAGTCTCTCGATACTCTGAATGCAGTTTAGAATCACGTTGAATTCATTTAGAAAGATAATTCAAAGTTTTCTTAGCTTCGTCGAAATTATCATTAAGTTCTTCAGTGTTTTTGGAACAGAAATTAATGAAAGTAAAGGAAGGAAACTATCACCCCGTTAGGCACTGGCCTGGATTACATAGGCCCAGCCCTCTAATCCAGAGATTTCTTTCAATAAACACAAAAATGAAGGCGAGCAGAAAAATTAACAGCTAAAAGGTGAAATGACTCAGAAAAGTAGACGAAAAGAAAGTTTAAGGATAGAAAACATAAAAATGTTTATGTGGCCAGAGACATCCGTACAAAATACGTAAATTTAATATAATAAAAATAATAAAATCATAAAAAGTTGAAAAAAATAGTAAAAATTTATTTTAAAAATAATAAAAAAACTTTAGGAATAACAATTATTTTTTTTTAAAAAAAGCAGAAAATATTAAATTAATTAGACATTCAGAAAAGTTTTGCAGCTCCGAGGACAGAACCGTTAACCCGAGAAGTACGTCAACCAAATGGAGAGATACCCTACTGAGGGTGCCATACTTATGTAAAGGAAAGAAACTAAATGGAGTATATGAGGGTCGCGTACGTGATAGAATTGACAGCAGAGGCTTTAATATTGACAGTGATTATTTGGTAGTACATATGAATGATATCCAAAATGATAAATTGAATCTCCTGCTCTTAACAGGGGAGAATAAGGCTTGAAATTATACCATTAAACGTTCAAAAAGTGGTGATAGAGTCGATTTGGAACTCGCTGTGAATTTTGCTAACCCTAAGTCATAAAAAATCCAATATGGATTCCTGTATCCATTCCAGGTACAACCGCTTCATAAATTCACGATCCCACAGTGGCATGGATGTTCGTAGCCGTTCGGAATCGGCTTTAAGCAGTAGGTCCCGGTCTCATTAGCCCTCGTGTTGCAAAAAGTAGACCGTAGCACTCCAAACCAAAACCAAAACCAAAACCAATCATAAATTCACGGACAGACAACTTAGGATATTATTATATTGGGGATTACCGCTGGGAAATTGAAATAATAACTGTACACTTGAATTAAATGGTACTATGTCTACATTACAAATTTTACGGGAGAGATTAATGAAGAATTTCCGTTCTGCCATTTTTAGTGAAAAGCTTTATAAACATCTTTTAACCCTAAAATTGGCAAAGTCTGACCGCTACATCGGACATGTATATTTATAACTACTATATAACTATCTATATATCTATCTATCTATCTATCTATATATATATATATATATATATGAATATATGTATATATATATATGTATATGTATATATATATATATATATATATATATATATATATGTATATATATATATATATATATATATATATATATATATATATATATATATATATATATATTATATATATCTATAATATATATAACATAATTGTCAGTGTTATATATATATACATTAATTATCTCAAAAATGGAAAATGATATATATTTTTTTCGTTTATTTTACAGAGATTCTAATGTCCATACAGACATGGGAAAATAACAGATATTAAAAAATACTTGTCAAATTAAGGGTTATGAAATAGGGAAATATCGTGTCTATAAACATAGTAGGTAAAATGTATTAAGTCAAGAAACTATATTGTGTTTAATACATACCTAAAATCTGATGCACATGTAACTTTCTAGATTATAAACCAATATCTTCGTGTACATAATGAATCACATAAATGAATACGAGAGTTACTCAGAAATGTTTTGATACGCGCAGACTAGAATATAAAAAGTAAAAATAACGGTTTAATTTTAAAATACAAAGTATTTTAAAACAGCAGACATATTTTTACTGACTTACTTAACTTGTTTAGAGTAGAATAAATTTTAAACAGAAGAGAAAATGGAGTTGAATCGAGAACATTTTCGCGCTATGATTTTCTACGATTGTAAAGTAGGATTAAATCAAGAAGAATACTTTACTTTGAACTGTTGCAATTAGCATATGGTGATGAATCGTGCTACTTTATTCAGATGGTTTAAAGAATTTAGCAGAAGTCGAAATTTTCTTCAGGATGAAGATCCCGGATAATGTGTCTGCCATACGAAAAATGTTAATGGATGATAATCGCTGTAAGTATCAAATTATACAGAAGAAACTTAACATTGGGTGAGCAGCCATACACGAAATTATCGATAAAGAATTACATATGAAAAAAAATAGTTTGCCGTTGGATTCTCCATAATCCAACTGAGTACCAAAAAGGGGAGCGTGTCAGAATCAGTAAAGAAACTAATAAATTGCTACATGATGGTGACCACCACATAATTTCTAAAATTGTAAAAGGTTATGGATCATACATACCGTTTTTTGACCTTCAAGTACGTCAAGAAAGCAAAGTATGGGTCTATGAAAATGATCATACGCCAACAATGGTGAAAAGACAACGTGCACTGTAAAAAGAGATGTATGCTATTTTCTTCAGAAGTACGGGACTGGTTAAATCCATCAAATTGGAACGACAGAAGACAGTAAGAGCAAACTGGTATAAAACTTAATGTCTTCCACGGATTCTACAAGAAGTGAATGTTAGGAGACTAACGCTTCAGCATGACAGCATCTTTACATACAGCTGGATTAACAGTTGATTTTCTTAAACAAAAACAAATTAAAGTGATAGAATGTCAACCGTATTCCCCTGATCTAGCTATGTGTGACATTTAGTTTCCTTTAATCTAAAAAAGAACTTACGTGGACGTCGTTTTAATTCAGAAGATTTGACTGATGTTTCTATAAATTCATTTTTTCATCTATTCCAAGTAATGAAAGGTTTGACGCATTTAATCTGTGGAAAATTCGTCTACAAAAGTGCATTGATGCTAAAGGAGACTAAATTGAACACTCGTAAAATTTTGTAAGTATAACTTTAAGAACCTAGTTGTATCTCAAAAATTTCAGAGTCACCCTCATATAATATGATTATTAACGTAATTCTAAAGATGTGTTCATTTTTAACAAAGGCAACATTTTTTTATACTTTTCATCGGTTATCTTAGGTCAGTGGAATATTTTCGGCTATGATTTGAATGTTCGACCCAATTTTAAGGATTCATTAATCTATGTTACATAATACGCACTTGAGTTTCATAGTTAGTTTAGTTAAATAGTTGAAAAAACTGAGTTAATATATAAATAAATATAATATAAGATAAATTATATCCATGCTTTATTAAATTAATTCATTTTTAAACAGATGTTTAGAACTTGCGTCTCTTTGGAGAAATTTTAAGTCTTGTCCCTATCAAAAATTAGCTGTGAATGAAGACTATCTGAAAAGTTTTCGACATAACAATGAAAAAAGATACTTTTTCTAAACTTCTTTTATTTATATTTTTTTGGGGCAAATCCATATGTTTGTTCTAGATTGCTGCCATCATTTTATAACGTACGACTAACATTAGGAAACTTTTTTCACAAACTGGATTGTGTAAATACAACTATAATAAAACACTTCCCAAATAATAAACTTCCTTAAATAAAGGAAAGTTATAACCAATAGTAACTGTCTTTCCAGTAACAAACTCATTTAAAAAATGAATAATAGGTGTTACTTGAATAGTTCTGTAAAAGAAGTGGTATTGCTATGAATCATAGGTGTAACAAAGATTCTATTAAGTAAAAAAAATTACCTTTATAATTTCTTAATTACCTGTATTTATTATACTTGTACAATGATAAGAAGATGTAAAAATATTTTCTTGTGTCACACATACCTTTAGTATTAGACCTAATTTTATATAATAGACAAATTAGCAAAATAATAAATAAAAACTGTACATTAGAAAAACAACTGTAGACTTATCTTACATTTCTTTAGAGTTATTTGAAAGCGGAATGTCAATGGTTTAAAATTGTGTCATTTCATTTTCTGCGAATATCAATTCATATGTCTATTATTTTTCTAAATCAATGTGTTTAAAATTTAATTTTATTTATACTTCGTAATTTATATCACAAAATGTAACTATACTGGTAAAGTTTAAAAAATAAAAAAAACTACTTTGAGTAATTTGGATTAGTATCAAAGACCTTCCGAAAAATCTTTGACATTCATTTACTTCCATCATGCTTTAACTTTAAGTTAATCTAGAAATATTTATCATAAAAGTATTAAAAAGTTTAGCTAGGTTTTATCAGATTATTTTAAGTCATCAAATCATTAGCAGTTTTTATTTAGAATAATTAAACCTACAAACTATCGGAGTCAAATCCACCGATTATGAATGTTTTCTATGTGAAACCTAATATAATTTTATTTTCTAACTTTTATAATTTAATGTACTCTTCTGTCACATTGATTATATTGATATTTAAACTGAAAACTCAGAAAGGAAAATTTTATTAGCATTGAAATGATAACAGTAATTTAACCTTATGAACAAGGGAATATATTCTAAAAAAAATATTTCATAATTTCATAGTTTGGTCATTTGTTGGCGGTGTGTTACGGAGTGGAACAGCCTTTCAGCTTCTAAGAAATCTGCTTTTGTTGAAACTATTGGCTAAATGATGTTAAGTAATAATGTAATTCACAGATGTAGAATTTCAAAAGCTTTTGTAGCAGTTGAGTAATAAAGATCAAAGGTAGAGAAGCAAGCACAGTATTTTTTAGATTGCTGAAAAATTGAGAAATCAGCTTTTAATCTTCAAACATTATATTTTTAAAATAATATTTATTTTACGTAACGGAATATTTTGAAAGAATTTTTAATTAAGTGAACACAATATTTAGAACCAAATGTATGTTCAAAATGTATTTTAAACAGATAGGAAATGTACATCTATTTTTTAACATTAAATTGTTTTTCTAATATACAGGATTTGGTGCAAACATTGAGCACAACATTACTTCAAAACTGTACAATTTTAAAATTTTAGATTTATATGTTTATTATAATGCAATATAATTTCTATCTATTTTTAAGTAAAATAGTTTAATTTATTTTGTGAATATTTTTAATGATTCTGATAAAACTAAAAAAATTAGTTTGTATCAGAGACCTTTCGAAAAATCTTATACATTCATTTACTTACATCATGCTTTAACTTTAAATTTATCTAGAAATATTTATCATAAAAGTATTAAAATGTTTAATTAGGTTTTATATGATTATTTCAAGTCATCAAATAATTTGCATTTTTTATTTATAGTAATTAAACCTCCAAACTGTCGGAGTCGAATCCATCCATTATGAAAGTTTTCTATGTGCAACTTTATATTATTTTATTTTCTAAACTTTATATTTTAATGTACTCTTCTTTCACATTGATTATATTGAAGAATAAACTGAAGATTGAGAATGGAAAATTTTGTTAGCAATGAAAGGACAACAGTAACGTTTAACCTTCCTGAATCCTTATGAACAATGAATGCATACTAAAAGAAATACTTCATAATTTCAAAGTTTGGTCATTTGATGGTGGTGTGTTATGAAGTGGAACAGCAACTAAGATTCTAACAAATCTGTTTTCGTTGAAACTATTGGCTAAATGATGTTAAGCATGTAATTCACAGATGTAAAATTTCAAAAGATTTTGCTGCAGTAGAATAATAAAGATCAAAGACATAGAAGCAAGCACAATATTTTTTGGATAGCTGAAAGATTTAGAAATCACCTTTTAACCTTCAAACGTTATATTTTTAAATATATTTTATTTTATGTAATGAAATATTTGAAAGGATTTTTAATTAAGTGAATACAATATTTAGAACCAAATTTATGTTTAAAATGCATTTTAAAGACATATAAAATGCACACCATATTTTTAACATTAAATTGTTTTTCCTTATAAATAGGATTTGGTGCAAACATTGCGCATAATATTACTTCAAAACTATACAATTTTAAAATTTTAGATATATATGTTTATTATAATGTGTATTTTCTATCTATTTTAAAGTAAATTAGTTTAATATATTTTTGGAATATCTTTAATGATCTTGATAAAATTACGTAGACACAAATTTTCTTCTACTCTTAAATAATAATAAATAACACTGAAATAACGTTAGTTAGCCACTATTATTGTAAAAGTTCCCTAAGTGGTCTGAGGGATCCGTTTATGTCTTTCAGTTTAGTTGTCCTGTTACTAAATAGGGACAGCTTAGTCTATTTATTGTACTACTCATGAAATAAAATGACTAAAAGGAATGTTTTGATAAAATAATAAAAGTTTACCGACGAGAAGGAAAAGTTTGTCAAATCATAACCTTCTAATGGTTTAAATGTCTTAAACTTATGTTCTTTAATGATCTTGATAAAACTACATCGAAAAAAAACTCTTTTTCTACACCTAAATAATATTAATTAACACTGAAACCATGTTAATTTATTATCATTATTGTAAAGTTTCCATAAGCAGTCTTAAATTACTTGTCTGAGTGATCCGTTCATGTCTTTAAGTTCAGTTATCCTGTTACTAATCGGGGACAACTTATTCCTTTTATTTACTACTCATGAAATAAAAGGACTAAAATGAATTTTTTGATAAAATAATAACAATGTATTGAAGAAAGGAAACGTTTATCATAAACCAATCATAACCGCCTCGAGAAACAAAAAGGAATTTATCACTCAAGAACATTTTGTCTTAACACTAGATTTACGGATGTTGATCATATACCTATTTTTTCTGAAGTGAGCCAATTTCCCTCATACAAGAAAATTGAAGTTTTATGCAAAGAAAATAGTTTCAAATTATTTTAAATAAAATGTTTATTATCAAAAAATTCATAGAAAACATTTTTTACATATAAGATCTGTTTTTGAAACACATTTTCTGCTATTGCATTCAGCCCAGTGGATTCTACATCTGTTTCTTTTGCATGATTGTCGAACTTGACAATTCTTCCGAGCGTCAGTAGCATGTATATCTGTCATTGGAATGGTAGTGTTCTCCACTTCTTCTTTATATTTACTTCTTAGCTCTTCAGCCAATTGGAAATTAAATCTTGACTGTTGCTCAGGCCTGATAGGACCAATAAATTTCATGTTATGCGATTAACTGTTAAACCATTCTATGAGTCAAATTGGTTCACAAACGTTAAAATAGGTATACCACATTTGATAATGATAAATGGAATGTTCTGTGGTGAAGAGGAACGGACGTTTACGTATAATGTATTACTTAACTTTTACTTAACTAAAACCAAGTGCATAATTTTTTTGAAAAGTGATATTAAAGTTTATATATATATATATATATATATATATATATATATATATATATATATATATATATATATATATATATATATATATATATATATATATATATATATATATATATATATATATATATATATATATATATATATATAGATCAAATTTTTGTCTTCCACTTCCGGTTATTCTCTCTGGTCTGTATTCTTCTCATTTTCCACAGAAAAATAAAACTCCATCTCCTATACTCCACCTTTCACTTACTCAGCCGGGCTGCTCAACAATTAGGAAATTTCCTTTCCAACCGAATAAGTGTGAGGTCATTTTCGTTTAAATCTTACTGAATAGGTTCTTTAATTTTATCAACCACCTTAAGTCCACTGACGTTCACCATATTAGTTCTTGTTGCAATCTTTTTTGTCAGCGACATTTAAAAAAAGAATGTTATCACAGATCATTAGCGGGAAAGTAAAGGCTATAAAGCTTGTACATTCTTTCACTGATCATATTCCAAATGTCCTGGTAGGAGTCACCCTTGTATTTCCGAATTCTTAGCATAAGAAAGTTTTGCGATGTGTAAATTAACAAATGTTCTAAAGAAACAAAAAATTAACCATGGTAGAGATGTTGTTTTACATCTGGTGAGAAATATTGTCAATGCAAAAACTATTTATGGAGCCTTTAAGAAGTATATGACTAACTGTTAATATACCACTTGGTTTAAGACTTAAATTTGCTTTATATGACATGACAGTACAAATAAAACAACCTAATCATGGAAGGTCTATTGTTTTGGGACAAAAACAGGATCGGAAATTGCAAACAACTTGTCCGTTATGAGTTTGTCCTGAACAATCAAATCTCTTCTGTGAAAGCTGTGCACATAAAAAAAAATTTATTGTATTACCCAGGTTAAATATCGTTTTATTTTAGTTAAATATTAGAAACAAACACTCATATCTGGACACAACACTCATATTTACATTTTTAATCATTACTATTAAGATAATTAATATTAATCATATTAGTAAATTTTCCATAACCGCCATAAAAAATTTCCAACTCTTCATAAAAATCCTTTTAGGGTATATTCTTAGCAAAAATAAACTTTAAAATTAACATAGGATGAATCGATTCATTGAGATTGAGCATGATTTTATTTCCAATAGGGTAGGAAAGTTACTGTAGGAAATTTATATAATATTAAAAGTCCCAAATATTAAATATATCTACTCATAATAAAAATAGAAAATATTCAAATTATAGGAAATGTATTCGGAAAATTTTTCTCACTCAATTCCTTAGATATATTTGAAACGAAACTAATCCCACACAATAAACTTTTATAATAAATATGAGTTAACTTTACTGAATTAAAAATCTTACTATAAGTGTTTACAATTTACAGTTCAGTAATCTCGGTATTAATTTATCTTTTCATATTATCTTCAGGGAAATAAATGGAAGGACAATTTAAAAGATCTATTTCATTTAACTGGTAATTATGTAATAGGATGTAAGAAAAATTTTTATAATGCTTAGAAAACGTAATAGGATATATTTCCCTTTTATTGTAAAGAATTAATATCTCTTTTAAGAAAGTAACTAACTAAATTCAATCATATGTTGCAATATCGGGTGCATGTTAAACAGAAATACATTGAATTTCCTTATATAATAACATTTATATAATATGCATATCTATCATAATATCAAAGTATTTATCTTACTCTAGAGAAATTATTTAAAAGTTCGTGTGGGTTATAAAAGGGTCACTGAAATTTTTGAGATACAACTAGGTTTTTAAAGTTATACTTACAAAATTTTAGGTGTGTTCAAAATAGTCTCCTTCAGACACAATGCACTTTTGTAGACGAATTTTCACACAGATTAAAGGCCTCAAGCCATTAATTTCATGGAAAAGATAGAAAAAAATCATTTATAGCCATATCCATCTCTTCTCTTCTGAATGAAAACGACGTCCAAGTAAGTTCTTTTTTAGATTTAAGAATAACCAAAAGTCATACATAGCTAGATCAAGTGAACATGGTGGGTTTTCTATCACTTTAATTTGCTTTTAAAAAACTCAACTGTTAATCCGGCTGTATATGAAGATGCATTGTCATGATGAAGCATAAGTCCCCTAACATTCACTTCTTGTAGACTTTGTGGAAGACATTTAGTGGTATACCAGTTTGCTATTACTGTCTTCTGTCCTTCCAACTTGATGACTTTGACCATTCCCGTACTTCTGAAAGAAACGACATACATCATTTTATTTCAGTGCTCCTTGCCTTTTCACCACTGGAAACCCGTGATCCTTTGATGACCCATGGGATCATCTTAAAAGATCCATACTTTGCTTTCTTGACGTGTTGGAACGTCAAAAGACGGTATGGACGTTTCATCACTCGCATCCCTTTATGTTGCTCAATTAGAGTATGGGGAACCCAATGGAAACTAATTTTTTAATATGTAATTCTTCAGTAATATTTTGTGTATGGCTGTGGATCCAATGTTAAGTTCCTTCTGTATAATTTGATAGGTACAACGATTATCATCCATTAACATTTTGGCAGACACATTATCAGGGATTACTGCCGACGGCGGCCTTCCTGTGTGTTCTTCATCCTGAAGAAACTTTCGACCTCTGCTAAATTCTGTAAACCATCTGAATAGATCGTGAATACAGTAGGCCGAACTGGGGATTCATCACCAAATGCCATTTGCAATCGTTCAAAGCATTCTTCTTGATTTAATTCTGCTTTAAAATAGTAGAAAATCATAGCGCAAAATTAAGCTAAACAAGTTCAAGTAAGTCAGTAAAAATCGTTTACTGTGTTAAAATACATTGTATTTTATAATTAAACAGTCATTTTTATTTTGTAAATTCTCGTCTGAGCGTATCTCAAAATTTTCAGAATAACCCTCGTATTTATATTACCTTAATGCAATGATTATCAAACGTTCTTGTCCAAAGGACGTTCCTTAAAGCAAACATCTTCTTTAGAATCGGACAGTGAAATAACTGTATAATACGACTCTATAATAACAAGATCCAATCATATTCATAAGATTTTTTATAAAAACGTAAAAATGAAATATAAATTTCTCATTTTAATATTTTAAGTAGTCTCACATCTATTGATATTATTATCATGTGCTTTGAATAACAAAATATTTATTTTTCACTTAAATGTGTTTTATGCAGTAACTGTGGCCTTGTAGACATAAAGCAGCCCAAAAATGTCTGTGCATATATTTATTGCTAGTTATTTTTCTTTTTATAAAAATAAATATGGGTCGGAATTGTTTTACTTCATTAAACTAGTAGTGGATCCCCAAACTTTTCACAGTGAACCTATAACTTTTATATGTACCACGCACTCCCTCAGCAAAATTATAAATCTTCTGTGGTCTGTAAAAAACACCTTCAGAAAAATGATGTACTGATTTTATATTTAAATCACATATTTTAGGATGGTAAAGGGAAAAATAAAAAAAACTACTTTATATAGTATACCGTTGCTTAATATAATAAAATGAAATACTTTATGTTGCTTACGATCCATTAAAGTACACATTTGTGTCTTATGGTGGAGAATTAAGCTCTATTTTAACTAAGTAATTAACAAATTTATATGTGTTTTCAACTCCAAGCATAAGTTAAAACCAATAAATTTGAAATTTCTTTGGGAGATGGTATATGAGATCTATCGAAATCTTAAGATATTTATCTTCTCCACGAGAAACTATTAAAAAGAAAAGATGACCATATTTATAAAATATTTTGGTGGTATGATATTCTAGCAGTTTACTTTATAAGAACATCTATAATGTGGGTCTTTGAGGTATTTACTAATATAACCTTAAATTAATCATTTGTTACCAAACCAAAACTGAAAAATATTTTAAAAAGTGTTAAAATATGCAATTGTGAAATAATTGTCAAGCAACTTTTCCTTTGTCAGTCATTTTCTAATAAACATCTTCTTTAGATTCGGACAGTGAAATAACTGTATAATACGACTCTATAATAACAAGATCCAATCATATTCATAAGATTTTTTATAAAAACGTAAAAATGAAATATAAATTTCTCATTTTAATATTTTAAGTAGTCTCACATCTATTGATATTATTATCATGTGCTTTGAATAACAAAATATTTATTTTTCACTTAAATGTGTTTTATGCAGTAACTGTGGCCTTGTAGACATAAAGCAGCCCAAAAATGTCTGTGCATATATTTATTGCTAGTTATTTTTCTTTTTATAAAAATAAATATGGGTCGGAATTGTTTTACTTCATTAAACTAGTAGTGGATCCCCAAACTTTTCACAGTGAACCTATAACTTTTATATGTACCACGCACTCCCTCAGCAAAATTATAAATCTTCTGTGGTCTGTAAAAAACACCTTCAGAAAAATGATGTACTGATTTTATATTTAAATCACATATTTTAGGATGGTAAAGGGAAAAATAAAAAAAAACTACTTTATATAGTATACCGTTGCTTAATATAATAAAATGAAATACTTTATGTTGCTTACGATCCATTAAAGTACACATTTGTGTCTTATGGTGGAGAATTAAGCTCTATTTTAACTAAGTAATTAACAAATTTATATGTGTTTTCAACTCCAAGCATAAGTTAAAACCAATAAATTTGAAATTTCTTTGGGAGATGGTATATGAGATCTATCGAAATCTTAAGATATTTATCTTCTCCACGAGAAACTATTAAAAAGAAAAGATGACCATATTTATAAAATATTTTGGTGGTATAATATTCTAGCAGTTTACTTTATAAGAACATCTATAATGTGGGTCTTTGAGGTATTTACTAATATAACCTTAAATTAATCATTTGTTACCAAACCAAAACTGAAAAATATTTTAAAAAGTGTTAAAATATGCAATTGTGAAATAATTGTCAAGCAACTTTTCCTTTGTCAGTCATTTTCTAATAAGAAAATAGGTTTTACGCTATGTTTGTCTTTACCAAGGTATTTATTAAAGAATTTTTTTTGCTTTTGTCACAAAACTATCTGGCTTCTCGTACACCCCGATCCAAAAGGGATCTTTGTATATTTAATTGTTGCCGAATGTATAATTATGTATTAAATAGCCAATGTAAACGGTAAGGTAAATATTCTTTATTTCAACATATTAGGAAGATAAAATAACTGAAGAGTTGTGTTAAAGAATGGGCTACTACAAAAAAAACGGAAAAAAAGTAAAAAAAGAATTGTTATCTTGCAGGAAAAGGGTATTTTAATTAGACACACATTTAATTTGGGAGATTCACTTGTTATATTTATTATTTAAACAGCTCAAATTACCTATAGTTTGTCAGTTTTAAAAATATATAATATACATTTTGATACAACTTGTCTTACAGACTTAACTACATTTAGATCAAACAAGTACATTTTAAAAATGTTCAGAGAGTTGTTTTTTCATTTACTAGCCCATATCTCACCGAGTTTTAAATATTTTCATAAAATATTTTAGTAGAAAATTACTGATATTGTTTGTCAACTGAATTTTGTAATATTTGGTTAAAATTTGTGCTCATATTAAGCAAAGATCTTGAAAAAAATAGATATATTTTTGACAAATTCTATTTCTACAAATTTAAGTTTTGCTTTTCTCTCAAAAATGCTATAACATTAGTGCTTATATAGGTGATGAATGTCGTTACTTTTTTTTCGATACTTTTTTATGAAGGATGGATTTTTTTAACATTTTATTCTTTAAGTTGTAATTGGACCTACTAAAAAACTCGATGACTCATTTTTAATAGTATGGGTGGAAATTCATTCACTACTCCAAACACTTTATCAAGCAGCTCTCAATAAAATCAAATAGACGGGAAATATAGGAAGTGCTCCCATTAATGTGGCCGGAATACTTTTTGTAGCTACCTGGAAATAGAATATTTAAGTACAAAAGGAATTAAATGATTTCATATAGGTTTTAGGCAATAATTAATAATGAATTTATATAGATAATGTAATTAAACTATAATTTGTCTTTTATATTTTTAAAAACGTTTCTAATTCAGTTTAACTCTAAGAAAGATATAAATTACACGACATGATTTGAGATAAGTTTTCGTAAATACATAAACGCAAGTGACTTAAAAATATCATCGCAGTTTGAAAGATAGATGAATATATATATATATATATATATATATATATATATATATATATATACATATATATATATATATATATATATATATATATATATATATATATATATATATATATATATATATATATATATATATATATATATATATATATATATATATATATATATATATAATATATATATATATATATATATATATATATATATGTATGTATGTATGTGTGTGTATATATATATATATCTATGTATATGTATGTATGTATATATATATATATATGTATATGTATGTATATATATATGTATATATATATATATATATATATATATATATATATATATATATATATATATATATATATACATACATACATACATACATATATATATATATATATATATATATATATATATATATTTTTTTTTTTAAAGAACAATCATTCATAGATAATTAGCAGCTAATTTTAGTATAATGTGAAGTATGTAAAAAAACTTTTGAGAACTAATTTTTGTGAGTAATTATATTGAAATTCATATGAAACAAACGTGTTACAGTTGCAAATAAAGATTAATGTACATTCATCATTTACGAATATTTTTAAAAAATAATTTGATAAACATTCAACTTACAGTTGAAGTGCAATTTAAAATATGTTAATATAATATCAATTATTCAATTGTAAGTATTTAAATAAAATTGATGTTGGAAAATTACATTATAGTTAAAGTCAAGTATAAACATGTATTCATCAGGTATGTACATAGTTTAAAAAAAGTCTAACCACTTAATTACCTTTTTGAGAAAAAATAAGAATTATGTGAGAAAATTTCATCACTAATCTCTGAATTTATTATTAGCATGAAATTAGCATTTATAATGAAATTAGCATACCATTGTTTAAAAGATGCGAATCTACAAACAAATTGGAGATATTTTAAAAATAACTTTTTCAGACAAGCGTCTAACTGCCTATTTCAATACAAAATAAGCTAAAGGTTATAAATTCAGATGCCTGAGACTATTTTTAAAATTGATTTTCAAATGTCAAAACTTCAAAAGAAACACTTCAAAGTCATACTTCAAAAGAAATATAAGTACACAGACGTATAGTTAAAAAACAATGTGACAAAAAACTGTCTTTTTGCGTACAGTAGGAATTATGTATGATAATTTAATATTTCTAATCAATGAGCATTTATAACGAAATTGATATCAAATGAAAAGGTCATAGTTATTTTTTGCTGCATAACAATATTGATGTCGAAAAGAAAAATCATAGTACAAAATAAACATAAGTATATAGACATAATGTAAGTATATTAAAAAAAATGTTCTGAGAAAAATAATTTTTTTTAAATACAACGTTAATTATAATTGAATATTTCACATCGCTTATCACTGAATTTTTATAGCGGAACTGATATTGAATAATGTACAATTAAACTAGCGCACCATTTTAAAAAAGTATTCTTCCGGATAGACATTCAGTTTCCCATTTCACTAAAAAATGAACTGAAAAACATAAATCCAGTTATCTGCGATTATTCCCAACACCAGCGGTATATACCTACTGTTGTTTTTCCAGCCAGACAGTGATCGGTGTCTCCACCACATCATCCCGACTACTCTGAAACGGATTCGGATGTGCGTCCTTTGCTCTTCCTCTAACTTTATCTACTCCCGAGTTCCCCTTTGGATTCCCCAGAATAAACAAGATTCCCCCCTCGCAAAAAGCGGATGTGGGATGCGAGGCACCGATTCAGCACTGTACGCCCTCGGAACCGAATTTAAAAAAAGAAAGAAAAAAGCACTCGATTCACCCTCCTCCTTTTCTTTAAAATAATAAAAAAAAGAAGAAAAGCGAAGAAGAAACCGCCCGCCACGCAGCATGCGGAGAGTAGACAGAGAGCGAGAACAAGAACTCTCTCTTCCTTCCAGCAGCACGCGTGAGCGACAGGAGAGTGATATCCGAAGCAAGAAGCGCGAGACAGCGAGCCGGGGCTAGAGAGGAGAAAGAGCGCGAGGGGGTGTCTATCGGAAAAGACGACCGCTCATTGGTCGCCGGGGCACGTGGTTTTCCGCACTCACCCCGTTGCCCTGCCGCCCCGCAAAAATCTTCATTTTACGTATCCTCCTCGTGGAACACGGGTCGTGCGCTTTATCGGATCAGCAGCTGTGGCTTTTGTGTGCGATTAGTTGATGCCCCTTTTTTTACCATTTACTTCTTCAAGTGTTTAGAGTTTTCGGAGTATTTTTAATTGCTTATTTTTTATGATTTCGGATACTTCTCCAAGTGATTGTGTGTGCGGTGATTTATAAATATATACAGAAAATATTTTTTGTTTACAAAAATAGTTATATAACCTCTACCGGATACTCGAATTGGATTTTTTCCCCTCGTCGAATGCTGCCACGGGTCGCTCGTGGGTCTTACTGATTTCTTCGTCTTTGTTGTTACTTCTTCTTCGCAAACCCCCACATGGGACTTCTTCGAGATGAGTGGCAGAATCAGCCAGACACACTGCGGGATTTCGTTTGGGATACGTGATCCATGACGCAGTGCCCTGTAAAAGGAGGCAAATGGGATGCATATGGATTGCAGGAAAGCTTCAGAGCCAAATCTAATATTTATTTGTCTGTAAACTCATGATAGAAAATTTTCCTGGAACGACTGGTGTATTTTTATTTAAGCAAATATTTAACAGTTTTGTTCCTATATTTTTTGTCAAGATTTTTTTTAATACCACTCTCTACTTGGCCATTTCGACAACTGTGAGTACACATATCTTCCGCTTATAAACTCAGTAAAATGTCTTGTCGGGAAGAAACCTGCTCTTAAGGAACAAAACTCCTAAAATATACCGTTTACCCACATGCAAAGCTGATACTAAACTTATTGTTTACCTGAAGATGAACTCGGAAGTTTGAAGAAGACCTATCTCCCGTTTTTTAACCGTGGGACCTAGGATGAATCACCTTGCGACATAGAAGATGTATCATCACGTGACCAGGTGACCTTGTGCCGCCATGAGCTACACCATGTCAGACGCCGTGTGCGTGATTGTCAACGAGGACAAGAGGCGCAAGGCGTCCTCGGACGTGGATGCCCGCGCGATGGCTTTCGAGGAGGATGACGACGACGCGGATGACGAGGAGGACGACGAACAAGATGACAGTGACTACGAGGCGGGTCATTTCCCGAGCAGGATATCGCTGACGACCACTCACCCGCTGGACCTGGATGGTTCTATCGTGGTGGGTGGCACGGCCCGCAGGCGCGGGTCCGTCTGCAGCAGCTGCGGGACGATGACAAGCAGCCGCAGCTGCGACGATTCCCACCATCATCATGACGACGAGAGCTGCGCTTCGTCCAGGAGCACCAGGGGATATTCGCCGACCAGGGACGAGAGCTCGGGGGAAGAGGAGACGGGCGAGGATCTACCTTACCCAGGGTTTCGCCCCGTCACTCTCTTTTGCATGACGCAAACCTCGCACCCCAGAGACTGGTGCCTCAAGCTCGTCACCAATCCATATCCTTTTTATTGTTTCTTTAATAGTAGACACCTGTGTGGTTGTTTTCTTCTAAGTTGATCGCAAACAGGAAATACAAAGACCATCAGCAGGAATTCGAGCAAGGTAAGAAACACTTGTTTCTAATCTTCTTTTATTTTTTTATTAGAATTATGTAGAATGTACCAATTAAAATCAAACAGAAAAATGTCACATCAAATAAAATAAAGTAATTTGAGCGAATTTTTAAAAGAATGCCTTAACATGGCAGAAGTTTTTACATTCGTTTTATCAACTATTATAATATCTGAATAATATATTGAATATCAAAAGGCTGTTTCTTGTTATCCTTATGTTGTTACGTCATATTTCATATCCAATTAGACACAAAAACTTAACGATAAATTATACATTTCTCATTCTGTATGACTAATATTGAATAAATTTATCGAAATATATTAAAGTATCTGTATCATTTCAGAAAAGGTTGGAAAATAAAAATTTTATACTAGGAATTAACATAAAACATGTGTTGTATAATAATATAAATTTATAGTAGTATATAAATTTATACTATTATAATAATTTAATTTTCTTCTAGGGAAATTAGAAACATTTAGTTCATTTGTAATAAAATGATTTTATTTAAAAATTGTAAATATTGTATGGTAATAGATATTAAGCTAGGGGCGTAATAATAACATTTACTCAGTATTGACAAAAAATATTTTTTAATAAAAAGCTTCAAATGATAGAATTTTTCAAAATGTTTTTGCTACTTCATGAAACTTCAGCGTATTCTCCTATACTATACATTAATACAGAAATACATTTATTTACCACATATAATACATAATTTTTAAATCTAATCTTATAATCTGAATAAAGTATATATTTAGAGACCTGAAACGTAATATATATATATATATATATATATATATATATATATATATATATATATATATATATATATATATTATAATCATGGTTTCTATTTGTTTTAAAATATAAATTTTTCTTTATTTCTTTTTAAATTTTGATTCTAAATCAAATTTCCAAATAACTTTTCTTCATTATATCTTATTTTTATGTGGTAATTTGTGCCTTTTACTCGAAATAAAATTATAGTTAGTAAACTATTGAACCACAATGTAAATTTTACATTCACATATACTGACGTAAATCATAAATAGAATTGATTTTGACTTTTAGTTCTATTGGGATTTTAGAATTTCAAATACTTTAGATTATATATACGATAATGGGCCTATCTAGTTTACTAATCTCTTTATTAAGCTACAAAATAAATTTTTACTTCCAGTTCTTTTGTAAAATTTTAGTTAAAATATCTGTTACTGTAATAGTCAGGTATTTTAAGGTTTCCACGTAATATCTTCAGATCTTGTTTCAAAATAGTGTTTTAAAGTACTATATGTTCAAATGAGTATGAAACTTCAGATTAAACACTATATATTAAAATTACATAATGATTACAGAAGAATATTTTTAACACTAGAATATGTACTTAATGTAGCTATAATTGTTCTATAATTCCAATTATTTGTATTTTAAAACTTCATCCATATATCATATATCATATATATACATATATACATATATATATATATATATATATATATATATATATATATATATATATATACATATAAATATATATATATATATATATATATATATATATATATATATATATATATATATATATATATATATATATATATATATATATATATATATATATATATATATATATATATATATATATATATATATATATATATATATATATAATATATATATATATATATATATATATATATATATATATATATATATATATATATATATATATATATATATATATATATATATACATACATACATATATTTATAATATATATATATATATTTATATATATATATATATATGTATATATGTATATATATATGTGTTATATATATATATATATATATATATATATATATATATATATATATATATATATATATATATATATATATATATATATATATATATATATATATATATATATATATATATATATATATATATATATATATATATATATATATATATATATATATATATATATTATATATATATATATATATATATATATATATATATATATATATATATATATATATATATATATATATATATATATATATATATATATATGTATATATATATATATATATATATATATATATATATATATATATATATATATATATATATATATATATATATATATATATATATATATATATATATATATATATATGTATATATATATATATATATATATATATATATGTATATATATATATATATATATATATATATATATATATATATATATATATATATATATATATATATATATATATATATATATATATATATATATATATATATATATATATATATATATATATATATATATATATATATATATATATATATATATATATATATATATATATATATATATATATATATATATATATATATATATATATATATATATATATATATATATATATAATATATACATATATATATGTATGTATATGTATGTATATATATACAATATAAATAACTTTGAACTTTATGTGTGTGTGTATATTGTATATATATATGTATATGTATATGTATATATATATATATATATATATATATATATATATATATATATATATATATATATATATATATATATATATATATATATATATATTAAACAAGGCGAAAAATAATATTCGGAAAATTTTGAAATGTACTGTAAAAAGTGTAACGTTGGAAATTCTGTTACTTATATATTTATATTTTGACAGATTCTATTTTACATTAATTAATTATTTACACACTTACAATATAAATAACTTTGAACTTTGCATTGTTATTAGGGAAATACAAAGAAACAGTATTATTATTTTTGGGGTACCATTTGTAGATTCTACATCTGAAATAATGCAAAGAAATTTCTATGCGATAAAAATATTCATTTTAATAACATTTGAAATATGATGAATAAAAATGCTTATCTCTTTCTGTATAAATACATGACAATTTTATTGGATAAATCTTATGAAATATTGATCTCTCTGTGTTTGACAAAAATGTCAAAAAATTGAAATGTGAATAGAAGGCGCTTCGTGCCTTATCTTTTCTTAATATATTCTATTCGCCTGACATATTTTTGGGGCTTTCATTCACAATTTGGCGAATTTCTGTAGTCATTTCAAAGAATTTTTTTTTCAATATGTTCACTTTTGAAAAGTTTGCATTTGAGTGCTCTTTTGGTAGTATACATTTCCTCGTAAATATAAAGTGTAAAACATGTTATATGTATAAAATTTAAAAATATAAATTTGTATAACTATGTATGTTAAGCGTGATATGGTCTATGATTATTGTGTTATTATTATGGAATTGTAATTGCTTGCTTTACAAAAATTTATGCACAATAGTACACTGCTTTAACAACCTTATTTTTTTCTGTGTACATAACCTTCAAATAAAAATATAACTAGTTTCGAATTTTACTAATGCCAAATACAGCAAAAATAAATGGATTATTTATATTTAAACATCGTTTTAAGAAACCTTTTTGTAAGTTTAGTGTATCACATACTCTATAATTCAATAATTTACTTATTGCATAGCTAATGTTTAGACGAAAAGTTTAATTAATCTCACAGTTAATGAAATTTTGTAAGCATTTTAAAAAGTCTCATTCAATATTATTACTTCTAAAAATATGCTTTAAGCATATTTCTAATAATATGTTTTTTGTTCCTAATAATCTAAACTTGTTTTTACTGTATAACATAAAGTGCAAAGCAAAAGAAGTATGTTTAACGGTTTGAAGGATTTAATATTATGTATACGCATAGTGCTCTATCTATAAATGAAATTAAATGGATTTCTGAATCCATTTTTCAACTTTTTAATTCAGCACTACTTACTTTTTGGTACTTTTATGTGTATACTAAAATTCTATTATACTATCACTGATGTACTTCCAAGGATTGTGTTCTGCAGCTTAAAAGTTTTTAACAAATTATTAGAATATATGTTAACCTTTTCGTGGGTTATTTGCTTTATTTTTAATATCCCCTTAGTTTTTGTGTTTTTTATTAGTTAAATAATAGCATTTAAGGAAGTGCATTTTACATTGTTGAATTTTATGCTTATATTTAAATTCTAGAGGTGGGAATTGTACACACACCGGAACCATTTACAATTATACAAGAAATTTAACTTAAATATTTGCTATGGGAAGACAAAAAGGCGTCGGGATAGACGTTGTGCTATATGTCTAGCATCGTCTACAGTTATAATCCATGTTTGTCATGTGAAGTTTCCTACAGGCAGTGGGCTCAACATTTCGAGTCAAACACAGCTTTGTTTGGAAGTTAACAGTACAGTCTTTACGTTTTCTTGAGGGATATTTGTCTGTCATTTGACAAGATAATACTGTACAAGATTTTAGTTGGTCTTTATTAGGATTTCCTCAAGTATCCTTTTGTCGGTGCTTCCCTCAAATGTATTTCGTAAAATTATGTAGGTAAGAAGTATCTTATCAATTCCTGTGAAAGGCTTAACACAAATGATGTTGATTGCGTAAAGTAATAGATTTTAACTTTTTCACAAGAAGTCTATAAATTAAAGACTTTTGCGTAGAAGCACTTTATATGTCTCACATTGTGTACAGTTGAAATTTATCCTTGGCATATGATTTCTCATTCAGGCTGACTGTACAACATTTCGAGTCAAACACTTCGTTGTTTGGTAGTTAGCAGTAAGCACTTTCCGTATTCCGTTTTCTTGAGGAATATCAGTTTGTCAGTTGATGAGATAATACTGTACGAAATTTTAGTTGGTCTTTAATGGGCTTTCCTCAAGGTTCTTTTTGTCGGTGCTTCCCTCAAGTGTATTTCGTAACATTATGTAGGTAGGAAGTAATCTTCCCAATGCCTATGAAAGGCTTAACACAAATGGTGTCGATTGCGTAAAGCAATAGATTTTAACTTTTTCACCAGAAGTCTATAAATTAAAAACTTTTGCGTAGAAGCACTCTATATGTCTTACATCTTCTACAGTTGAAATCCATCTTTGGCATATGATTTCTCATACAAGTTGACTGTACAACACATTCCGACTCAAGAACTTCTCTGTTTGAAAGCTAGCAGAACGGTCTGTCCATTTTCTTGGGGAATATCTCTTTGTCAGTTGATGAGATAATACTGTACGGGATTTTATTTGGTCTTTATTGGGTTTTCATCAAATTTCCTTTTGTAGGTGCTTCCATCAAGTGTATTTCGTAAAACGTAGGAAGTAATCTATCCAATTCCTATAAAAAACTCAACACAAATGGTGTCGATTGCGTAAAGTAGTAGATTTTAAATTCTCCAGAGGAAGTCTATAAATTAAAAGCTTTTGGGTAGTAGCAATCTTTATTTATAATTGGCATTGCTCATGTGTTGGCTCATATTTTATAATACTTTAGATCATTCTATTTTTGAAGCAATATTTTATAATTTAGTAAATTTAATACATTAAAAAATCCTCTAATATTGATATCTGTCCTTCAGAAATAGAAGCTTAGCGTAGAAATCACCAGAAATGTATCATATTATATTGCTTAAATGATGTATGATTTTTATTTTGCTTCAGTATATAATTCCCTACAGAATTTGCAAGAAATTATCAGTAAATACAAATTAATAGTTATCTTTTGGTATTAAAATAATTCCAGATAAATTTCAGTAATATAGAAATATACATACTTCCAAGTCTAAATAAGATACAATCAAAATTGTATGAAAATGGAAAGAAAAAATATCAAATTTTAGTCCTAGATTAAAATAAAAAAAATCGGTACTTTGACTGAAACAGGCGTTTAAGAATAGCAGATATCCTGTCTGTAAATTGTTATGTTAAATCTTATATATAAATAAACTAACATTTTTTTTCAACTAATCAAAATTAAAAGTACAAAATGCTATATAATATCTGATTTTAATTAAGTAATAACCCAGAAAATAATCTGATTAAGGATTTACGAGTTGTAAGAAATCATGATCTATTTGTAATTTATTATCTTAAACATTTAAGATTTTTATTTCTATTAGTTATCCTATGTTACAACAGGCCTGTGTTAAAATGTATCTTTTTGACTATAAACCAAAGACGTAGTTATTAAGTACGATAAATATTTTTATTCTGTAATGATATCTAGCAAGAGCGTATTTGCCATGTGAAAAGTATTGGGATAAATATATAAGAAGCTTAAGGGATTTCATTAACCTAAGAATATAAAAATTTGAAAGAGTTAGTTTTATTCCAATAGGGAGTTTTAGATTATATTCTTCCAGAAATGTAAATATTCTCTTTATATTAAATGGATATGCATTTTACCTAAAATCCTTGTATTGGTATTATGATGAGGGTACTATTTAAATTTAAGTAATTTTTTTCCCTTTCTGTTGGAGATAACCCCTTCCAGGTTCATTTCATTTCGGGATTATGGGTCAAAAATTTCAATTTTTTTACCCATATGCTTATTTTTATACATACATTGCTTTTTAAACATAATAGCACCATTCGCATACAACATTTCCTAAAAAATATTGTAAAAAAATCAATTTAAACAAATAAGTAATTTACATGTACAGCACAAATCATTAGACTTTGGAGTCAATTCACACTAACTACAAATATAAAGCTTAGAATACCTAACATTAATCTTCAATTAAATTTTATTTATATCCTATGCATTTACATAAATGATATATATATATATATATATATATATATATATATATATATATATATATATATATATATATATATATATATATATATATATATATATATATATATTACTTCTCTTATATTATCCATGTTTGATATTTTAAAACAATTTTCATGGCTCAAAGTTAGGTTTTTATTCAAGGTAATAATGTTCCCTCAGTAGAACTCAATTCTGCCATATAGCAGAGATCGGCAGCGTTAATATCGACTTCATTGATATATTTGTTACAAAGTTAATTTTCAAAATTAAAATACTTTATTTAGTTTGGACTAAAATATAATTACACTCTAAAATTATATGCTGAAAATAATATAATTTTGTTTTTGTTTTTCGAAATGGTTTTAAAAACATTGTTTTAACTGCCTAAAAATAATCGAACTTTTTTTGTTGAAATGTTCGCTGTGGAGTGCTACGGTGCACATTTTTGCTACACGAAGATTAATGAGACCGGGACCTACTGTTTAAAGTCAATTCCAAACATCGAATTCTGTGAACGCCCATGCCACAGTGCCATTCAAACACTAGATCTTCGATACCAAAGTATTGCTCATTAGCCATTCGGTCATTGTTCGGCTAATTTTGAACTTCTGTAGATCAAGCCGGATGTGTTAATGTTGGTTATATTGAATTTTTTGTTGTATAGAGTGCATTTTACAATCTAAATGGGAGATTGTTTGGTTTGGTTTGGAGTGCTCGGTCTACTTTTTGCAACACGAGGGCTAATGAGACCAGGACCTAAAGCTTAAAGCCGATTCTGAACGGCTACGAACATCCATGTCAGTGTGGGATTCGAACCCACAAACTCCGGTACCGAAGGCCAGCACACTAACCAATCGACCATCGTTCGGCAAAATGGGAGATGTAGAATTGAAGTTAGAAAAATACGTGTTATTTTTTATTCATGATTTTTATTTATCTATCTATTTATATTCTCCTTCTTCTTTCATCCTTAACACAAAGTCCTCAATTTTTATACTTATCTTATAAATATATCAAGAAACATACACAAGCTAACAGTCTTCATGTCATTGACAAATAATTAAGCTGATGCACGATTGTTTTCCTACTTATACCCCCTTACGTTAGACTCTTCCCTAGGGCTGCACATTCAGGCCGCACTCCTAATAAGGTAAATTAATTCCTGCGGGCTGTACATAAGTACGCATAAATGTACGTCTGTTGTGATGTTAATACAAATCTAGTTAAATTGAATTCACGAATAGTCAAAATGAATGCTAAATGTTTCAAAGTTAAATTTTCTTTGTACGTACTTATACCCGTAATGCTAAAATCAGTCAAACTGTAATGAGGAATAGTCAAAATCAATCTATCCATGTTTGCAATATTTTCTTTACTTTGTACAACGGGCTAAAAATATGAATTTTCATATATGTAAGATAATTTTTTTTACTGTGAAATATAGTTATTATGAAATTAATTTACATTGTTAAACATTTAATAAGTCTTATAAACAACCTACAAAATTTTCATGCAATTTCTATTATTTATAAATTTTCTTTTGGATCGGCACTTTTTCATTTTTCAAACAGCGCCCATAAAATTATTTTTTGGCAAATATATAGACTGAAATCAAGACAAGTGGTTTTATCTATTATAAAATTCTATTTTACAGTTCTTAATTTATATATAATACTAAACAAGTCTTTTTTTCAACAAGTTTTCCTTTTTGTTAAATGGCATCCTATGACGTTTAAAAAGGAAAGTTGATAACTAACATAATGTGTTGTAGTGATAAGAGTTGTTTATACTTCATTTTTATTTTATTCTGAGCATTCCATAATAACTCAGATTTACGATGTGCATCGATATGTAATAGGCAGAAACGACTCCTGCATTACAGGGTTAATACAGATACTTTCTTTTCGTAACTCAGCTGGAAATACAGACACTATATGTCTTCATGCCAATACAAATCTGCGAAGCTGTTACCCGTTTATTGCCAACTGAGAAGCATGTGTAACTTAAGATATGCTACGGAAGCGAGTAACCTTCCACCCCTTGTTCCTCATAATTTAGAAGCAGGGACCAAACAGAAGTTCTCTAGACTTGGCCTGCCACCCCAGAGGTATCGTTTGAGAACTTGGAGGACATTGTGACCACGAACATATTTTACGTGCTCCAGTCACTTTTAAGGAACACGGAGGATCTTAGGCCAGCTCGACCTCCGAACCCGCAACCTTTTAATCAGTTATGAGAACGTTACCTTTGTCTACTGAGCTACCGCGGCTCTTAAGATATAAACTAATGTCAATCTACATAAGATCTAGAAAAGTAATTTAATAAGAGTTCTCAACTAAACTTAAGTTATTGAATAAACGGCTGTGAGAAAAAAATAAATTCTAGGAAATATATTTCTTATATTTAAGAACTTAATAATATGGCCATAGCTGAATAGACCGTGAGTGATAGAAAGAAGATAAAACTGATAGAAAAACAAAATCATTCTATATAAGATCTAGAAGATAAATGTAATAAGAGCACTCAACTAAACATAAGTTTTATATGAAGTGAGCTATTGGATAAGCTGCTGTGGTGAAAAAATAAATAATAGGAAATATATTTCTTATATTTGAGAAGTTAGTAATATGGCTATAGCTGAATAGACCATGAGTGATAGAGAGAAGGTAAAACTGATAGAAAAACTAAAGTCAATCTATATAAAATCTAAAAAATAAATTTAATAAGAGCACTCAACTAAACATAAGTTTGATATGAAGTGAGCTATTGGATAAATTACTGTGGTAAAAAAATAAATACTAGGAAATATATTTCTTAGATTTGAGAACATAGTAATATGGCTATAGCTGAATAGACCATGAGTGATAGAGAGAAGGTAAAACTGATAGAAAAACTAAAGTCAATCTATATAAGATCTGGAAAATAAATTTAATAAGAGCACTCAACTAAACATAAGTTTGATGTGAAGAGAGCTATTGAATAAACGGCTGTGGTAAAAAAATAAATACTAGGAAATATATTTCTTAGATTTGAGAAATTAGTAATATGGCCACAGTTCAATAGACCATGAGTGATAGAAAGAAGGCAAAACTGATAGACATTGGTACACTTGGCAAGTTTCCCGAAGAGGGAAAGAGGTTGCTGTCATGAATAAGTTCTAATAATAAAAACTTGTGGCGAACAGTCCTGCATTTCAAGTCATGCACAAAAACTGACAGGTGCCTAGAGGAAGTGGATGATTTATAATTTAATTAAACACACACTACGCTCGTAAACAATGACCCAGTTTAAAATAATTCCAAAGAATTCTTAAAAATATTTTACTAGTTTAACTCAATTTAAAGGAATAGGAAACGTTACAAATGAAGATTATTCATTTAGAGTTATATTTATGGTAGACTTATGAAACGTGTATTATTTTAAAAATTTTATTTTAAATTTTTAATTCAAATATATTTTTTCGTATATTTGTACAGATTGCGTAATTTACTTCTTAATAGTTCAAGATTTAAAAAATTGTGGCTATTCACTCATACTGAAGGATTTAGTAAATTCAAAGTATAGAATGTTTATATATATATATGTATGTATTCTCTGTATACATAAATTATTAAAATACATCGAAAACGAATGCACTAAAGCGATTTCTTAACAATATATATATATATATATATATATATATATATATATTTTAATTTAAAATTGTTTATTAAAAGTCTAAAATATTTCTGGAACATTAATTTTTTAATATTGACTTAATTTTGGATTATTAAAATATGGAATTCAAAATTCGAATTAAGTTTTAAAAACCTAAATGAAATAGAAAATTAAAATAGATGCAGAAATGTGTTTAATATATAAAATAAATGTTTTGTTGAGCTTTTGAATCTATGAAAAAACAAGTGCAATTTTTATTTTAAGTATCAAAACTGTATTATTTTAAAAATGCTTAACTCTTTAATTAAAAACAAATTTCGTACATTTGTATAGATGGCGTAATTTAACTTTTAATCGTTCAAGATACAATGGTTTCTGACTTTTGTAACAGATTACTTTTTGACTAAATTTAAACATAAAGCCTGAAGTCGGATTATTATGTATCACAAAACTGAGTATAAATATCCATTTTTTTTCGTATCTTTTCCACCAAATAATGGTGAAATAAAACATTACGGTAATATGTAGTTCATAAGTTAGAATATTTTGTATATTAATGTTAACTGTATAAATTTCTAAAATGTATGTGGAATGTTTTATTTCTTAAATAGGTATTTATATCTTTAAAACCATTTAAATAGACATAAAAATATTATACCTTTACAAAATCTTTATTTAAAAGAATCTCAGATATTTACCATATATTTAAGGTTCTAATAAATTCAAATTTACTATGTTTATATATTATGTCTCTGTTTATTTATATACTTGGGCGTAGATTATAGATGTTAACACATATTCATATGCGCATATACATTCAAACACACGCACACACACACACACACAGACACACACACACACACACACACACACATATATATATATATATATATATATATATATATAAATGTATATATATATATATATATATATATATATATAATGTATATATATATATATATATATATATATATATATATATATATATGTATATATATATATATATATATATATATATATATATATATATATATATATATATATATATATATATATATATATATATATATATATATATATATATATATATATATATATATATATATATATATAATATTTATATATATATATATATATATATATATATATATATATATATATATATCTATATATATATATTGGAGAGCTCCTCACACGGAAAGCAAGCCTACTTAAAACCCCAGACATTTTCCCCTATATTTTGTATAGGAATTAAGATTTTGTATTAACTGTAATATTTTAAATAAAGGTAATAATAAAAATTTTGTTTTATAATTTTATAACAACATTTTTGGAAATGAAGGTGAGATTAAAAATGCCATAATCATAATATATAGAGAGAATGTGTGTGCTTGCATTTCTCAATAAGTAAACAAAAATATTACTTTGTTTACTTGTGTATGTGATAGCTCACAAACTGTCTGTAAACATGTATAAAAACTTTAGTATTTTGATTTACGTTATATAAATACCTGCTATAGTCACAAACTATATTTCTGATATCGTATTCTTGTAATTATATTGCAATAACCATCTACCATAACCTAAATATTGTATTACCTTAATCATTGCAGAGATGTCAATTACGTAAAGCATGTTCGCAGTCATAAAATAGGCGCCAGTGCTATATTTAACAACATTACTCACACGCGTTAAATATCCAGATACGTTAATTTTAAAATGAAACAGAGTAGATGTGGAATTCGTGTTCTGTTTTAATGGGCGGTTAACATCCACGTGTGGTTGATACATGTAACAAAGGAATACGCATGACAAATTGTTTTTATATGAACTCAGGTTTAGAGCGAATGCACTCCAGAAAGCAAAATATAGTGTCAGACGTAATCGTATTTCACTGGTTTGGATCCCAATTACAACAGGATCCTGACAGAAGAACTAGTGATACAAATTGCTTAAGAATATCCAAAGAACTGTGCTATGAATTCCCTAAAGTTCCACTGGACAGCGACTTTTGAAGCAATAGGCTTGGAATAGAATATAGTATTAATTATCTGCTTTTGTAGCATGCGTTTGGCAACATATGAACTATAATACAAGTACTTATTAACATTTCATTGAGCAATCTCTTTCCAAAATGAACGTTTTTTGCTAATTTTTTAAAATTATTTCGGGAAAGAAAATTTTGGAAGACTTCTACGGGACATATTTTATATAACTCCGAGTGGAACACATCGGAAGGAAAAGTCTCCAACAAATACACTAGTGTTCTACTGTGTTTGTAGCCTAAGCGTTCGATGAATTTTTTTCTACCCCCTTTTTCGGCTAGATAGACGGAGGGAAGCACTCTCCTTATTGTCCCTTTACTTCCTGTGCACCTCCCAGAGAGACTGCCTCCAAAGGCTTCAATGATTAACTCGTACAATATAGTCATATCTATAGTGAGACCAGTCTTATCTATAGTTTAACCCAAAACGGCGTCTTTCTGTGAAGCTCTGGGCTATTTCATGCCGGTAAGTAAAAAACTGTTTTGACTCATCTGGTTTTCAAAGCAGTTTTTAGGTTAAATGTGAACAAATGATTGTGCTTCAGGGGAAAGGGGTGTATCCCTCAATAAATGTCAGTCAAAGAGGGGTGCAGTTCCCAAATAATGGACTGGACCCTCCTACCGCAAAACTCCACAGGGGAAATCACTAGTAGAAATGTATGTTACATCCATTTCCGTAGTGTTTTTGGAGGTCGAAAATTGTAAGTGACCATTAGTTTGAAGACATCATCGACAGGGAGGAATTATACGTGCAAACCACTTAGAGGGTTAAATTATCCCATACACTTTCGAAATTTATCTATCCGTATGAAATTCGCTAAATCTCTGAATTTTAGAAAATTGAGGCAATGCTTTTTATCACATTAGAAAGAACAAATCGTAGATTACTACTCAAACTTTTACATTTTAGGGAACTCTTTAAGCTTATTGTTTTCTTGAAGAAACCTCCTGGTCAAAGAGCATGACAAATAGGATATCACAGTATTATCCCAATAAAATTTACAAATTGTAATAAAATTTACAAATTATCCTAATCAAGTTTACAAATTATCATTGCATCTTTATTTTATCCGAATACATATATCTTAAGAAGATGAAGTAGTTGATGGGCTTTTTTTTATTTCTAAAATATATCCTATGAATAATCACAAAAACAGCAATATCTCAAATTATGAAAAATTATCAGAAGAAAATTCTTCCGTTGATTTGGCTGCGATTTTCATTGCAAAGTATTTTTTACGCTTGGAATAACAGTCACACAAAATAACACTTCTTTGTACGCTTGTGCGTGACTGTATTTAACAGACATAATGAGGTTAACAGAACTAAAATGCTTTGTTTAGTTTTGTTGAGTTGTGCGATATGTATGCAGTAACTCAAAAGGGTCGGCTTTTTTCCAAACAATCCAGATGGTTAGACATCTTTGGTTACATTCAAATTGAAGAAAAATGGATGGAAACATATAAGTTACATAATGCCTCTCGATTAATGCATTTGAATCACGTGACTTTACTTTCTACGTAAAATAGTTATTTATTTAATTTAATTTTTAATTTAATTTAATTTAATTAATTTAAATTTAATTTAACTTAATTATTTTTAATTTAATTTAATTAATTTTTAATTTAATTTATCTAATTTAGTTTTTAAAAATTTTTAATTTTACTAAACTTTTACCTCTTTGACTAAGCAAACAGTGATCATTTGCAATACTCCTCGAATGGTTCCACGAAACCCATGTCTGACAACTGTCAGAGACAAAAACACCAAAATCTCATTATTGGGATGCAAATAGTACCCATTTCTTCAGATATACAAATGTAAATTTTTCTTTTCGATACAAAAATTAACTATATTTGGACCATTATTTAAGCTTTATAAGGGAACTTTAAAAGAAAAAAAATCTGAATTCCGCGAGGATATTAATTGGTAAAACTTCAGACGTACAGAGGGAAAGGATGTATTTCACTTAAATCATTTCTGTTACTCCAGTCCTTTGGAAGAAAAAATAACCTCCCCCTCCCCATAAAAATGAACATGTGCTTTCCTTGCATTTGGGAGCTTTTTATTTTCACCGTCCTCGATCACGATTAAGCATTCATGCCCCGTTCTTTTAGGAATCGATTGGCACTCGTGATAAACAATGGCTTTGCGCCAAACAGAGAGAGGCATTGAGGAAATGCCCGCGAGACATGGAGTGTTTCGCAATTATGTTTTTTTTTTCGTCTTGTT
>CM063501.1:113401981-113406981 GCA_032207245.1 Pardosa pseudoannulata | reverse complement strand
ACGCGATTTTTGCTCCAGTTTTGCATTTACGATCCTGTATTTAATTTTTTGAGATCTTTAAGTTTAATAAGTGAAAATATTGATTGTGCTTCCAACAGTTCGTTTGGTGATTTATTTACATTAATTTTATATCGGATGATATGATAGATACTGCATAGATATCAGAGTTCGACAGTGAATTTCTTCGAATTATGTGTTTATACTCATCTTGGTAGCGCTGGTCATGTTTGACTCTTTGACGCTATGAGCACACTCAATGCAGGTCACTGGTGACTCCTATGATTTTCAATAAATTGAATAATATACTTATAACAGAAAGCATTTTGAATTTCTTTGAAAAAAGTAGATGTTCGTAGATAAATAATGTATTTATACTGTTCATAATTATAAGATCTAGATGCACTAAAGTTGTAAAGGATTGTTAAATTCGTACAAGTTTGAAAGTCTGAAACTGCATCTAAATCGTTCTTGATATAATACAGAATAACACCTAAAATTAGAGTAGTGACTTATTTTCCTTATGAAAATTGAAACCGCATCCTTGAGCAATATAAAAATAAAAAAACATAATAAAAAAGGGAATACTAAATTATCATTTTCAGCTGTTAAATATGTCAGATGTAGTTTTAAAATACATACTCATGTAATTAAGTCAAATTTTATTAGATTTTTAAGTTTAAATTAACTTATTAGTTTCGGATATCAAAACAATTTTTTAATTTTAATTTTTTCAGATCTAAAAATTGTTGCATTTGAAATTATGTACAGCACAGTACATGTTCAAATTGTTTTAAAATTTAAAGAGTAATTTTATGCCATCTTGAAAAAATATTAAAGAAAATTGTAAAGCATTAATTAATTTTTATTACATTCATCAGCATAATGTTTTGCAATAAAATTATTTCTGGGGCTATTTTTTAGTCTTCCCTAATAGACCCCGTTGCAATATAAGACTGGTCCATTGCTGAGAGTAATATGCATCTTCCCTTTGCAAGAGGAAACACGTGCGGAAGATTGACTTCTAAAAATTTAGTATCAGGGAATGTCCTAAAAATTTAGAATCAGGGACTAAGCAATACACCTTACTGACTTGTGTCGACACTTTCAGAGGTACAATTTGAGAACTTGGAGGACATTGTGTCTGCGAACAAATTTTAAGTACCGCATTGGCCGTTGATGAACACAACAAATATACGACTGGTGTATGGCTGAGAGTAATATGTATCTTCACTTTGTAAAAGGAACCACGACTGCTGAAGACTGACTTCTAATAATTGAGTATCAAGGGAATGTCCTAATAATTTAGAATCAGGGAATAAGCAGAACTCCCCCCCCACACACACACTGGCTTGTCTTTACACTTCCAGAGGTAAAATTTGAGATCTTGGAGGACATTGTACCTACGAACTTATTTTAAGTACCACATTGCCCGTTGATGAACACAGTAAATATACAACTGGTCTAGGGCTGAGAGTAATATCAGCTTCACTTTGCACGAGGAACCACGAGTGCTGAAGACTGACTTCTAATAATTTAGTATCAGGGAATGTCCTAATAATTTAGAATCAGGGAATAAGCAGAACCCCCCCTCCCTTCACACACCCACTAGCTTGTCTTTACACTTCCAGAGGTAATGTTTGAAAATGTTTGACATTGTGTCTACGAACAAATTTTAAGTACCACATTGGCCGTTGATGAACACAGCAAATATACGACTGGTCTATGACTGACAGTAATATACAGCTTCACTTTGTACGAGGAACCCCTAGTGCTGAAGACTGACTTCTAATAATTGAGTATCAGGGAATGTCCTAATAATTTAGAATCAGGTAATAAGCAGAAGACATCTCCTCTCACTGGTTTGTCTCGACACCAACAGAGGTACAATTTGAGAACTTGGAGGACATTGCGTCTACGAAACTATTTTATGCACCACATTCGTCGTTGATGCACACAGCAAATATACGACTGGTCTACGGCTGAAAGTAATATGCAGTTTTGTTTTGCACGAGTTCCATATCACTGCCTTTACCAACTGAGGTACGTTGGCTGACATTCTGTAATTTGCTTTTATATTTAAACTGTAAAAATGAATATTTTCCCAGAGCATTAGTTAAACTAGATAGTTAAAATATTATTTGAAATTTCTTTCAATAAATCTAATGATGTTTTGTTAGTTAATTATTCATTCCTATTTAAACATACAATTCAATTAATACTCTAAGCGTTGTTCCCTCTTAGTATTTCTCTATTAAGATCATTTCTTAAAGTAATTTACAAAACATACCCGTGCTTAACTAATCGATGAATTTTTTGTCTCATATTATCTTTAAAATAATATCTAAAAACTCTTTTTTTAATATTATTATACTTTTCATGTCTTTTTCTGTGCGAAAAATCTTAAACGAAAAATTATTTTATAAATTATTTAAATCCCAAATACTTTTATCTCTGTAATTTAAAAGTAAAACATGATGTCGAAACTGAAAACTTGAAATTTCAACTATCCTCCCTACAAAACTAAAAGATTTTTGAAGAGCAGAAATTTGTCTGTCGTGGCAGCTAGTTCATTTAATCACTGGTTTTTAATCGCCGGCTCTCGGGGACATCTCGAGCTGCGTTTTATAATCATAAAAGTTGTCACTTTAATTTTTGATAAAATAATCGATGACTTCTCAATATTTAATCTAGGATAGAAACTGGGCAGAGTTTGCTTTCAGAATTTATAGACTGAAGTCGTTAATCATTCCGTATTTGCTGCTAGATAATTAATGTCCTCAATTTCATGTTATATATATTTCATTCATCTATTTTTTTCTGAAGTTTCGTGAAAAGAAAATTTAGTTAGGTCCCTATATGTGTTTAATCAAAAGTGGGGGAATTGGTAAATATTAGCAAAAAACACTTACTTAGAGATGTAATCAATAAAATGTTTTACTTATCAGTGCGATGAAAAGTTACTTTAATTTGAAAATAAATTAAGCAGTTTTTTTCTGTATAAGTTTTATTATTTCTCACTGTCTCATCTGTTTACATTTCGATTACAATTCGGTCAACATCAAAAACTAAACCTATTATTACCAATTATTCATGAAAATACGTTTGTAAGGGAGAGTTTAAAATTTGAATTTAGATTTAATATAAAGTTTAATATTTAATATAAGGCTTTTTATTGTTATTTAGGAACATCCACAACGCCCTGACAGATGAAATGAAAAATATTTGAATCATTTCATTTTAAACATCAATGAATTAAATATAAAAAGCAATTAGTACATTACCTTTTAAAATTATAGTAAATTTCGGGAATTCGTCTATCATATATTTATGTCTAGGCTAATTAGATTCAAAATTTTTGATACTTTATATCTATCAGGGAATTTTTCTAAAATTCTATTACATTAAACCTCAATGCAGTAGACATTTTCAACATATAATAAGTACTAATTTTTTGGTGGTTTAATAAATGCAACACAATTCTAATTAAAAACCACAAAATTAAACCAAGTTCCAGTGATTTATATTCTATTTATTTTTATGCCACTACATCTAAAACATTCATATTAAAAAGAAATTGGACTTAATTTTAAGAATTCTTCCTTAAAGTATTAATATGTTATTAATGATATATTTATAAAAATGTGTTTAAAATTTAAATCATAATTTTTTTAAATGATATTATTTATTAAACGTTTCAGAATGATTATGAATGGAAATGTTTTATATATATCATATTTATAAATAATAAAGTTATTTTTTATAGGACATATTTTAGATTAACTGAAAATATAGACATGAAAATAGGGAATTATTTGTCCATACTTTATATGCATAATTATTCTTTTAATTTGAAATAAGAAAGTATTTTTTTCTGTTTGCACTATATTAATTTCAATAATTTGTTTATACTTTGCAAAACAAACTGTCAATAAGTTGTATTATGGTAGAAAACAGCTGGTGTGTTACAAAAGCTTATAAAATTCTAAAATTTTGATTGATATATTGTTCAAAGTAGTTATAAGTAATAAAGCAGTTATTAGTAATAACTAAATTGTATGTTTTTAAGAAAAACATTGCATCTTTAAGGCGTTGAGTATTAAAATAATCTCTTTAATTCATATTCCTAAATATCTTTCACAATGTAGGGAATGAGTTATTCACAATATACAGGGAGCCCCAAAACGACCGCATAAACTTTTCACAGCTAGATTCCTCGTTGGGAGTACCTAAAAACTGCCCAAAAAGTGTTCCTGTATGATCCATAGTTTATCAGAAAAATACGAAAAACAAAGTATGACGTCACTGACGGTGCAAGAAAAAACACTTTATTGAACATATCAACAGCAGTATATGCAGGGGCATACGCCCTAACAGTTCGTAAGGCATTTCCATTACATCGGCTGTACATCAGGTACATGTCGCAGTAGTCACGAACGGAATACATGGCCATCATACGAAGACTACCGGTAGCTGAAAGTTGCAGTCTTTTAAATACCAGTTCAAAGGCGGCTTAACGTCATTCCATGGCTAATGCGCATGCATTACGCGATATGCGCAGCGAACGTTTTAAACATTATCGTTTGAAAATATATGCAAATACTGTTGATGATATGTCCAATAAAGTATTTTTCTTGCACCGGCAGTGACGTCATACTTTGTTTCTCGTACTTTTCTCATAAACTATAGATCGTACAGAAACGCTTCTTTGTGAAGTTTTTATATATTCCCAACAAGTAATAAAGCTGTGCAGAGTTTATGAGGTTGTTTTGAGACATCCTGTATTAAAAGAAATGTAATGCTCACGAAAAAATTAGTTTTAAATTTTCATTTCAATATTTCAAAAAAACATTAAGATTTTTTGTATATAGTATATTATTTTTATAAGGAAGTTTATGTAAAATTCATAATCTACTAACGAGATTTTTGGGAAAAAATTAGACTGTAAAAAAGCATAAAGGTCTATAAATATAAGTTTTGAAAAATGTTATTTGATAGATGTT
>CM063501.1:113389481-113396981 GCA_032207245.1 Pardosa pseudoannulata | reverse complement strand
ACATATCTTTGGATTGTATATGAATATTATGCAAAAATAATAAATTTACTTAAATAGTTTATTTACATTAAGTTTAAACATACGTAGTTTTAACAATACATAATTTTGTACTAAAAATATAGTTTCCTAAACTTGATAAATCGTTAATATAGTTCACGTGCCAACTGTAACTTTGCAAAGAATGTACACTAACAAATTTATTAGACTTGTCTTCCTTAACTCAGAAATCAATCATGTGGCAGATAAGTCTCAGTCGTTAGACGTTCCCTTAGAAAACCTATTTATTTGACGAATTTTTGCATGTTTGACATATATAATTGATTTACATAAGGATAGCATGTTAGTAATATTTAAGCTACAAATGACTGTAAGAATAGCATATTAGTTATAGGTATACAAAGTGTTAGCAATATTTTAAGGTTACAAACTGAAAAAACATTTTTGTTCAAATTTATATATCGTTAATATAGTTGACGGTTTAGACTTGTCAACTGTAACTTTGGAAAAGTACATGCCGATTGTTTGTCAAATGTACACAATAAGTATTACTGTATTGTATTCAAATGTACACAATAAGTATTACCTTATTGCATTCAAATGTACACAATAAGTATTACTGTATTGTATTCAAATGTACACAATAACTATTACTGTACTGTATTCAAATTCTACATAATAAGTATTTATTGTTAAAAAACAATTAATATAAGTTTATAAATTCATTCAAGTGTGAAGTTAATAAATTTAGGATTAATTAATATTTTAATCAATATATTTTAATCATAAAATTTACTCGAAGCACTATGTCTATTAATTTTATACTTTGGTCATTCAAAATTCTTAAAAAAGAAAGAAAATATTCTTTTTGTTCATTTTTAATTTAATGATGATGTCTCTAAAAATACATTTTTCTTTATATTTCTAGCTTATCTATGTAAGCATATTGACAATTATAAAGAAGTTGTTTTTGACATTATGATTTGAGAGTTGAAAACAAACTAATGCACATTCTCCATGAAGTGGAAGTGAATGAATGCATCCCTATACAATTAACTTCGGAGAAAATTTGAATCGAATCTCTAATCGATTTCCCCCTTCTACAAATCAACAGAGTGATTATTTCCGGAATTTCTGTAAACCAGACACTATACCGCCGCCAGCTCATTAGGATTTTATGAAGAGAGAAAGAACTAAAAAGTAATAATAGAAATATAAAAAAAGAAATTTTATGTCTATAACGATCTCCGGCGGAAGAAAGCCGTTCATCAATATAAAACAGTAAAATGTTACTAAATGTCAAGGAATTAATTAAAAGTAAATTGCAAGGCTCTTTTCTTGAGACTAGACACGCTTTTAATCCGTTGAGATTTTATAATTGCCGTTCATCCATCATCTCAAATTCAATTAATTGATTAGGAGACTGGATCGCTTATTAAAGAGTTTAATCAGAAATTATTAATTAAACATTCAAAAGGCAATGCATTGACTGACAATCTAAACTGAAATAAATGTTTTGAATTTAGAAATGTGTCGTATATTTAGTTCTTTCTTTTACTAATCTAAATGCGGAAGTGGGTTATTAACCATTTTTAGATATCGATTGTTGGGATAGTTAGAATTCATTAATAGAATTTATATATGTTTTTCCTTTTTGCAATAGATAAGAGTTGAGAATGTACTATCTGTATTGAATAGTGTTAATATTAAGGTTTACTTGTGTTTTTTTCTATCTGTACATATGATATATATATTTGATTAATACATATGCACACTCTATAAATATATATTTTAATACTGTCTACAGTAGGATTAAGCTTTTGTTCAAAAAGTACAATGGTTATTTATTTTCATTATTTCTCTTCCGAATCATTTTACATTTCACATATGTGTAATTGTTCAAAACTGACTGTTAATGGTATAATCATAGTTTGTACTGAAAGCAAATTATATAAAAATTTATAATCACAGGTATGCATTACATGTCTTACCCACTCGTACTATATGCCATAATTTGCCACGAAATTTGCTTGACACATGACGAGTGTTAGTTGTCATATGTATACAATAAATTTATTGTTAAAAAAAATCTATATAAGTTTTACATTTATTCAAAGGTAAGTTAATATATTTAGATTCATTAACATTTCAAAAAATATATTTTAAACATAAAATTTACTCGAATCATTGTGCTCTTTAATTTATAATTAGGGTAATTAAAAATCCGAAAAAGAAAGAAAATATTCTTTGTAGTTCACTTTTAATCTAAATCATGTTTAACTAAATTTATTTAATTTATATTTTCTACCTTATCAATGTCAGAATATTGACAATTATAAAGAAGTTGTTTTTGACATTCCGATTTGAGAGTTGAAAACAAACTAATGCACTTTCTCCATGAAGCGGACGTGAATGAATGCATCCGAATACAATTAACTTCGGAGAAAATTTGAATCGAATCTCTAATCGATTTCCCCCTTTTACAAATCAACGGCGTGATTATTTCCGGAATTTCTGTAAACCAGAGACTATACCGCCGCCAGTTGATTAGGATTTTATGAAGGAAGAAATTACTAAAAATAATAATAGAAATATAAAAAAAGAAATTATATGCCTATAACGATTTCCGGCGGAAGAAAGCCGTTCATTAATATAAAATAGTAAAATGTTACTAAATGTCAAGAAAGTAATTCAAAGTAAACTGCGGGGATCTTTTCTTGAGACTAGACGCGCTTTTAATCCATTGAGATTTTATAATTGCCGTTCATCCATCATCTCAAATTCAATTAATTTATTAGCAGACTGGATCGCTTATTAAAGAGTTTAATCAGAAAGTATTAATTAAACATTCAAAAGGCAATGCATTGACTGACAATAAATAAACTGAAATAAATATTTTCCATTTAGAAATGCGTCGTATATTTAGTTCTTTCTCTCTCTAATCTAAATGCGGAAGTTGGTTATTAACCATTTTTAGATATCGATTGTTGGGATAGTTAGAACTCGTTATTAGAATTCATATATGCTTTTCCTTTTTGCAATAGATAAGAGTTGACAGTTTTCTCTCTGTCTGAAGGTTAGTATTAAGGTCTACTTGTGTTTTTTTGTATCTGTACATATGACATATATATTTGATTAATACATTTGCACAAACTATAAATATATATTTTAATATTGTCTACAGTAGGATTAAACTTTAGTTCAAAAGGTACAATGATTAGTTATGTTCATTATTTCTGTTCCGAATCATTTTACTTTTCACATATGTGTAATTGTTGAAAACTGACTGTTAATGGTATAATCCTTGTTTCTACTGAAAGCAAATTATATAAAAAATTATAATCCCAATTATGCATTATCCACCCGTACTAAATGCCATAATTTGCCACGAAATTTGCTTGACACATAACGAGAGTTAGTTGTCAAATGTATACAATAAGTTTATTGCTAAAAACATATTTATATAACTTATACATTTCTTCAAAGGTGAAGTTAATATATTTAGATTCATTAATATTTTAATCAATATATTTTAAACATAAAATTTGCTAGAAGTATTGCGCTCTTTAATTAATAATTACGGTCATTAAAAATCTGCAAACGGAATTAAATATTCTTTGTTGTTCGCTTTTAATCTAAATCGTGTTTATAAAAATTCATTTCATTTATATTTTTTAATTTATCAATGCACGCATATTGGTAATTATAAAGAAGTTGTTTTTGACATTCCGATTTGAGAGTTGAAAACAAACTAATGCACTTTCTCCATGAAGTGGACGTGAATGAATGCATCCCTATACAATTAACTTCGGAGAAAATTTGAATCGAATCTCTAATCGATTTCCCCCTTCTACAAATCAACGGCGTGATTATTTCCGGAATTTCTGTAAACCAGAGACTATACCGCCGCCAGTTGATTAGGATTTTATGAAGGGAGAAAATACAAAATATAATAATAGAAATATAAAAAAAATATGTGCCTATAACGATCTCCGGCGGAAGAGAGCCGTTCATCAATATAAAACAGTAAAATGTTACTAAATGTCAAGGAATTAATTAAAAGTAAATTGCGGGACACTTTTCTTGAGACTAGACGCGCTTTTAATCCGTTGAGATTTTATAATTGCCGTTCATCCATCATCTCAAATTCAATTAATTGATTAGGAGACTGGATCGCTTATTAAAAAGTTTAATCAGAAAGTATTAATTAAACATTCAAAAGGCAATGCATTGACTGACAATCTAAACTGAAATAAATGTTTTGATTATAGAAATGTGTCATATATTTAGTTCTTTCTTTTACTAATCTGAATGCGGAAGTGGGTTATTCACCATTTTTAGATATTGAATGTTGGGATAGTTAGAACTCGTTATTAGATTTCTTATATGTTTTTAATTTTTACATTAAATTTTACTCTTTAAATTATGAGTTTTTATAATTAATATGTTTACTTGCATTTTTCTTTATGTATTATGATATATTTGTTTAATGCATATGCACAGCTATAAATATATTATTATAAATAGCCTAATTATCTGCCCGTTTCTAATTTATGAAGCAGTTGGACCTCGGATAAATAGAGATATCCATATTAGATTCTTGACGAGTCAGGCACATCAAAGTTCAAAGCGAGTAAAGTTTATCTATTAAACTATCAATCTGATTTTAAAATAAATTGGAAATAATATACTTTATATCACAACAAAAATTTCTGTCGTCTTTATAAGGTTCGAAATCTCCCCTTTAATTTTCGAGCGTAAAATTTTTCAAGCTCTATTTTCCTGGTAAAGCAGGCGATAAATTTTTTAATTTTATCACATTATAAGTAATAAAGTAACATTTTTTTTTAACATTATGACGCCACATTTAAAATTCATTTACTCATTTCTTTATTTTAATTATTTAAATATCGTCTGCATATTTCATATGTTTTATAACTGAACTTAGATACTAAGTAAAAAATTATTTTCTTTTTTATATGATTATAATAGAATATCATAAGCGATAATTTTAAATTTATCATCGATATTTTTGTTTCAATGAAAATGTTATCACTATATAACAAATTCTGTTCATAAAAGTCTAGGATCTATTTCACGGATAATAAATATCTAGCGTTAAATTATATATCTTTGAAATTAAAAAATTTTTTATGTGTGGTTGTGTTTTATACATAACCACACGGTTATTTCAATATTCTATATATAATGTATATATATATATATATATATATAATATTATATAGATATATATTTATATATAGTATATATATAAATATATATTATGTTTATTTATATTTATATATATAAATATATATATATATTATAGTTAAATATAAACTTTTATATTATATAGTATAATAAGAAATTTATATAATTTAAAAATATATATTTATATTTATATAAATTATAATATATTTTAAATATATAAAATATTTTTATATATATTTTATAATTATATATATATTTATATATATATAAATAATTTATTTATATATAGTTGATATATGTGACTTATTTACATAAATGGAGAAATTATTTTATGTACTTCTATGATTTTAGAGACTATAAAAACAAAGAAATTATCCATCATCTTTCTTTTACTTTAAAACAAATTTTATTTGTTAAGCTCTTAAGACTCTTTCACCCTTATGTTTCACTTCTTAAATAAGCTATTTGGAAACTTGCTAGATGTATAAAATAGTACGATAAAATCTGAATTTGACTTTCTGGAGCGTTTAACGTGTTATCCCACTGAGGCCATGATTATTAATCAACACTTAAAACAATGGAGGGATATCTGTTAGTTATTTACATAATTTAGAAATTATTTCCTGTAAAGGATAATCGTTCATCTACACTAAGGTATACATAGTCTTAAAACTAAATTAATTGCACTGTTTCCATACAACGAGGGTTACTCTGAAATTTTTGAGATCCGCTCAAACAAGAATTTACTAAATACAAATAACTGTTTAATTTTAAAATACAAATTATTTTAACACAGCAGACAATGTTTTACTAACTTACTTCAACTTGTTTAGCATAGAATAAATTTTAAACAGAAGAGAAAATTGAGTTGACTAGAAAGCATTTTCGCGCTATGAGTTTCTACGATTTTAAAGCAGGATTAAATCAAGAAGAATGCTTTCAATGGTTGAAATTGGCATTGTGTGATGAATATCTAGCTCGTGCTACTGTATTCAGATCGTTTAAAGAATTTAGCAAAGGTGGCAATTTTCTTCAGGAGGAAGAACACACAGGAAGGCCGCTGTCCGCAGTAATCCCGGATAATGTCTGTCATACAAAAACTGTTAAAGGATGAAAATCGCTGTACTTATCAAATTATACAAAAGGGACTTAACATTGGGTTACACAAAATTATTAATGAAGAATTTCATATGAAAATGATAGTTTGCGTTGTGTTCCCCATAATCTAACTGACCACCAAAAAGCGGAGCGTGTCAGAATCAGTAAAGAAACTCTTAAATTGCTAAATAATGGTGACCCCTATTTCTAAAATTTTAACGAGTGATGAAAAGTACGTAATATTTTTTGTCGTTCCAACAAGTCAAGAGAGCAAAATATGGGTCTTTGAAGATGATCCCAAGCCGACAATGGTGAAAAGACAACGCGCACTGAAAAATGTGATGTATGCCGTGTTCTTCAGAAAAACGGAATTGGTCAAATACATCAAGTTGGAAGGACAGAAGACAATAACAGGACATTGGTAGACCACTAAATGTCTTCCATAAGATCTACAAAAGGGAATGTTAGGGAACTAATGCTTCACCATGACTATGCATCTTCTCATACAACCAGATTAACAGTTGAATTTCTTAAACAAGAACGAATTAAAGTGATAGAACATCCGCTGTATTCACTTGATCTAACTATGTGCGACTTTTGGCTGTTCTTTAATCTAAAAATGAACTTACGTGGATGTCGTTTTTATTCAGAAGAAGATTTGGCTATAAATTTTCATCTTTTCACATTTTTCATCTTTTTTCAAGATATATGAATGGTTTGAGGCATTTAATGTGTGAAAAATTCGTCTACAAAAGTGCATTGATGTCGGAGGAGACTACTTTGAACACACCTAAAATTTTGTAAGTATAACTTTAAAAACCTACTTGTATCTCAAAAATTTCAGAGTGACCCCCGTATAATGCAGTAAAATATATAAACTATGAATTATTTAAAGTAAATGAGAACTCACTTCTTTGATTTTAGCGCCTATAAATAAAAACGAGGAAACTAACGATAATTTTTTTACATTAAAACAAATTTGATTTATTAAGCTCTCAAGACTCTTTTACCCTTATATTTCACCTCTTAAATAAGCTAGTTGTCAGCGTGGTAGATATATAAAACAATACAATGACACCTACATTTTACATTTTGGAACGTTTAGCGTGTTAACTTCCTGAGGCTATGGTTATTAATCAACGCTTGAAACAATGGATGTAGTTAGAATTAGATTTATCACATATCACTTTTTTT
>CM063501.1:113356981-113386981 GCA_032207245.1 Pardosa pseudoannulata | reverse complement strand
AAAATTATTGTTTCAAACTTACTACAAAATCTCAAAATAACTCTAAACCTATATTTAAACATTATATATGTATATAAACTACATATATAATTTTTAAAATATCTTTGAAGAAAAATTAATTTTTTTCTTCAAAAATTAAAAATTTATCATTGCAAATTCATATTTTGGGAAATATACAAGAACATTTCAATTCATTAAATTCAATCGGATGAAACCTATAGTAGATACCTAGAAATTTTTTTTTTAAATATTGAAAACTATTTGAGATAACATGCACGTTACATGAAAAAAAAACACAATATGAGAAAAATCAAGTTAACCCATATTGGACCGCTGTCCTATAAACAGGACAGCAAATAAAATTCCATTTAATAATAAAGTTATAAATATTTTCTGAGTGGATTTTATTTTAACATGTTTAAAATAGACACACTTTAGCATAGTACCAAAAAAAACTGAGAAATCAAATTATATTGTATTGTAACATTTATTTCCAGCAACCTCTTAAAAATTGTCATTTTTTAATCTTTAATTTTATATTCATTATTATTATTACTATTTTTGAAACATTATGGAGGTTACTTAATTTTAAAACAGAGCTAATAATGTAGCTGAAAGTTTTTGTTGAAAAATATATTTACATGTGTATTTTGTAAGTATAAAAAAGGGCCCTAAAATTAAGACGACGGTCCAATCCTGATTATTTTTCTATGAATTCGATATTGCATTGGTAGCGCACATTCTTTTCTTATCTTTCAATGAAAGCCAGTTCAAACACCTGTTCACACATCTGGACACAACAAGGGGTAAATAAATGTCTATTCTATTCAGAAAACTGGAGATTTTTTTGCAAGATAAACTTACTCTTTTACTGCCAGTTCAATAACTGCAAGTGTATGCTTAAAATGTAATGTTGGACTTTGTTTTGACTGTTTCATCAAATTCCATCTATGAATCAGCATAATGCAAAGTAAGTGATATTGTTAAATTTTATTAGTGTAATGGACCATTGTCCTATTTATAGAACAGCCAATACATAAAAAAAATTAAAAATATTTTTTTCAAAATTCTGATTTTATATACATAGTTACATCATATTAATGATATGGATTAAGTGTTAATAACTTACAGAAATATTTAGTTGGTGTGGTAAAATATGGGTTAAAGTTTTGTAAGTTAAATTTCTTTTACAGTAAAGAGCTGACATATCTTTTTCATAACTCCTGTTAAAATTATAAGATTTTAAACGGATGGTTTTAAATTGTTCGTAACTGAATTCATTTTCATATATATTTTTGCTGACAAATCTAATTTTTTGTGGGTTTATCAGTCGCATTACCTTTTAAACAGTGCAAAAAATGAATAAATCAGGTAATAGTGTAACTAACTAATTTTTTGTGGGTTTATCAGTCGCATTACCTTTTAAACAGTGCAAAAAATGAATAAATATAAAAGGCAGGTATAAAATTAATATAGTGTAACTAACTAATCTGATTAACATATTAAACCTATGTACAACCGTGTATAGAATAAATGAACTACAGTTTGAATAAGCCATTTAAAGTTAAGCTAGATCTGAAATGGTAGAAAAAATGCATTAAATATATTAAACAAAAATAAAAATAAACTCATTTTGTTCACTGTTATTTAGCACTTCAGAAATGGGAAAGGTAAATATTTATCGATCACGTAATAGCTTTGTGTAGAATTGGAAAATTGGTTTATTGTCTTTTTTTTTCTTTTACGAGAAATGCGTATTAAGTTAAAAGCGTCGAAGATTAAATTTAAACCTGATTAGGGAATTGGTTAAGCTATGATCGATGGATATTTCTATTTTTTAAATATTTAATATTTTTCTGGAATATTAGATTAAGCTAAAAATGGATACTTTGTAACTTCTCCTCTGTAATTTGAATAATTAAATATGATCAATTATTTTTCGATTATTATTTGAGGATAAGAATCTAAGATCGTAGTATGCTAGAAAAATAAGTACGCCTAAATTTTTCTGTCCATACGTAACTTGAATTAATAAGTAATTGGCTAATTTCATATTTATTAAATGTGTTAATTTTATATGCATATATTCTTCAATAATGATTTGAGAATAAGAATCTAAGATCATAGTACATTAGAAAAATAAGTACGCCTAAATTTTTCTGTCCATACGTAACTTGACTTAGTAAGTAATTGGCTAATTTTATATTTATTAAATGTGTTATTAGTTTTATATATATATATATATATATATTTATATATATATATATTTATATATATATATATATATTATATATATATATATATATATATATATATATTTCTTACTAAACCATGGCTAATGTGCATCTGTAACAAAATAATTAAAACTGAAAATCAATGGAATATTTTCATATACATCATATGCTAATAATAGGTTCTGAGGTGTAAAACGTCATTAGTGAATAATTATTCGTCAAAATTATAAAATCCTAAAAATCTTCGTAACGTTATAATTATAAATATCTCAAAACATCTCCTTTTTATTTTATACTATTCTCACATGGGTTATCATAATTCATCTGTTGAAATATTATGAAATTGAACGAATAACTTTTATTATATTGTATTTCCCTCGTATTCCCCTAAATCATTTTTATAAATGCAATCATATCAGAGATGGTTTGTGAAGGTGCAGGATTTGATCTAAGAACCATAGATCGAGAATTTATTAAAATTAATAATATGTTAAAATAATTTAACTATCCCTGCGTTATAAATATTTTCGATGTGAATCAGTTGTGTGACTTAGAAATTTAACAAAGCGTGAATGATCAAACATAAATATATTTTATCGCTAACTGACTGGTGCAAATTTTAATCCTGTTCTGTAATTAAAACTGTTGAATAATTGATCGCAGTAACGGTGTGTGTTAGAGCGGTAGCAATAAAAACGTGGCAAGAAAAGAACATAGATTTTTTAATTCTCACAGAAAAGGAATATAACCTTAACATTATAACTTTCATGCTGTTATAATTGCTTTGAAAGCAAGGTGATTGTATAATTAAGAAATCTAACTAAGTTGCATATATTTCATATGAGATGTGATTTTTTTTAATATGCAGCTGTAAAAATGTGACTAATAAGTAATTACTAACAATTCTCACAGACCAGAAATAGACTTGTATTATAACAATACTTCATCATGTTAAGAGATTGCAGTAAAGAAAAGCTCTGATGTGTAAGAAAGCATTACTTTCATCATAGACTGCATCAAAGGAAAAGCTCTGTTGTGTAACTCGGAAAGGCATTCCTTTCATTATGTGAAAAATATTACAATAAACGAAAAGCTTCGCTGTGTAACTAGGAAAGAGATTACTTTCATCAGTTTAAAACGACTGCATTCAAGGAAAAGCTCTGTTGTGTAACTCGGAAAGGCATTCCTTTCATTATGTGAAAAATATTACAATAAACGAAAAGCTTCGCTGTGTAACTAGGAAAGAGATTACTTTCATCATGTTAAAAAGACTGCATTCAAGGAAAAGCTCTGTTATGTAACTGGGAAAGATTTTTCATGAAAACTTAAAGACCATTTGTTGATAGACAATGCTTTTGTGTGTTTATGGGCTATCTGCCTAGCTGTAATGAAAAGACAGTTATTCTCTTTAAAAACGCTGAGACCAAAAAGTTTTGCATGGAAATATATTTTCATTGTATTCTGAAAATGCCCTTACATCATTGTTTAATTCACAAATAAGATGTCTTTCTCCCTTGGTCGCAAAAATAAGATGTGTTATGTAACTAGGAAAGGCATTCCTTTCATTATGTGAAAAAGACTACAATAAAGGAAAACCTTCGCTGTGTAACTAGGAAAGAAATTACTTTCATCGCGTTAAGACAACTGCATTAAAGAAAAAGCTCTATTATGTAACTAGGAAAGTAATTCCTTTCATTATGTGAAAAAGACTACAATAAAGGAAAAGCTTTGCTGTGTAACAAGGAAAGAGATTACTTTCATCAAGTTAAGACAACTACATTAAAGTAAAAGGTCTGTTGTGTAACTAGGAAAGCCATTTTTCTCATCATGTTAAAAAGACTGTAATCAAGGAAATGCTTTGCTGTGTAACTAAGAAAGCCATTACTTTCATCATGTTAAAACGATTTTATGAAAGTAAAATCTTTTCTGTGTAACAAGGAAAACCATTACTTTCATTCTCTTAAAAAGACTGCATTAAAGGAAAAGCTATGTTGTGTAATAGTAAAGCGAGCCAGGATTACTTATATCTAATATGCCAAAATGGCGTTTCAGCAGTCATGAATATTGCTTCCCCATAGTAGCTACAACAAATCACCTGAAATACAGTCTTGCTGTTTACGTATTAGCTGCGACAGAGACCCAAACTCTCACGTCGTTTGTTTATATTGTTTCACAAAAGAATTGTGACACTTCTACGAATCCCGAACTCGCGATAAAAACTGTTTAAGAGCCGATTGTATACGGCAAGCTGCACTGCTAAGACATCAGTGGAAATCTTCCAGTAACATTTTTCGCAGACGCCTACAGACGAAAAACCTTGATTTATGCTCATATATACACCTTGTCACTTTGCCAACGTGAATGCAGAGCGTAATCACCTCCAAGAGTGAAATCGCGATTACAGTGTTTAAGCTTCGTTGCTTAGTTAAATTTAAAGTAAAATCCCTCAAAATATTTTGAATCACCAGGATGTAGTGTTTTTGGCTTCATAGTATTAGTCTGCCCTAAAGTTTGGTATATAGTACAAAATTGTTTTAAGTACTGAGTTGCTTATCAATGTAAGCGGAGATAGTCCGTTTTGAAACTTACAATTTTCATTTCAACAGGGGTTTTTAAATCACCGTAAAGTAAAGAAGTCCCATTTTAGAATGGATGTTCTTCAACAACTTTTTAAATGATGAAAAATTACACTTTCATTTTATTTAAAAATAATATTAAAAACGTCATCCAGTGAAAAAAATGAAATTAATTTACCCGCAAGAAAATATAAATAACTTTTTAAAAAATGCCCTTCAAATTAAAATAATAGTCGAAATAATTTACATGATTTTAACAAAATTTTTGCTTCAATTCAAAAAGGATTAAACTAACAATCACAATCCCTTAAATTCTATCAAAATGTTTACTTTCAATTAACACTTCATTGATAAAATTTGTATAATGTTAAAAAATGAACTCAATTTTGTACAATACATGTAATCTAATAAATTTATAATTTTATTAGATTATATTGTTTCTACTTCTCTGATTATCTTGGAAACCTGAATATTTAGAAATAAACTTTTTAAATAACATAATTTAAATATAGAAGATTCCCGAAAGCAAATTTCGCCCCTAAAAAAAGTGTTTAATTAAATTGGTAGCTTTGAATTTACTGCTTCACTTTGTCAAACTTTACTTGTAACGAACGTCTAATTTCATAAAGATCTAATTTTATAAAGAGGGTACAAAAGAACTTATATCTCTAAAATTAAACTTTAAAATAAATTAAGCATTAATCTGAAAATATTTCTCATCTTTATGACACTTTTACTTTAGTCATACATTCAACAGAATGAAAAGTATATGTTTGAATTAATCGTACCACCTGCTATGTTCATGGGTAATTCGGAATTTAAAATTATTTTGTTGGATTTCATATTTTTTTTAATTTTTGAGCATGCTTCCATACAAACTGTTCAAATAGATTCATGAAATGCTTTTTATCGATGTAAATTAATAAACTTTATAACTTATACAATAAATAATTTCATTATTATTAAATTATTTTTGAAGTGGGGATTTTTATAACATTTTTTTAGAATCTATTTTCTTATTTTAAATTTCCATCATAAAAATGTATTTAAATAATAGTGCAAATATTTATGCTTCTGTTATTATTTATAATTCTGACATAAATTAAATCGTATTTTTAAAATGTATTCTATATTTTTGTACAAATTGAAGAAACTTGTTTAGATTCAATTCTTGTGTCGATTTCCAATAATTTATTGCAAGATATAGTTTAACGAATGAGAAAATAACTTTATACAAATTTTAGGTTATTTATTTTATGTACTGTATTAAGTATTAAGGCAAAATTTAAAAATTTGCGAAGAAAAAGCGATTTTATTAATGAAGTAATTTCTTCATATATTACGGTATACACATTTTAAAGTGATTTATCAATTTTTTATCAGTCTTAAAATTCTAGTGTATTGCAGGCAATCGATATAATAAGTACATATAGTGTATTCTGAATACATATGTTCAATTAATTATATTCCAGCGTACAACAATATCAGAATATTTCACGATATTCAGCCAGAATAATTACAAACACTGAAATAATGATAATCAAACATTGATTATATAAGACTTAATAAATTTTATTTAGTCCATATAACAATATATAATATTTAAGTTCTATTCATCTGAAATCAATAATTCTAGTACAGCTTACTGATAGATCTAGTTTTTATAATCTAACATTTTTTAATATAATAACTTATATTTGGTGAAGAAAAAAATAGATAGTTACAGTTCGTCTAAAATAGTTTACCTTCATAGTAAATAAAGATTTCGCTTTATAAAACTTTTTTTGAAAGCAATGGTTTAAAAAAACATAAGATTTATATACTCAAAGTGAAAAAAAAAATCTACTTGTTGGCATAATAACGTTTGAATTTTGTAAATTATAGTAGGAACTGTTTTTTAAATCAAATAAAGGATATTATCTCTCTCAATCTACGAATATCAATCACATTAACGGAAACAATATATTTTACTTTGTAACATAATAAAAGTATTTTCAAATTTTCAATTTTCTTAAAGTATTTATTTTTTTAATTTTAAGATATTAGATACCTTTTATTTTTTTCTGTTTACAAAATGAAAATGATTTTTGTCTTCGATTTAGTGTAAAAAATTATAATATACATAGATCTTAAGGTAACTTACAAGTAACTAATCTTCTAATTTCTGTGTATAGTTTTTTTGTTATTAAAAAATCTATCCTTCTTGAAATAAAGAACTATTTCTTTAAATTTTATTTAATTAGTTTTTTAAAGTTTATTAAGGAACTTTTAAAAGATTCATTCTAAAAGGAGCAGATATATTCAGAAAAAAATGCTGTTATTAAAGTTTTAAGTCTTGAAATATAATCCGCTCCCTTTAGGTGTTCTTTACGATATTATATTTTTCAGAAGTTCAAATCCCTGCTTTCGACAGAGAATTATTTTCATTTTAAAAGCTGTTTAATGAATTGTCTTATAAAATAATCTCGTTTAAAACTTACGCGCGTTGCAAAAATAAATTTTCTTATGCTGCATGACTCTTTAAGCGGCATGCATAACTATTCCATATTTACTCGCGTTTGAGAAACCAGCGAAAAATAAATAAAAGCTGGCAGAAGTTAGCAAATAGAAGTTCTATAGCAAACAAAAGTTTATCTCTTCTTGTTCTTGGAATTTTTATTTGCAGAATGTAGGAGAAAAAATCAAGTTATTTGAGACACGAGTATTTAAAAATTGTTCGCAAGTACAGGACTGATCGTGAATTAAAAGAAATTTACAAGCAAAGAGTGAATCACGTTTTATTGTAATTTGATTTTCCAAAAAAGGGGTTACAGAATTTAGTAATATAGCCCCGTAAAACGCCCTGCAGAGTGGAAATATCAATTTAGTTACGAATTTGAAAAGATTCCTAATTGATACTTTATCTCATATTAAAGGAGATGGTGGACGATGTATTTTGTAAATTAATTCATGAGAGTTAGTATAGTTTGTAATAATAGTAAGAAAAGTAAAAAACTAAACTAAAACTAAATTAGTAAGTAATAAAACTAAATCAATCATATGAAGTCGTATTGCAAACCAGTAGTTCTTGAAACCAATCATACGAAATCAAATTTTAATAACTTATAGATGATTTTAATTTTACCAATTTTTAGAAGGTTTATTTAGCTTTAATTTTAGTGTTTCCCGATTCTGCCATTTATCAATTAAACATACATTTTTGATATTTTTAATTATCTTAAGTACTAACAAAAGCTTTTAATATGAAATTATTTACATTGATATGAAGCTTTTACATGAAAAAAATCAAACTTTTTACAATCTAAACTGATTTTTAACAACCTAAATTTGGTTGAAACTTAAATATTTTTTTATTGAATATTTTTTTACATTTTAAAACTATCATTTTAATTGCAATATTTTTAACAAAAAAAAAAATTTAAATTAAAATTATTTTCTTTTTTTCATTTTTTTTTTTTATTTTTTTTATTTCATTTTTTTTTTTACACCAAATTTTTCTTATCGCATTTTTTTTTTTTTTTTTTTACATTTGGTTGCATATTTTTTGTTTGACATTTATTTTTATTTTAAATCATTTTTTTTTTTTTTTTTTTTTTTGTTTATGCCCCGCAATACTCACGATTTTTTTTTTTTATTTTTTTTTTTTTTTCTTTTTTATTTTTGCTATTTTTCTTTTTTTTTTTTTTTTTGCATTTTTTATTCCTTTTTTTTTTAGTTTTTTTTTTTTTTCTTTTTTTTTTTTTTTTTTTTATTTTTTTTCTTTTTTTTTTTTTTTTTTTTTTTTTTTTTTTACTTTTTTCTCTATTTTTTTTTATCTTTGTTTTTTTTTTTTTTTTTTTTTTTTTTCAACATTTTTTTTTTTTGGTGTCTGATGACGGATACCTTTCAATAAGTTCCTCTATTTTAAATCATTTTAGTGTGATTAATTTAGTTTCACAAAATGTATCACTTATGTGTTCATACCTGGTATATAAATAAATTAGTTTTAATCTCATTGTCTGCTTTTATACTGAACACTCGTGGCTATCACGGATTAAAAAGAAGAAACCAAGTCATTATGGGAGCGAGAAAGAAGGGGTTAAATAAATAGTCTTATTTTCTTGCAACCTAACCATAGCTTTGGATGTAGTGGTTACTACATGTTAGCCATCAATGAGACCCCTTTTTCCATCAAATGTGTGAATGTCTTCATTGCTTATTTCATCCATATTATCTGTGTATATCAAATGCCCACTCGATAAACATTTATATGTGATTTGTAGTTGACATCAGACATTACTGTATCCGATTGTTCTGGTTAAAACATTGACTAACTAGCTGTATATGTAAGGAACATATTGAAGTCGAACAAAGTAATCTAGATTGGAAAAATCACTTCAACACCAGAATTTGTCTCTTTCTATATTTTATATAAACTACTAGCATATGTTTTACAAATTATATGATTCTGATACAATATCGTGTATTGTAGGTAAAATGAAATAATTTTATGAATTTTTTAAAATTACTCACATAAATTTAATATTACATGTAGATGGAATTCTCAAATTTTGAACTATTTAAATTTCCGAATTTACGAAAGTCATATTAAATATTTAAACGTATAAGCTACTTTCTTTCTAATTTTTACTGCATATTCCGGATTTTTTTAAACACTACTGGGTATTCATTTTTTACTTACGTTGAATACTCTTTTCAGAACAATCAATTGATTGTTGAATATTTTATACTTTTATTGTTTTACAGTATTATACAAGTGTAATGTTTAATTGTCCACCATCTGTTTCTATTCCTAAAAAAACAAAGAGCGAGAGATGTATGTAGAAGTGAAAATTTGTAGGAATTGCAAACTTTGTTTACAATACCATTGAACTCCTCTGTAAAAAATATGTAATCATTGGGATATAAACGTATAGCATTTAAAATAGATTCTAAAAGAAGAAATTTATTATTATTTATTTGAATTTTTGATTAAATTATATGAAGAAAATGTACAGCTTGATAACACGATCAGTTTCAAATTTCAAAACGTGTAACGAATTTCATTAAAAATTTATTTCAATGATAAATACAATTTAAAAACAAGAGGGAAAAATCAAATTTGATAAATTACAGAACATAGAATATCATTTTATAATATCACTGTAAAAGACTGTAAATGAACTTTCAGAGTGGCAAAATCACATTGTTTCCACATGAATGTGAAATGAATTCTTTGATTTGGGCACTTTCATTTCTTATTTAATTGTTTAATAACAATAACAGGAAATTAGAATTTAAAATTTAGGCATATTACAAGATATTATTCTATCTGTTCTCTATTTTAGTAAAATGAGTTACCATGGAAAATACTAAATTAAAAAGAGATAAAAATAAATCTGCACAAAAAGAAATATTATTAATAAATCCAATGGTAAGTACATACTAAACTTTTACCAAACATGAAATAAATAACTTTTATAGATCTTTTATAGTATTATTTTGTAGAATGAAAATTAATAATTTATAGAAAATGGATGTATTTTATTTTGTCTTACTGAAAAATTCAAATTTTACACAATTTATTTCTCTATAAATCTTTAAAGTATGCTAATGTGAACAAACAAATTAGCATTTTAAGAGGATCGAAATTTCTTGCTTATAAAGAAATTCCCCTTCCCGAAGAAATGTAGATAATTAGGGTACCTAGTATTAGCATTTTGTCCAGACTTTATATTATGCTGGTAATAATGTGAAAAAAAATTTTATTTACTTCCCTTCCATTACAGTTTTTCTTTACACCCCTCCAATCAAAATTTTTGTATTTTATAAAAGTATTTTCTTTAAGCGTGTACACTTATTTCATTATTTATGTTATGTGAAACATTAAGAGCCTGTCTCACCAATATCGTTTAACGGCTAACCGCGATTAAGCTCTGTTTAAACGGAGAATTGAGTCCCACCATTGGTTGGAGCTATGGGTTAATCACGGTTAGATTTTAAACGACTTTGGTGAGACCGGCACTTAAGATTATTGGTAATCGCTGATCTTAGATTAAACGATTATCCATATTTAAATACCGCATAATTTGAAAAAGCTAAATTTATGATTAAAATAGACCAGGTAATTCAAAAGTTTAAAAGAAAAACGTGTGGTTTAGCTTGAAGCAGGTGGAAATGAATTTGGATTTTTTGGAACACAAGGAAAAAAGGTGCAAAGTGGAGTCTACCTCTAGGTAGAGACGCTGGTTTACGTCTATCTGATTACGCAAAGCAGAATACTATTGTAAAAGCATCTACATCAGACAATAACGATAGTCAAATCTGTAGCTCACGCCTAGAACTTATACTTTAGTGAGGAAATACTAAAGAAAAAAAGGACAGAAAAATAGAGAAAAAGATAACCTCGAGTTTAATTGTACTTCAAGGATGAAGGAAAAGACAATACGGTATCGTGGACATATCTCGACGTTTGTGTGGTGGTAAATACCATTAAAGTGTTATGCATTGACTAAAATGACAGAAAATTTTAAACTACAGATTTTCTGGTGTCCCAATCTCGAAGTGCACGCCTCTCAGTAACATATGACTTTAAACGACTTTGATGAGACTGGTACATAAGAATATTAGTAATCGCTGATCTTAGATCAAACGATTATCCATATTTAAATACCTCATAATTTGGAAAGCTAAATTTATAATTAAAATATCTTAGGTTATTTAAAAGTTTGGAAGAAAAACGTATGGTTTAGCTTAAAACAGGTAGAAATGAAATTGAGTTTTTTAGGACAGAAGAAAAAGAGGTGCAAAATGGATGTCTACCTCTAGGTAGAGACACTGGTTTACATCTATCTGATTATGCAAAGCAGAATACTATTGTAAAAGCTTCTACATCAGACAATAACGATAGTCAAAACTGTAGCTCACGACCAGAACTTTACTTAGCTTTAGTGAGGAAATGCTAAAGAAAAAAATATGATAGATAAATAAAGAAAAATATAACCTTGAGTTTAACTGCACTTCAAAGATGCGAGAAATGACAATGCGGTATTGTGGACATATCTCGACATATGTGTGGTGATAAATACCATTAAAGTGTTATGCATTGACCTAAATGACAGAAACAATTTAAACTACAGATTTTCTGGTGCTACAAGCTAGAAGTATACGCTCCTGAGTAACATTTACCATGTCAAATTAATTGCGGATTATTGCTATGATGCCTTGTCACACAGTTAGGCCTCTGGCTGATAGAAAGATCATCGAACACCTAAAAGATTAACTAATGGGTGACTCCTAACTCTTAAGCAATATTTAAATTGCAAGTCAGCTAGCTTATAGTTAAAAAAATAATAATAGCGCCACCTGTCGTTAGACAGAACAAATGTGACATTTTCTTTTATTTTCGTCACAATTTTGACTTCATTTCAACCCGATTAGTAAAAGCGAAACTTTTTTTGTTCATTGATTAATTAATTATATTTAAAATTTATTTAGACTTTTGGATCATCTAGACTTTTACTAGAAAGTAGAAGATGCCCTTCATTGGGCCAGAACCGGTACTTGGTCTTCCTCACAATGAAGTTAGAAAGACTGTTAAGGATCTTCTAATGGAAGAGACTTATAGGGCTTGGCTTAATTCGGGTAATTAAAGACAGACTAAGGAGCTTAACCAGGTGTATCTTTAAGGCTAAGGAGCTACTTGAGATCAATAAGAATGAGCTATGGGTGGCTATTGGTCTGTTGGCAGGACACTGTTGGCTCAAGAGGCATCTTAACATTATTGGCGTCATAAACAGTCCGGTATATAGGGGGTGTCACATGGCGGAAGAGAGTTCCTTACACATCTTATGTGATTGTGATTACTACTCTGCTAAGCGTTTTGAATTTCTTGGTTACCATTTCATCGAACCATGAAAGTTATCCAACTTCCCGATTAAGTTGCTGTTTAGATTTATATCAGCTAATGGTCTCTTTGTGACTTAATTGCTAATATTCGTAACTTATTGCTGAGACTCTTTTGTTTAAGGATATGGGGCAAGTTTCATTACAATAGGCCTTGGGTCGCAGTGCTGATGCTTTTATGAGACGCCACACCCTAACTCTAAATTTAAATCTAACTGGAAAGTAAAGAAATATATATATATATATATATATATATATATATATATATATATATATATATATATATATATATATACTTGTGTGTTTCCTTCGAATAACACCAGCTTCAGTTGTTGCCATTGAAGGAATAAGAAATAAAAAATAACAAAGGGAATATTGACATTTTAGTTTAGAAGTCTATACATCCCTTTCACACATGAAATAAACATATCATGCTTGACGATTAATTTCATCAATTTTATATAACTTTCATTTTTACCCTAATTGGTGCATAAATAAAGTAAAAATTTAACAGAGTTCAAAAAGTTAATGTTTCTTCTAAAATTGCTTATTGCCTCTTCTATCAATGTTTGTAATAACAATAGGTTTGATACGCAAGGATTGTTTCATATATTCTCAAAATAAAAAAGAAAAAGCTTTATAAAACAAATGTCGGAATTGTAGAATCTGAAATAAAAACAATGTACGATACATGTTTGTAATTATCTATTAATATACTCTATTTTCAAACAAATTAGGGGTTTTTATTTAATACGGCTTATCTTTTTGCAACAAAAACACTTGCTGAAAACACTTTGAAAATAACCAGCATTTGTTACTTCAGGAATACCAAACAATAAGTGTATTTTGATAAGCTTTCTGTTAAGAAAAATGATTAACTTTTTCTAAAAGAAAAAAAAAATCACAAATTGCTTTCTAATCTGTTTCAGATATAAATTGATGTATGTAATCCGCGTAACTGACAGAAGAAATTAAGAATACCCTATATTGAAACGTAAGGTCGGTAGATAAAATAAGAAAAAAGTAATTACTCGCAAGCATGGAAAAACTGAAAGGGAAGAAAAACAGAGCAAAATAGAGAAGGGAGGGGAGTTTCAACAGAGTAGGACGTGCATTAATGTATTGCAGGGGAAAAGAGACAGTGCAAGTATAGCGATGTTTGCCTTTCTAATTTTCTCCATAGCACGCTCTCTCCACTTTTGCCTTAATGTAATTTACATCAAAAGAAGTACAACTCGTTATTTCTTACAAGTCGGAAATTCTACCTTTTTTATTCGTGTTTCTTATATATGCAGTTCAAGGACTCCTTTGTTTTGAGACTAAATGAATTTTTTATGAGTAGTCTGATATTTAAGAAAATTATATGAATACAGTTGTGGAATAGAGTGGTACAATGACATTTTGTACTGTCTGGGGAATTTTAATTTTCGTGCACTCCCAGTGAAATGACTTCCTGTGAAATACGTTCTTACTTTTAAAATGAATCACTTTCAAGAGATTATTATTTATTTAAAATTTATCATGTTTAATCTAATTTAAGACTTTATAAATTCATAGTTATTCTACCTTAAGAGTCCAATTTTGTCGGATGTTTATAACTATATTTCAATATTCCTTCATATATAAATTACGTTATTTCTTTTACTTCCATTAATTAGTGACAAAAAATTGGGAAGAACTTGACGGTAATTTCGACGTAGCTAAGAAAACTTTGAACTATCGAAATGAATTCAGCGTAATTCTAAACAGCATTCACAGTATCGGGAGACTTTAGAGGAGTATGGAGGTAAAGGAATTACTGAGCTTGTACCAGATAATTATCAGCCAAAAAACAAACCATTTTTTTACCTGTTTTACGGGGTACTTTAGTATTCTGGAAAATTAAAAATTTTACTGATCCCGTCATATGACGGGCGACATACTACTAAAAATAATATTTAAGCATCTTATCATATTTCTTCTAGAAGAAATATTTTTTATTTCAAATGTATTGGCTCCGACAGTCAACTTATAATTCGTTATGATAGTTTCCACCAAACAATAACAATTCAAAATATTTCTTATTTAAAGGCACTGAATACAAAGGTTAACCTATAATAGGCTACATTAAGTTTTTTACCTGTTTCATAAGGTACTTTACAATTCTGGAAAATTAAAAAGTTTACTGATCACGTGATATGACGGTCCATATGTTAGTGAAAAGAATAAAGAAGTTATATTTTAGTTCGTTGTCCTTACTATATATATCGACATGACGATCGGAATTGATTAGTTATTTTCATTAAATTCATTCACGTTTGGTAGGGATACTATCTTTTTTAAGTACAAGTGAAGTTATAGTTTATAATTTTAAAATATTCAAAACTAAAATATCTAATTTTTAATTTTATATATCTTCAATAGATACTGAAACTTTCCATCACTCAAGCCATTTTCCAGGTACTTTCATCAAGGTAAATAATGACTGAAACTCTTGCAATCGTAGTAGTCCCCAGAAAACTGTTTCCAAATGAGAAACTAAGAAGATTACCTCTATTTAGGGTAGCAGAATAAGATAAAGTGATACTAGCTTATCCAATATCTATTGTATTCCATAAATGGATCACTAAATGATTACTAATCTTCTCGTTGAGTGAAGAGACTTTTTCATGAATCCACTTAATCTATCTTCCCTGTTCGGTGAGAGTTGGACATGCAGAAGGGCAATTCACCTGTTTTTTTCATTTTCTATTCCTACCATTCTTGAGATGCCATTAATTTTGACAGAGGTGATAAAAATTAATTTAATTGCTGGCATTTTTCATGCGTTATTCGAGACTGAAAAAGACTGAAAAATTAATATAAATATCAGTTAAAGAATAATATAATTAAATAATGATATAATTAAAGAAATATCAGTTTTGATATTTCTTTACATTTACAAAGTGATGCAACAACTTCAAGTATGTTTGATATATAAAAGAATTGCGTTGAAAAGGCGGAAAAAATTTTGAGTACTTAAAACATTTTTTTTTATATTAATAGCATAATGATAAAGAAAGTAAATTTCTTACTTAGTAAAATTAATATACTCTTTCAAATAAATGTATTGCCCTTGTTTCGAAACTCCCATTTCCATAGACTCCATTTAAGAAAAAGCAGTCTTCAGGGGTCTTTTGTTTGTTTTAGATACACTTTTACTTTTCTTCTATTGGTGAGATAATTAGACCGAAAAATACTGGTTGTATTCGATTAACACGTTGAATGGCATGGCAAATTTCAGAAATCTGGTCTAAAATGACAATTTGATTTAATCCCATTATATTATTAAAAACTCTAGTTTGTGGACAGAAATTCAACAAAGTCCTGAATTATTTATTTTCCAAGAAGCATTGATTTTTTGTTCTTTTCCTAGAAGCCATCTATCGATAGTAGCACTGATATACTACGAGTCTATTTGAAGCTGCAGAAAAATGGTGAGTAAACATAGTACGAGATAACTCGTAGTTGACGCCCTAGAAAAGCACGCAATCTAGGAGTTACCTCGTAGTTGGCAGTCAACGTGTTACGAATAGCTACATACCTGCATGCCAGCAGTGGAATTCGAACCTTGAAACACCAGCATTAAAACGTAGTTTAACACTAATTTTTCCATATTTCTAAAAGAATTTATAAAGCAAAGCTTCGATGATTTTAAAAAGAATATTTTAGTTCTATTAAAAAGAATAGCTTTCCCGCTTCACTCTGTAGATGTAAGATTTCTGTTTCATGCCCCAAGAGTATTGAATTATTATTTTTTATTTAAAAATATGTCATACATTAGATTACGTATTTTTGCAATAAGACGACTAATGAGTGAGACGGAAGCTTACTATTTAAATACGAACGCATACGAACATCCATAATAGCAGTGAGATTCGAACCCATGATTTCTTGTATCAAAATGTATGAATATATTTGGTAGAAACCCTGGAGTCTACTGTTTTGCAATAAGACGACTAATGAGACGGAAGTTTACTATTTAAAAAAGAACGCATTCGAACATCCATAATAGCAGTGAGATTCAAACTCATGAATTCTTGTATCAAAAATCACCGCCCTAACTATTCGACCATTTATCACGATTTCCTAATACAAAGTGCACTAGTAGTCTGCAGAGTTTCTATCAAATATATTCATACTTTATGATACAAGAAATCATGGGTTCGAATCTCACTGCTATTAGGGATGTTCGAATGCGTTCGTTTTTAAATAGTAAGCTTCCGTCTCATTAGTCGTCGTATTGCAAAATAGTAGAGTGCAGTGTTTTTATCAAATATATTCATACTTTTTGTTACAAGAAATCATGGATTCGAATCTTGTTGCTATTATAGATGTTCGTATGCGTTCGTATTTAAATAGTAAGCTTCCGTCTCACTCATTAGTCGTCTTATTGTAAAACAGTAGACTGTAGGATTTCTACCACATATATTCATACTTTTTGATATAAGAAATCATGGGTTCGAATCTCACGGTTATTATGGATATTCATAGCCTTTCGTATTTAAATAGTAGACTCCCTTCTCATTAGTCGTTGTATTGCAAAACAGTAGACTGCAGGGTTTCTACCAAATATATCCATAATACTCTTTTATAAATTATTTTTTATAATAGCTTAGAATAGAATGAGAAATATCCGAATCAATAAATATTCTGGTGAACAAACACCCGGTCCAAAAATATTTGACTCCTCACTCAGAGCAATTACTTTCAATTTCATATTTCCCCTTCTCACCAAGTAACCTTCACTTGAGGCATTGTGCAAATAGTTTAATATTAAAATATTCTACAGAAAGTGGAAACTAGGTCAAGTCTAGAAAATAAATGAACAGAAATATTACCAGGAACCAAGGAAAATTCATTTTTTAAAGAAGAAATCGCGTGTGATCAGTCAAACAGCAGTATACTTTATTCTGTTTGAAGACCATAAAAACACAGACTTGCTGGCGTTAGTTCTTAAAGTGCTTAGTAAGTAAAAAAAAAACTTTTTGGAGAAAGCCTAGACGTGGCACTGTAATATGATATTTCCCTTGCTTTATGGGCATAGTAAAACTATTTTTACTGCTAAATAAACAAATATACTAAATCTGGCGAGTAGAGGGCTCAATTAAATTTTTTTCTTACCTTGCTTTTAAATAGCCTTTTTTGTTCGGTAAAAAATTTTTGAGCTAAGTTTGATCACTAAAATAATTTTATGTTGTTAAAAATAGGCACAAAATATGTGCATTGTCAGTTAAATCTGATATTAAATGCAAAGTAAGGAATTTAATTTCCTTATCTAACAGAAAAAAATTGTTGGTATCATGGTTATATTCGTTTCGTTTAGGTATTCAATGGACAAGAATTCAAAAAATTAAACTTGAGAGTTTAGAGATATTATATCTAAATTTACAGTGGTTATTGCTATTATTAATAATGTGAATATATTAAATAGAACTATATGCACTTATTTACTGTATTACATCGATATATATATATATATATATATATATATATATATATATATATATATATATATATATATATATATATATACACATATATATACATATATATATATATATATATATATATATACATATATATATATATATATATATTTATTTTTTATTTATATTTATACATTTATATATTAAATAGGCTTTTTTGTGCACAAACAAAATGATACTAAATTAAGATTAATTTTATGCGTAACAATTTACAAATAAAATGAATTAAATTTGCATTAAAAAAGATTTGGCGCTAAGTTTGATCGCTAAAATAATTTTATATTGTTAAAAATGGGCACAAAATATGTGCATTATCAGTTAAATCTGATATTAAATGTAAAGTAATTAATCTAATTTCCTTCTCAAACACAAAAAAATTGTTGGTATCATGGTTGTATCCCTTTCGCTTAGGTATTCCCTGGACAAGAATTCAAAAAATTAAACTTCAGAATTTAGATCTAATTAAATCTAAATTTACAGTAATTATTGCTATTATTATTAATTTGAATATATTAAATAGAACTATATGCACTAATTTACTATTTTACATCGAAATATATTAAATATTAGTATACATATATATATATATATATATATATATATATATATATATATATATATATATATATATATATATATATATATATATATATTAATCAGGCTTTTTTGTGTACAACCAAAATAATACTAAATTAAGATTAATTTTATGCGTAACAAATTACAAATAATATGAATTAAATTTGTATTAAAATGACATTCTTTCCAATCAATGGGAAAAAGAGAATTTTTTATTAAACGACGACACATCAACATTTGATTCTTTAAAGGTTAATTTTAGCTTGAAATGCAGCTTTTCTAAATCCGATAGTCTGTTCTATATTATTTTAGTAATATCTACAAATGATGAATCTAAGATATTTTTAAGTTGTGTAACTTTTGTTTAAATGCATCTTAAAATAAATGGTATTAGAATGTTTTTAGGGGTTAAATGCCTGTCACAATGACTTGCTACTCCATGTCTAGCTTAAGAATAGCTTCCACTAATGTATCTGAAGGTGCCTGTTGAGATTGAAACAAGAGTAGCTCTGAATTTAACATGAAAAGTTAGAAGAAATCTAGTTTGCTTTACTGAATGTCATCTTATTCCACCAGTTCACCACATTCTTAATTTGAAATAAACAGGTGTATTGCAATTGCCACTAACCAGACATCCGTGCATGACATTCTTAAGAAAAGTGTACTGGACCTAATTTACTGTATTAATCTAAACACTTTCTCTCTACCGCATGCTATTTCTTTCTGAATATCTAAGGTTTCTACACGTGAGGTTTTGGAAATTTGCCTCCCGCTACAGATGCATACACGATCAACCATACACAATACTAAGAAACAACTTATTTTTTTTTTTTGCTTTTAATCCAAAAAATGTAAACTGCTTGCTACACCAATTTTACCCAAAGCCTAATGCAGCAGATGCCTAAAAACACTTCTCAATTTTCAGGGAGTACGTGAACCACAACCTGTGAAAATATTTTCCAGAGTACTGAGTCAACTAATACATAGGTAATACATAAATAATACAAGGATGGTAAAATATAAATTTTGAGGAATGGTTGATAAAATTATATTAGTTTTTGAAAAGGATCAACAAATGGCATGACAGTGTTATAATTACAGTGTATGATATGGCATATTGGTATCTGAGAGTTAACTAATTAAGCAAAATTAACACCAACACTCTGATCTATACCAAAATTATAAAATTAATTTTAACTCAAAAGAAACTATTTTAGAATACTGAGAATTTTAATATATAGACAGTAAAATATAAAGTTAGAAAATATTATAATTATTTTTGTCAACTTTTGAAATGGTCATGGAATTATGTAGCACATAGTTGTAAAAAGTTTTGTTACATCAGTGTAAACAGGTATAATCTATGAAATAAATAAATTATTTAATTTTTTTAATCCGAAATATTATCGAATGAGTTGAGCATTGCTCTTAGGTGCTGAGATTCGTGGATTTGAATCTCCTACTGCTGTTGTGGATATTTGTTGCCTTTCAAAATCAGCTTTAAGCAGTAGGTCCCAGTGCCATTAGCCTTTGAGTAACAAAAAAGCCAGACCGTAGCTCTCAAAACTAAACCAAACCCTTGTTTTTTTAATGAAACCAATTATTATTTTGTTGTAACAATTAAAGGGAAAAAAATTGCAAAATGTAAAGTGCTAAACTGACATTTCATCCGATGTTCTAGAATATATAATTAAACACCTGTATGAAATTACTAAATGCAAATATGACCTGACATGCTCAAAATATAGTATATATGAATAAATATTAGTTTCAACCATTTATCATTTATTGTGACCGATTAATTTTTGTTGTAACAATTATAGTGAAAATAAAATTGCAAAATATAAATTTCTAAACAAGGAATTCATCAGATGTTCTAGAATATATAATTAAACACTTATGTGAAACTACTACATGGACCTGCCCTGCTATAAGTATAGTATATATGAATAAATATTTTCAATCATTTATCCTTTATTGTGACCAATTATTTTTTTGATGTAACAATTATAGTGAAATAAAATTGCAAAATATAAATTGCTAAACTACGAAATCATCGGATGTTCTAGAATATATAATTAAACACCTATGTGAAACTACAAATGCAAATGTGGCCTCCCATGCTAAAAATATAGTATATATAAATAAATATTAGTTTCAATCATTTATCATTTTGTCCGTTAATAAATCAAATTATTCAACCAATACTTTATACTTAAAACATTAAAATATAAATTGCTAAACTATGAATTCATCCGATGTTCTAGAATATATAATTAAACAGCCATGTGAAACTACTACATGCAGATATGGCCTGCCATACTCAAAATGTACAGATGAATAAATATTAGTTTCAATCATTTATCCTATATTTTGGCCAGTTATTGTTTTGTTGTAACAATTATAGTGAAACAATTTGCAAAATATAAATTGCTAAACTACTAATTCATCCAATGTTCTAGGATATATAATTAAACACCTATGTGAAACTACTACATGCAGATATGGCCTGCCATTCTCAAAATGTATATATAAATAAATATTAGTTTCAATCATTTATCATTTATTTTGGCCAATTATTCTTTTGTTGTAACAATTCTAGTGAAAACAATTGCAAGATATAAATTGCTAAACTACGAATTAATATGCTAACTATAAATTACGAATATTAATAAACAACTATAAACTCCGAATTCATTATATGAATATATATTAGTTTCAATCATTTATCATTTTGTCAGTTAATAAATCAAATTATTCAGCCAATACTTTAAATTTGGAAATTTTATGAACACGTACTTAAATATCGAAATTCAAATATTTGAGATATTATGAAAAGATAGGTAAAAAAAAGATTTGAGACATACACCACGTGTGCATCAAATTTGCACCATTTCCATAATTAATCATCTCTCTGTGAAGGAAGAATAGGCAAACATTAAAAATTCATCACTATCCCAAGTAATAAAGTCAAAAATTGTCTAGAGACAAAATTCTGTATAGAGTTAAGAAGGATGACGTTTTACTAAACGCACCTTTTGCTTGAAAGTTTTATTCAAAATATTTTAGATTTATGAATCACTCGGAAAATTAAGCTTTATTAGAGAAAGTAAGATAGTTTAAGATGCTCCAATTTTATTCTCTTCTTTCATATGCTCCAATATTTAACTTTGAGTTTTGTTGAGAGAGAAGGCAACCCATGTCAAAACACGGAGATTGATCACCTTTATAACTGATAGATGTTTTATAAAAGAATGGATTTTAGTAAAGTTTCTACTTGGGTGCAACGTTTTATGAGTAAATTTTGAATAATTAGTTCATTTGATAGGCGTATTGAAGGGACGTCCTAAGTTTCGGAATTCAATTTCAAATAAAGTACGTGAAATTTTGGAAGAAATCGACTTAACTTAAGTTATTAACATTGAGCGTATTTTTCAGTATAATTTAAATGATCAATTTGTGGCACCATATAATTTTTGATAACTTAAAACTTAAGTGTTTAGTTGAAAATTGCCTGTTTACGGCTTAATGAAATATATTTTAAAAACTTCTTTCGTTTAGTAGCTACCTGGATATCTTTGCTACAATTATGTTTCTTCAAACACGAGTTTAATTTATAGTGTTTATAATTTGACATTATGTGGTTACTTTTAAACTGGCATTCCATTCCTTAAATTTTGTAATGCGCCTGAGTATATAAAGAAGTCTGAAGATAATTAATTTGTCTTTTATCTTGCTCTACATGTATTATTAATGTTTGTTGCTACAAAACTTTTAAATAACTACAAAATAAGTGTTTTCTGTAAAATTGAAAGATGCTGTATTAAAAAGAATTTGCGTTTTTTAATATAACTATAAATCAAAGAAAAGTGGTTTATAATTTTAAGGGGTAATTCTTTATTTATCCTACAAGAAATTCCGTTGGAATTAAACCTCAATTTGTTTTCTTTTCTATTTATTTCATTTATTTGTTGGTTAAATTTTAATAAAATATTTTCAGATATTGTTTTTAGTCACTTCGTTATACAATCTACTTGATTTGAAGCAAGATCTCTACAGAATTTAGGATCAGTAGATAATCCTAATAAAAGAAATATTTGAAATTTTGATCACATTAACTTTCCAGTATGATTAAGACTATTAACATTTTGAGTAATTTTTCATAAAATTTAGTATAATTAGACACAGTTTTTAAAAGAAATTAGAAATAATTGTTAATATATTTTCAGTTAAAACTTTTCTAAAACTTAATGTACATAAAATATAAATAAAATATTTTCAGATATTGTTTTTAGTCACTTCGTTACAAAATCTACTTGATTTGAAACAAGATCTCTACAGAATCTGGGATCAGTCAGTAATCGGAATAAAAGAAATATTTGGAAAATTTGATCACATTAAATTTCCAGTATAATTAAGACTTTCTTAATATTGTAAGTAATCCTTCACACCATTTAGTATAATTAGACAGAATTTTTAAAAGAAATTAGAAATAATTGTTAATATATTTTCAGTTAAACTTTTCTAAAATTTAATGTACATAAAATATATATAAAATATTTTGAGGTATTGTTTCTAGTCACTTAGTTTTAAAATCTACTTGATTTGAAGCAAGATCTTTACAGAATCTGGGATCAGTAGATAATCGGAATAAAAGAAATATTTGGAAAATTTGATCACATTAACTTTCTGGCATAATTAAAATTTTTAACATTTTGAGGAATCATTCACGACATTTAGTATAATTAGACACAATTTTTAAAAGAAATAAAAATAATTTTTAATATATTTTCAGTTAAAACTTTTCTAAAACTTAGTATACATAAAATATAAATAAAATATTTTCAGATATTGTTTCTAGTTACTTTGTTATAAAATCTACTTGATTTGGAGCAAGATCTCTACACAATCTGGGATCAGTAGATAATCGGAATAACAGAAATATTTTTAAAATTTGATCACATTAACTTTCCAGTATAATTAAGACTTTCTTAGCATTGTGAGTAATCCTTCACAACATTTAGTATAATAACACACAATTTCTGAGAAAAATTTTCAGTTAAAACTTTTCTAGAACGAAATCTAAATCAAATGTAAATTAAATAATATTGAGATTAAAAGAGTTGGAGAATTAAACTCTAATTTTTAAAAAATATCCAACTTATAAACATATTTAATCAGGAACGTATATAATATTATATTACAAAAACAATAAAACATTAAATTCACTAAATATGGTTCCTTGCTTGCCCGTAATGTAATATTTCATGTACATTTGCTTTTTAATGTTGCATTATTTGCATTTATAATGTACACTGATTCTCTTTCTTTGCTGTTCTTAAAACACATGTTTTAGTTAAACTTTTACTTCATAATAAACCGTATAATTATTTGTTTTAATGTAATAAAATTTCACAATAAAGTATCACAATCAGAATGAGATATTGATGTTAATTGCCATACCAAGGAGTTACCTAGAAACAATAATGTTATAATTCATTTTTCTATATACTTTATGCATTGTACTCATGTTTGTATTACCACAACCTTAAACAACTATAGAACACTACAGGAAGAAATTCAGATTGTTACTAAAATATGCAAAACAAAAGTATCACAAGTCTAATAATTTTAACACTTTCCCCAAATTTCAAATAAATTATTGTTTCTAATAAAAGCAAAAATATCCCAACAGAGAAAAAAAGTAGAAATTCTAGTAATTATTTGAAAATTTATACCTTAATTCTTTGCATATTTTTGATCATATTATGTCATAGCAAAGTGTAACGACTATTTTTGAATAACCATTAAGTGCACTCACAACAGGAACATGTTGTTTTTGGTTGTTGCCGTAAATACATTTCAACTTAAAATTATACTTAATTACAAAACCCACTCATTGGTTTTGACGCATTAACACGTCACCATCAACGCACATCCGTCTTTGTGACGTAATCTGACATTCCTCACCACAGAGTAACTAGAGTTACTGACTTTGTATTTTGTTTACCATCTAATCTCTCTACAGTAAGCTTGTTGATGTTATTGTTGATGTTATGCTGAAAAGGAATAGATCAAAATGTTACTAGCAACACAGAATTATACTTTAAAATAGGCTAATTAATTTATTAAATACTTTCCTATTTATCTCATAAAGAAAGTAGTAGGATTTCTAACAATTTCCTGAGAATTTATATCGAATTTCACTGCATGTAGTTAATACTATTGCATATTATAACAAAGTGTATGGACTATTTTTGAAGTAGCATTACGAGCAATCAAAAATGAAGTAGTTTGTTTAGGTTGTTACTATAAAATGTTACTAGCAACACAGAATTATACTTTAAAATAGGCTAATTAATTTATTAAATACTTTCCTATTTATCTCATAAATAATAAATAGGATTTCTAACTTGACAATTTATATCTAAATTCATTGCATGTATTTGATAATACTGCATATCATACAAAAGTGTATCGACTGTTTTTGAAGTAGAATTAAGTGCACTCACAATGGAAACTGTTTAGGTTGTTGCTATAAAACTTTTTCAAGTAAAATTATAGTTAATTACAATGACCACTCATTTGTTTTGACGTATAGCACGTCACAATAAATTCACATCTGTCGTTATGACGTAATCTTATATTCCTCACTACATAGTAACTAGAGTTACTGACTTTGTATTTTGTTTACTATCTAATCTCTCTACAGTAAACTTGTTAATGGTAATACAGCCTGTGAGTTTTGAAATTTACACGTCTACATTGCTGAAAAAGAAGATATCAAAATGTTACTAGCAACACAGAATTATACTTTAAAAAAGACTAGATAATTTATTTTTAAACACTTTCCTATTTTTCTCATCAAAAACTTAAAAATTACTTGACAATTTATATCTAAAGTCATTGCATGCATTTGGTAATATTGCATATCATAACAAAGTGTATGGAGTGTTTTTGAAGTAGAATTACGAACACTCCAAAATGAAAAAAGTTGTTCAGGTTGTTGCTGTAAAAGTTTTTAAAGTAAAATTATACTTAATTACAAAACCCACTCATTGGTTGTGACGCATTAAAACATCACAATCAACTCACATCCGTTGTTGTGACGAAATATTATATTCCCCACCACAGAGTAACTAGAGTTACTGACATTGTATTTTGTTTACCATCTAATATCTCTACGGTAAGCGTATTGATGTTATTACAATCTGCAAGTTTAGAAATTTTAAAGTCTACATTGCTGAAAAAGAAGAGATCAAAATGTTACTGGTAACACAGAATTATACTTTAAAATAGACCAGATAATTTATTAAATACTTTCCTATTTATCGCATCAAGACCTTAATAATTACTTGAGAACTTATATCAAAATTTATTGCATGAATTTTATAATACTGCATATCTTAACAAAATCAATTGACTTTTTGAAAGTAGAATTACGTGTTCTCACAAAGGAAACAGGTTGTTTAGGTCATTGGTATAAAACTTTTTGAAGTAAAATTATACTTAATTACAAAGACCATTAATTTTTTTGACGTATAGCACGCCACAATAAATTCACATCCGTCGTTGTGACGTATCTTACATTCCTCACTACAGAGTAACTAGAGTTACTGACTTTGTATTTTGTTTACAATCTAATCTACCTACAGTAAGCTTGTTGATGTTATTACAGCCTGTAAATTTTGAAATTTAGACGCCAGCATTGCTGAAAAGGAAGAGTTCAAAATGTTACTGGCAACACAGAATTATACTTTAAAATAGACCAGTTAATTTATTAAATACTTTTCTATTTATCGCATCAAGAAAGTAGTAAGATTTCTAACAAGTAATTGAGAATTTATATCTAAATTCATTGCATGCATTTGGTAATATTGGATATCATAAAAAAAGTGTATCGACTGTTTTTGAAGTAGAACTTGGTATCCTCAAAAAGAAATAGGTTGTTTAGGTTCTCGCTATAAAATTTTTAAAGTAAATTTATACTTAATTACTAAGACAACTCATTTGTTTTGACGCATAGCATTTCACAATAAACGTATATTCATTGTTAGAGCATAATCTTACATTACCCGCCACAAAGTAACTAGAGTTACTTAATTTGTATTTTGTTTACCCTCTAATCTCTCTACAGTAAGCTTATTGATGTTATTACGGCCTATAACTTTAGAAATTTAAAAGTCTACTTTGCTGAAAAGGAAAAGATCAAAATGTTACTAGCAACAGAATTATACTTTAAAATGCACCAGATAATTTTATTAAATACTTTCCTATTTATCTCATCAAGAAAGTAGTAGGATTTCTAAACTTACTGGAAAATTTATATCTAAATTCATTATATGCATTTATACTGCATATTATAACAAAGTGTATCGACTTTTTTGAAGTAAATTTACGTGCACTCACAAAAAAAAATAGTTTGTTTAGGTCATTGGTATAAAACTTTTTGAAGTAAAATTATACTTAATTACAAAGTCAATTCATTTGTTTTCACTCGTAGCCCGTCATAAATAAAGCACTTATGTCGTTGAGATGTAATCTTACATTCCTCACCCCAGCGTAACTAGAGTTACTGACTTTGTATTTTGTTTACAATCTAATCTACCTACAGTAAGCTTGTTGATGTTATTACAGCCTGTAAATTTTGAAATTTAGACGCCAGCATTGCTGAAAAGGAAGAGTTCAAAATGTTACTGGCAACACAGAATTATACTTTAAAATAGACCAGTTAATTTATTAAATACTTTCCTCTTTATCTCATCAAATACTAGAGAATTTATATCTAAATTCATTGCATGCATTTGGTAATATTGGATATCATAAAAAAAGTGTATCGACTGTTTTTGAAGTAGAACTTGGTATCCTCAAAAAGAAATAGGTTGTTTAGGTTCTCGCTATAAAATTTTTAAAGTAAATTTATACTTAATTACTAAGACAACTCATTTGTTTTGGCGCATAGCATTTCACAATAAACACACGTCCATTGTTGGGACATAATCTTACATTACCCGCCACAAAGTAACTAGAGTTACTTAATTTGTATTTTGTTTACCCTCTAATCTCTCTACGGTAAACTTATTGATGTTATTAAGGCCTATAACTTTAGAAATTTAAAATTCTACTTTGCTGAAAAGGAAGAAATCAAAATGTGACTAGCAACAGAGAAGGATACTGTAAAATAGACCAGAGACTTTATTAAATACTATCCTATTTATCTCATCAAGAAAGTAGTAGGATTTCTTAAAATTACTGGAGAATTTATATCTAAATTCATTGTATGCATTTGGTAATACTGCATATTATAACAAAGTGTATCGACTGTTTTTGAAGTAAATTTACATGCACTCACAAAAAGAACAGTTTGTTTAGGTTGTTGCTATAAAACGTTTTAAAATAAAATTATACTTAATTACAAAGCCCATTCAATTGTTTTCACACGTAGCCCGTCACAACTAAAGCACTTCTGTCGTTGAGATGTAATCTTAAATTCCTCACCCCAGCGTAACTAAAGTTACTGAAATGTATTTTGTTTACCATCTAATCTCTCTGCAGTAAGCTTGTTGATGTTATTACAGCCTGTAAATTTTAGAAATTTAAACGTCTACATTGCTGAAAAGAAAGAGGTCAAAATATTACTGGCAACACAGAATTATACTTTAAAATAGACCAGTTAATTTATTAAATACTTTTCTATTTATCTCATCAAGAAAGTAGTAAGATTTCTAACAAGTAATTGAGAATTTATATCTAAATTCATTGCATGCATTTGGTAATATTGGATATCATAAAAAAAGTGTATCGACTGTTTTTGAAGTAGAACTCGGTATCCTCAAAAAGAAATAGGTTGTTTAGGTTCTCGCTATAAAATTTTTAAAGTAAATTTATACTTAATTACTAAGACAACTCATTTGTTTTGACGCATAGCATTTCACAATAAACACACGTCCATTGTTGGGACATAATCTTACATTACCCGCCACAAAGTAACTAGAGTTACTTAATTTGTATTTTGTTTACCCTCTAATCTCTCTACAGTAAGCTTATTGATGTTATTACGGCCTATAACTTTAGAAATTTAAAAGTCTACGTTGCTGAAAAGGAAGAAATCAAAATGTTACTAGCAACAGAGAATTATACTTTAAAATAGACCAGATACTTTATTAAATACTATCCTATTTATCTCATCAAGAAAGTAGTAGGATTTCTTAAAATTACTGGAGAATTTATATCTAAATTCATTGTATGCATTTGGTAATACTGCATATTATAACAAAGTGTATCGACTGTTTTTGAAGTAAATTTACATGCACTCACAAAAAGAACAGTTTGTTTAGGTTGTTGCTATAAAACGTTTTAAAATAAAATTATACTTAATTACAAAGCCCATTCATTTGTTTTCACACGTAGCCCGTCACAACTAAAGCACTTCTGTCGTTGTGATGTAAACTTAAATTCCTCACCACAGAGTTACTAAAGTTACTAAAGTTGTGTTTACAGTCTAATCTCTAGACATTAAGCTTGTTGATGTTATTACATCCTGTAAGTTTAGAAATTTAAACGTCTACATCGCTAAAAATTAAAAGATCAATATAGACTTTGATGTTAAAGTAGATGAGAAAATGTATTTAATTCTTACCTGAAATTTTACTTAAATCGTGGTACATAATTAAAAAACACTCTCTAAGCAGTTAGAAGACTTGTCTAAGCGCTTAGATAAATTACGCTGTGATACTACTCCGCGAGAATATGCAAAATTGTTTTTATTTATTTATTTTTTTTTTGGCTATTCTGTGAGCCTAATGTGACATCCATCTAACAGAAGGATCAGGAGCGTTAATGGAATATTTATCGCCTTTTGAGCAAGCAGAACTAAAACAGTTTAATGTAAACCTAGTTCTCGGTAACGAATATTTGTGGAATCGTTCCAGGCTGCCTACGCTTTATGCAGAGGGATAAAAAATAACTTTTGATTGTTATGCACATATACCTTGAATCCCTGCCAGAGAGTGCATAATGAATCTTAGTCGAAGATATGTGACGAAATTCCAGAGTAATGATACTGGATTTTTTTTTTCTTTTCTGATATATGTGATACATTTTTCAATTTGGATATTGTTCATAATTCTCAGCAATTACTATAAATCTAATTTTTTTATATATCAAAATGTAAGACTGTATGTTTATGTATATATATGTATATATAAATATATACATAAGTTT
>CM063501.1:113344481-113354481 GCA_032207245.1 Pardosa pseudoannulata | reverse complement strand
TATTTTTAAGTTTATAAATACACCATTAAAAATTTACATTTTTGTCGTGAACACTTATATATGAAAAAAGTATGAGAACTTAATAGTTACTTGTGCACTTTAACATTTAAGGAGTTACGGACATGTCTTTATAATACTAAGATATGATGTAACTTTGCTCCCACACATTGAGGAGATTTCGACATATTAATTGTAATTATCGAAGTAACTATTTGCTATATGATCTGGCATATTATGATTTGGTTTACTGATGCAATGTATGCAACATCATTGTTCTATAAGATAATATAAATAGAGATCGCTATTGTATATAATGCATTTCGATACATTTCAATCGTGAAGCATCTAATAGTTTTCGGTAAGTTCATATATATAGTAAGTCGTTGTAAATTTGATGACTTTATTAAAAAGGTATAAAATATAACAGCTTTGTAATTCTCTATACGTTATTATTATGAGATTTTCGAAGACCTTCCATACGCCTCTCCATAAGAAATAAGTTTATAAAAGATGGATTTTAGATTATCTAAAAATGCTTGATACTGACTAAAATATAATGTTAATGAATTGTTAAGACATGTATCAAATACATGATTTGTTATCTAACGTTTAAATTTGCATACAGAGTAGAAGTGTTTAATCAATTTTTATGCATTTCGTGAGCTAGAGTAATAATAGATATATATTATATAAATATAAATCCTCTAGTGTTTAGAGACAATCAAATATACTGCTATCAATAGTGGAATGAATATTAATGGAATATGCATATATTTGAAATCATTGAGTCCAGTTATTTTTTAAGTCGTATTCAGAATTAACAGGAATTCATGAAACCTTTTGTCATCAGAATATTGCACAAGGGAAAATCATGTTGAACTCTTGATTTTAGCAAAGACAATGCTCTCGAACCTGGTGGTCTGCCGGTTTGGAATCTGAATCGATTAGCCTTATCCTTTAACCTCTTAATACACAGTTTTTTGAAAAAGGCAATGCCAAAGAAATCCATTTTTTAATGTAAAAAACTAATTTAGAACGTTGTCTTGCAAAGGAAATTACAAAAATACAAAAATAAAAAAAAAAATTTATTGCATTTTTTGAATTTTATAATATTGCAGAAAATAGTCGAATATTATAATATTACACGCACATCGACTTTTTTTTTATCTTTCTTTTCGAATTCCCATTTCAGAATAAACGTTATTATCAGTAAAAATACTTATTTATACTTTTAAAACATAAATAATAACAATTCTAGAATTTATAAAATTAATCAAAATTTTCTTTTGTATGATATATTTCGAAACAAAGTAGAGATATAAACCAGAAGAGATAAGTCGTAATTGATAAGTGTAATATATATATATATATATATATATATATATATATATATATATATATATATATATATATATATATATATATATATATATATATATATATATATATATATATATATATATATATATATGTATATATATATATATATATTTATATGTATATATATATATGTATATATATATATATATATATATATATATATATATATATATATATATATATATATATATATATATATATATATATATATATATATATATATATATATATATATATATATATATATATATATATATTATATATATATATATAAATATATATATATATATATATATATATATATATGTATATATATATGTATATATATATATATATATATATATATATATATATATATATGTATATATACATATATATATATATATATATATATATATATATATATATATATATATATATATATATATATATATATATATATATATATATATATATATATATATATACATATACATATATATATATATATATATATATATACATATATATATATATATATATATATATATATATATATATACATACATATATACATATATATATATACATACATATATACATATATACATATATACATATATATATACATACATATATACATATATACATATATATATACATACATATATACATATACACATATATATATATATACATACATATATACATATATACATATATATATATATATATATATATATATATATATATATATATATATATATATATATATATATATATATATATATATATATATATATATATATATATATAATTTTCAGTTAATTTCAGTTAATTTTCAGAAATGAAATTATCCCAATCCGTAGAATGGGGTGAGGAGATGATTAATAGATTTTAAAATCAGATAGGAAGGTGGCATCTTTCTCTTAAATGTATTTCCATCTTCTAGAATGGGAGATTTTGCTTAAAATTAATCTTATACCAGTGACTGTAATTAACATATTTTCTCTATTAACGAAAAAGCTCTATAATTATTCCTATTTATTTTCTATTAGAAATAAACTAAGTGAGGCATAAATGTAGCATAATTATTCTTCTAATCTTCTTAAACTAATCCAATACTTAATATATACAAAAGTACAAAATATTATTAAATAAAATATTTCGACTGTGATACACTGGCTATTTATCGTTTTTTTCTCCAATAATGATATATAATACCTTATTAAGATGATTTTTTCTTAAAAGACATTTTGATGGTAAATATTTTCACCAATAGTAAGTATTTCCACATTTGATTCGATTAATGATATTAAAAAGAGTTGATTCGAAACAACTAAAGACATTCAGATTCTAAAAATTGCATTGCATTCTGACCAGAAGTATAAGGAGATTAAAGGGCCTTATGTAATAATGTTTAAGAAGAAAAGGATTAATGCTTTATTATTTCTCGAAGTTCAGGAAAAAGCAGCGTTTATGAAACACCACAGTTTACACGATATGTTTGGTAATCATATAAAGTCACTTAAGTTAGCAGAAATAATTATTCACTAAATTATCTGGTGTTGAATTAATTATAATTTTAAATATGAATATTTATACCAACAACCTTCAGAGGGACAATAGCTCTAAACATTGAAGCGAGTTTTTCGATCAAAAGAAAATATAGGGGGCATTGAGCAGCAACTGCTATTGCGTTGTGTAATAGTCCCAATAATATATTCATTTTTAATACTAAAAATAATCGAATTAATTGCTATAGAAATAATTCCAAATGCTTATATCAATAATGTGGAATAGCTAATATCGACTTCTGATGTCAAACATGGTATCAAAGTTTGAAAACGTATTATCACCTCACTAATCTCAGTCCTTTTATTAACGTATCATTGTTTTAATCAGGTACGTCTACTAATCGAACTTTCTACAATGTGCCTCCACAGTTCATAACGACTTGTAAAGTAATTTTAAATTTTCTGTCTTCGCGTATATAGTGTAATATGTGATAACACTTTATTATCAGGGAGTTCATTGAAACATTCTTGTAAGTCGCAGAATGCACGCTACCCTAAGTTACACGAGAACGTGCGCCGATAACGTGGTCCGATGCAACTTATCGCAACCAAATACCAACAAAATTTGCTATTGATGATGAACAGAAGATATGTATTACCAAAAAATGCACTATTAAAAGTTTAAAACATATTTTAGATTATTCAAAATTTTAATTTTAAAAATAGTTTTAACTGCAGATTTTTTTAGAATTCTTAAAGCACACTCTGAAGACACACACGTTAAAAACTTAAATCACATTTATAGAAAATTCATATTGGGATTATGAAATAGTAAATTGAAACATTACATTCGATTTCTTTTACTTACATATTAGGGAAACAACATTTTGTTTTGTCTACTGCATGCATTTTCCCCACATTTAACGTTCAAGATTTTCTACCCTTTGAGCCGGGTCAGTTATAACACTTTATTCTTGAACCCATTTTGGTCGTTTTACTAGTTTTTCTTAATCTTTTCAGGAATATGTTTTTATATTTTTAAGAGTGTTGATGTGTTTATATATATTAATTAATTTGGAACCATACAAATTATTCGATTAATTTATTTAGCAAACATGTTATTCAAAAATCGACTAGTGACCACTAACATTTTCTTTATCCATTGTTTCCTCTTTGTTTTCATTATTTGATTCTTATCAGTTAACAATTTATAATTTAACAATCACGTATTTTTCCCAATATATTTCCTTTAATCCAGTAAATAAAAGTGTAAAAGTGTGTGTACATGCATCGGATTTTCGGAGACCGAATAAGTTATAATATGTTATAATACGACCAAATAAGTTTTTCTCTGAAAGAGATGCTAAAAGCATCTCTTTCTGAGAAAAACATTGATAGAAAATTATAGAAATGTATAAGATTAGGGCCTAAAATACCTATGAGACAGTTACTGAAAATCTGGGTTTTCTTGTTTTTGGTAGATTTTGTGTGGAATGTTTTATAACTCTCGGGTCTGAGGCCCAAGCTTTATAAAAACAATCGGCACATAATCTCGAGGGTTAAAATATACGAATATGATCTTTAAAAATGGGCAATTTAGACTTACTTCGCTCGATTGAAGAAATTGAGTTACGTGTGTAAAAGCATTAAAACATGCAGTTTTTGCGCATTCATATCTTGTTTCGTCTTAGAGTTCATGGCACCGAAAATACAAAGGACGATTATTAAGTTTTGAGACTCAAGGCTTTTGTAAACTATAATTAATTCCTATTTCTATATCACTAAACCTCACTGAGTTTCATGGTCTGCAAATGTAAAAATGCTGCCAATTTAGAATCAGTCTTATAGATCCAGTGCAAAAATATACGTAAAAAATTGGGTCAAATTAATCGTAGGCTTAATTATTCAATAACACGCAAAATCCTAATAAAAATGATAATAAATCTTTGGTTAGAATAATTACCAGTTTAAAAAAAGATTAATATTTTCTAAATATCAAGCCATATGCATATATTAAATGTAGTGATGCTGCAGGTTCCAGTATTTCTCCGAGGATTACTACATAATCTTATACCAATATCAAACAACTCTTGCAAAACTTTTAAAATAAAATATTTATAGTAACTGACGTCATAATTTATTTAGTTTTTGCTTACTTTAGGGATAGAAACTCTACATTTGGTCAGTTATTAAGTATTTGAGTTATAAAAAATAGTTCATTCTTTTATTTGAACCAATTATATTAGGATTACACTGAGAAAAATTAAGAGAGTGCAAATAATTAATGCAGTTATTTTTATATTTAACATTTATTACTTTTATCATCCCACGTGTTCAATCTCCTCCTACATTTTCTAAATATACTAAAAACACCCGAGGAAAGGATTTCCATCTCTAATCCTAATTATATTAAGAGATTTTGTGTTCAACGTCCTGAATTACATTAACTTATCATTCATGTATAACAGACTGTTGGAACGTAAATTATTTAATAACTCTCAAAGGCAATAACTTTATTTAGTTTATCCTGGTCATTACTTGCAGATTACAAAAACTGTATTTTTTAAAATTATTTCTATAAATTTAACAAGTTTTTGTATTGCAACATTCAGTCATATAACTTTATAAAAATACATGGAATAGCAAAATAATGATTATTTTAGTCTAACTGGTGTAAGTATGACGAAAAATGATGGAAAAATGTTTTTATGATCTAATCCCACATCAAGCAGACTTGTTGTTGTTAAAGTCACTTCGCAAAGAAAATCACGTGGGTCAGAGGTCCCACGAATTAAACCCAAGGGGAGCGCCTTTCTTTTTGACAATCAAACATGAAAACCGACTCGTATGGACATATGAGACCCTCCATGCTTCTTCTGGTGGTGGTGGGCTAATCGCAAATTCTTGGCCACCCCTCCATGCAGGGCAAGTGACAAGTACCCGGAGCTTCGCCGGCTCAATCCACGAGCGAACGCAGAAGACTGGCACTTGAGGGAAAATTACAAGACTATTGGAAGCTGAGCAGACCTCTTGATGCAATTAGTGAGTTTTCTGAAGGAATTAGTGAGGTTTTCGAAACCCACACTAGCCGAGAAGAAGAGAACAAAGAAGAGTGAATATTTCTCTTTGCACTTAGGGATGTTACATCGATGAGCCAAATTAGAAGGAAACCTTTTGTTTTTACAAGCACCAATTCAGTGAAAGAACATCTTAGCTTAAGAGCCAAAAATGAGGAATTAATTAGAACCCCCCCAGGATTAGCCAACCGCCTCCATAAGTATTGTTTTAGAACTTGGAAGACACTTGGACCACGAAGATATTCACGTGTTCCAGTCGGCATTTACAAACACGGTGTATCTTTAGTTGTCTTGAGCCTCGCACCTGCATAATCGATGACTTTGCAGATTGACCTTTGCCGTGGCTGCTCAAGTAGATTTTATACGTGATAATGGTTTTCTCTGATACGTTTGATAAGCAAACACAAGCTTGATTAACCTTTTTTAAGTTGGGAAGGAGGTTAGAGTGAAACATTTTAGCCTAAACTTATTTTCAGCCTTATAATCTTTATCAACTACAGTGCGAAGCATATTCTAATAAGAAAAAATTATATGTGTTTCAAAAGGATTGATTAAACCATCTTAAAACTGAAGATAATTTCTATTATTTATAATTAAAGAAATAATATCATCGAGTAAAAATATAAAGTGACATTTAATTTTTTTAACCTTAATTTGGTTTTTAATTTGGTGAATTTCTTTAGTACTTTGAGTTAATAAGTATTAAATAACCTATACAAATTTTATTTGTAACAAGAAAGAAAAATATGAAATTGATTAGATTATCTATACTCTTGGAAAATAGAGAAAATAATATAGTAAGGTTTTGTATCGATGAAAATTATCCATGAGAGGAAAATGTATTAAATACAGGGGTTAAGGCTTCAGTCTTAATGCAGCAAATCATTCTAAATTTTGACATTCTGCCATTTCTGTAAATGATTGCAGAAAGAGGAGCTTTACGGTTTATCTCTCGGTAAAATCTCGATTCTTGCAACCCTATTTATAATCTTTGCAAACCGGATGGAGTATTCAAAGTTTCAATGTATAGGTAATTTGAGCTTTTTATATTGGAGTAATAGTTTATATTGTTTTGGGGATCTCTTAGATGGGCTCATGAGTACATTTGGTCTATTTTGGAATTAGATTTGAACGAAGTATTATGTATTTGATCGTCTTGATTACTGAACTCAGATTCGACTCACATATAAGAATGATGATTTGAGTTTGCAGAACTATGATCTACTTTATTAAAACACGAGGGCTAGTGAGACTTAGTGTTTAAAGTGTCTCCAAACAACTCCGAACATGCCACGATGGGATTTCAACACACAAACTCTTGTTCCGAAGGTTAGAGCCTAACCATTCGATTATTGTTGGAAACATATAAGAATGAAATTAGAGAAACCTAATGTATCCAATAGATTCAAATCATATTGGACACACTTCTACCGGAAAGAGACATGCATTGCATAAGAAGAACATCTTTAGAATATTTGCTACAATTACATCTTCTTGGTTTGAGTATTTGATATATTAAGTAAAAAAGGAAGCAGGCAACTACACACTAAATGTAATGCCCTTCATGTAATACTGGAAAAAATTAAAATGTGTCACCAGGGAATCAAAACTTTCCTTAAATACGTTTAAAATTGAAATAATGAATACAGGTTGATACTCCCTATCACTGAAAATCTGACGATAAAAATATCTTTGTCCAAGTTTACAACATCTTTAAGAAGAAAATTGATTTATTAGTGTAAAATATTTTTGACATAAACAGCAAAATTAAATTGAACAAAGTCTCCGAATTTTTAGAGTTGTTTAGCATAACTTAATTTCCAGTTAAACTGATGACCGATGAATATGTATAAAAATTGTTTTAAGTCACAAATATCAATTGGATGATAGCAAATTTCCTGGAATTACGTAATTAGAGAAAAGAAAATATTTAACCCTTTGACAAAATAAAGTAAAATATGTTTCTTTAGCGTTATTTAAATCCAGCCATTCTGTCACACGTTTAGGTGAAAATTATTTATTATATTACCTTAAGTAAACAGTTTTCTGTTTTAACCCCGTAACAGGTTTGCCCTTACGTTGTATTGGATACTAATAATTGGCCACATCTGGTTTGCCCTTACGGTGTACGGGTATCAATATTTTTCCATTCTTGGTTTGATTTGCGCGTATTTTTAGTAAATTAAAAGAGAGACTTTAATAGTAGAATATTTCAAGAATTGGCTCTGCTTGCCCATGTTATTTAAATCCATTCTGTTTTTTCTTATGTTACAGGGATTCAAAAATATTTCGCATTCTTCTTTGTTGAAATTTTATTATATGGTATCCTGGTTCCAAATTCAAATCGTTTTAGGTATGGATGATACAGTGGATAATGAAACTTTATTGTTAGATAATTCAGACGTAAGTTAAAAATTGTCTTTTAATATTTTGGATAATTCTTCATATGATACGTCTAGTGATCTCAGCACCAATGAAAATTTAATTTCTGCTAGAAATTATCTTGAAATTGATCTGAAAAACCTACCTCATCCTTGTCTCAGGTTTAATTTTGCTAGTATACTCTTCTGATGACATATAATTTTATGAGACATTTAATGATTCTTCATTGATGAATAAAATTGTAGAAGAAACTGCTAAAAATTCAATTTAGAGCGTTTCTGTTCCAAAGTTCTAAAATAAAAATTTCTTAAATTTATTATTTATAAAAATTTATAAATATTCTTTAATTTTACTGATATATTAAGGTGGAACTTTAACTATATGCAATGGAAAATTTGTTTTCTTTGGAGCATTTCTTATAAAAATATAGCCAGTTAAAGTGTTAAGCAAGTCAGTATTCCTACCGTGGGGAACATTTGCTTAATATATATTGAAATATCGACTAAAAATATATTTAAATAATTAATAATAACAATAATAATAATAATTTAAATAATAATAATAATAATTAATAATAATAATAATCTATAATATATTTAATATATTATATAGTATCGATAAAAATATATATTTATTATATTTTTTTATTGGATTGTTCGTTGTAGCATACTTAGGCAAATTAAGTGTTAAAAGAGACATAATGTACATTTGTGTGAGCTTAGAAAAATAATGATGCAGAAAATATTCCATCTCTATACAATTTAGAGAACATGGTCCATTTTCTATTCAGATTTTAAAATAAATAAACATTCTTAAGGAAGTTTATTCGAGAATGTTTAGAAGAAGTAAATCCCTTAACATTTTTTTCGTTTAAATATGGAAAGATTACATGTGCTGACATTTGTAAATATTTTGAATCTTGCGTTTACGAAATAATCCGTTTAAAACATATTGAACTGTTAGTAACACATTTTCGAGTCATAACTTAAAAATATCTTAATCCATTAATGCCTAGTGTTTCTTTCTAGGAACAAATAAAAGAAAATAGCTTTGAGAATCTTTATTATTTCTTGGAATGTGTTTTCATTTACAGTAAAACTAGATGCCTATTCCATAAATTATGTATGAAATTTTCGAGCATCTACTATTATGTGTAAATTTAGTATTTGAAAGGATGTTTTATGATTTTTTGATAATTGGATAGAAATTTATTTTCAGCAGACACGTTTACTGAAATTATGACTCTATAATAAAGTTTCATTTAAAATACTTTGTTTACACCTCACACCAAATAAATCTTTTAACATGTAGATTTTAATTTAAAAACATAGTAAAATGAGATGCTTGAAACTAAAGCTGATCACTAAGGAGTGCAGAAAAATACTCCTACACTTCTTTCCAGAGCTGTATTTTTCTCACTTCGCTTCCCAGTGCCCTTATATATGCTACAATTATTGTACAAGAAAATTTGTAATATGTAAAACAAAGTTTTTATGCAGTTATTTTAATGTTGGGTACATTTTTATGATTAACACCTTGAGGTTCGGCAAGTAAATTCTATACGAGTCGACCGTTGTGAAAACCGTAACGCTATACAGTAATTAAATCGAGTATTTAAAAATGAAAATAAAACGTTTCGATCTCCGATAAGCGACGCTAATCACT
>CM063501.1:113336981-113339481 GCA_032207245.1 Pardosa pseudoannulata | reverse complement strand
TAAATTACATGCGAAATATTCGATCATTTATAAATATTTATAATATGACATTTCGATGAATATTTTACAAGTTTCTGATCATTGGATATAAATATACTTTTTCGTCAAGTAATTCTATAGAAATCCATATAAACTGTCTGTATATATGATAAAATTCCCATTACAATACTTTCTTTTTACTTGATTACAAATAAAACTTTTAATATGAAATTTGCATGATTAAATATAGTATTATATTGTGTTTAAACTAATCACTAATGCTTAAAGAAAAAATACTCATACATCCGTTTTCAACATACTCATACACCAGTCAGCTGCATTCGCCCTTATATATGAGATAATTAATGTGCAAGCAAATATTCTAAACAACATATTCATGAAGATAATTCAATTTTCAGTTGATATTATATCCTCAAATGAATTCCACTACACCAGGTTATTTATAAATAAATGCATCGCAAAAACTTTCTTTTTATCTGAATAGACTCTCCTTGAATAAAAATAGCCGTTTTAGAAAATATGTAACATTGGAATGATTATATTGTGCTGTGTTTAAAAGTAAGGTAATAGTAAGTAGAGTCAACAACTTAATCTTATGAAATTAATTTAACAATATTTTAATTGGTATTAAAGTTTTGTAGGCCTAAACATCGTGGGTATTTTTGACTTATATAACTATGCCTTTTTTCTCACAAATATGATTAGGTATTGATTAGTATATTTAAATTGGTCATACGGCAAAAAAATTCTGTGAAATAACAGAAAAAAGAGGTCATCGATCAAGTAAATGACGTTTCTGTCTCGAGTTTTAACAACTCTATGAATAACAATAGATTCAAACAGCCATTTGAACCTCAAATAACATTAATAAAGCTTATAAGGATTATTAAAAAAAAGTAATTTTTTCGAATGCATGAGTTACACCTATTAGGAATGATATAGAATTTGGAATACTGCCAACTGACGATTGTTCCACAGAACATCGTTTGATATTGGGCTGATTAAAGAAGTTTAATTCTTCGTGAGATGTGTTTCCGCAAAAGATTCATTATTTCAGTCACTAAAATATTAAAATGATTTATAGATGGTTTAAAATAGATTTGAGTTATAACCCTCAAAAGAAACAAAAGTTTAAAGCCTTTGTGTTGGAGTTATGTGAAATGGAAAAGTTTAGTTTCGATATATAATACGTGTTATTAAAGCTAACATTAAAGCAAATGTGATATTCAAATGTAACATTAGTTTAAGTGTAACATTCTACAGTTGCTCTTCAGATTATCTCCAGTATTAAAGTGTGTGACTTAAAACGTACTTATGCTTGTCGTTCACTATTATTCCATGACTGGTATCATTGCTCTGCAAAGAATGTACTATCATTCCCCAGAAGTAAAAGTAGGTATTAAGCTTACATTCTCCAAATATCATTGCCTTGCAAAATATGTACTACCATTCTCCAAATGTCAAAGTCGTTATTATGCTTACATTCTTCAAATATCATTGCCTTGCAAAAAATGTAGTATCATTCTCCAAAAGTCAAAGTCGTTATTACGCTTAAAGTCTCGAAATATCATTGCCTTTAAAAAAATGCACTGTCATTCTCCAAAATTAAAAGTCGTTATTAAGCCTACATTCTCCAAAACCTATTATAAAATTCGAGTTTAATACAAGACACAAGGTGGAACTGGTTAACTGAGCTAAAGGTAAAGCCTAGGAGGTCCAGGCTTCCACTATTCTGAGTGTTTATCGTGAATTTTATGATAAAATGTTTCGACTTCTCACTGGACACGACTATCTTAGTGCTCATTTTTTTTTATAATTAGGCTTAATGACTCTCCTACTTTCATTTTTTTTGGAAATTCTGGATGACATTTGAAATGGGGCAATTTGTATACACTCAATGCATTGAATTATTTCACTTTTGGTGTTCAAAAATATTGGGAAACTTCAAGGCTAATGGTTTAATTGCAAGTTTAAATGTTTATAGTATTTGTAAATAATAATGGCTAACAATCTGTTTAAATATGCCTCCATTTAATTTTACAAATTTCAAATTGCTTATAAAATATAAAAAGGATTTATAGATGGTTTAAAATAGATTCGACTTATAACCATCAAACGAAACAAAAGTTTAAAGCCTTTGTACTGCCATAATATGAAATGGAAAAGATTATTTTCGATATATAATACTTATTATTAAAGTTAACATTAAAGTAAAAGTGATATTCAAATGTAACACTAAGAGTAATATTCTATATCTGCTCTATATTTGCTCACCAGATCATCTCTAGTATTAAATTGAGTGATTTAAAAGCATTTTTGCATGTCGTTATCTCTACTTAACTGCGCTAAAGGAAAGGCCTAAGAGGTCCTGCATTCCCGTATTCTGAGTTTTACTCATCCCTGTGCTGACAAAATATTTCGGACACGACTGGCTTAGTGCTAATTTTTTTATAATTACACTTAATGACTCTCCTAATTTTAATATTTTGGTAATTCTAGA
>CM063501.1:113321981-113326981 GCA_032207245.1 Pardosa pseudoannulata | reverse complement strand
AATTTACAACTAAGGATTGCCTTTGAATCCACAAGCTGTAGAAACAAAGAATAGTCTCTCTATCATCAGCTGACTTATTCACTGGTCTTCTTTTTCCCAATCGGTTAATCTCAAACATTTACTTTATTCAAAGCATCATTCATCCATATTCATCCATAAGTTTTTTTATACATTGACTTAGAGATTACAACTTTGCAACTCGTCAACCAGCTTTTCTCTGGATGTATCCAAGATAAAATATTTATTGTGACTTGATAAATGTACCTGCACCTTTATATATAATGATCCCTTCTATTTTCCTATAAGCTATTATTCTCCATATATTACTATCACCTAATTTCAGGCTATTCTACTAACTACGACAGCTGAAAAGTTAAACGCATTTGTTCCGAAATCTCTTCAGCTTCCCCGTCTATAAATTTACAGCTCAAGATTGGCTTTTGAATCCACGAGCTGTAGAAACAAAGAATTATCTCTTTTCATCAGCTGCATTATTCACTGGTCTCCTTTTTCCGAATTGGTTATTTTCATGCATTTTACTTTATTCAAAACATCATTCAGCTATATTTTTTGGATTCTTTTTTTAAGTCTGTTATGCATTGGCTTCCAGCATAACAACTTTGCAACTCGGAACCCAGCTTTTCTCTGGATGTATGCAAGCTAAAATATTTCTTGTGCTTTGATCAAATTAACTGCACCTTTTTTTTCAGTGATTACTTCTACTTTCTTATAACCTCTTATTCTGAATATATGACAATTTTTATCAATATTTTGAGATACAATATTTTAAAATTATTAATATATTTTTCAGCCATGTTCTTTGATTCTCAGCTATATTTCAACACAGGCTGAACAATTATTGTGTATAAACTCTAATATCATTGTTTTACATATTAGACATTATTATTTGACAAATATTGATAGAATGAAATAAAGAATATATATATATATATATATATATATATATATATATATATATATATATATATATATATATATATATATATATATTTTAAAATTTCTGGAATTAATTTCTTCCAATTCTGATTACAGATATTTTAGTTTATCCGTAATATGTACTGAATCTAAAATTATTAATATCCGCAGACTCTCAGTTTATTATATCGCAGGAACGTAGAATTTACTAAATCCTATTAAATATTTTTGTATATTTCAGATAACTACATAGGAGACTTGGCAATAATAATGAACCAAAATGAAATAAATATTTCATTTCCAGAATTTCATTAGATTAATAACATAAATTATACCACTTTAAATCTCAATATTGATAATTTTATAAAATCTTTATATATCATAATTATCACTGAATTCTATATAACACTTTAATTCTATAAAATTTAATTTTTCAGAATATTTTTATTCTTTTATTTTCTTACTATTTATTTATTTACTTTTGTATTATTTATTTTTTTCTGTATTTCCTAAATAAATTAAGTTCAAATTAATAATAATTAAACTATTTTGTATGTGTACTTACTATTGATATTTTTATGAAATCTTTAAATTAGTATTGTATATATATATATATATATATATATATATATATATATATATATATATATATATATATATATATATATATATATATATATAATATATATATATATATATATATATATAACATGATAATCATTAAATTCGATAAATACTATACATCACTTTAATTTGATAAAATTTAATTTTCCAGAATATTTCTATTTATTACTAAGCTCAATCGCTTTTAGACTTACTTAATTTGAAAACCAATTTTTTAAATTTTGAATGTCCTTTTAAAATTAGATTGTTATACAGACAGTTTTTAAATTTGAGATGTGGATAGTTTTATGGTTCCTTTAAATTATATATCATTCCCAAAAGGAATATATGTTTCATTTCCCTTTGCATATTGAAAGAAATATGCAATTCTGTATGTTGATGGATTATTGAACATAAAATGCATTTGCCTATGGACGAAAATCATTCTCCATTATAAAACTGATTTTGAGTAAAAAAAGTAAAATTGCAGAATGATTTTTCCATAATTTAATTTCATTACATGCTATCGATCATGCGATTATTTTACAAAATAATATCTTTTGAAACAAACGCAAATGATTTTCTGTTTTCATTGTTAGAAAATAGACATTGAAAAGTAAGCAGTAATTAAACTCAAATTAATTTTTAAAATTTTAAGCGTTCCTAAGTTTGCCTTTTCCGTATAACATTCCATCGTCATGATTAAAAATAATTCTCTAAGAAAAGAAAAAAGTAATTATGAGTGTTTTTATGTGTTTTTTTTTAGATAAAACTTTCAACATTCTTTATTCAATTTATTGATTTTTGGGGAGTATCCAGAAAAAAATAACCACTCTATTTCAAATCAATTTGTAAACAATGCATTCATATTTTAATATTTAACTCTAATACATTATGAAATATTCTTTAGAAAATATTTTTTTCTATTTAAATGTTTATTAATAACTTATAAAAAAGATTATATTGTTTTAAAAGTGTGCAAAAAATCGTAACAGAAGGAAAAAAAGATTTTTCAATTTAATAATATAAGTATATGTGAAGAATTATTTTTGATTAAATATATTTCTTAATAACATACTTCATTTTTAAAAAATTCGAAAAACAGCTACGACTCTTTTTTCATGCACAATTTAATTTGTCTTTATAAAATTTGCTTTTATTGTGTTGCACAATTTTTAATATTTTTCTAAAATAAAAAAAATATTATTTTTTCTGTGTATCGTTTATCATATAAAGAACAAAACATAAATGTTAATTATTTATTTATTCATGTAGAGAGGTCATTAATGAATAATTAGCTATTATGGAAAAAGAAAAGATTATTCAAACATTAAAACATTTAACTTTATTTTTATCGAAGTGGCAATTTTCACTCTGGTGAACTTTTCTTTTTTGTAAAAGTTTTTGTTTTAATATATTATAGGTCAGTAAGTGTGTGTTTCTATGTTTAAGATAGAGTTTTCGTTTATGTGGGTTTTCATATATATCTCTGTACGTATGTATTAATAAAAAAGGGGGAAATATTTTTAAAACTCTATTCAGCCTTTTAACTTAATATTTAATCTTAACCGGTAAGGGTTGGTCTCATGAAAGTAATTTAATGGCTAACCACGATTAACCCATGGTGCCAACTTTTGGTAGGATAAAATTCTCCGTTTAAGCAGAGATTAAACACAGTTAGCCGTTAAACGATATTAGTAAAACCGGCCTAAATGTATTCAAATGAAGAACAGATAACCTGCGATCCTATTTCCGCCCGAGAGATCATAAGTGTAAAGTGCACGTTTCTTTTCATTTATCAAATTCTTTAAAGTATATAAATGGGAGACTGTGAGATATTTTCACCTTTCATTTTTTACTTGTCTATCGTCGTCTTCTGAGCTTCGCGTGTAGGGGCATCTATTAAAAATTAAAATTGGTATGCTTTTGTTTGTCCAGAAAATAAAATTTTAACTTCTGCAACGATTTTTTTTTACTCGTGCCCGTGGCATTTATGTCTTGATTCTAAAGAATGGGAGTTAAAAATAATTTTTAATTCATTATCAAACATCTTTCTTCTCCATTGTGTGCCTTCACAAATTTTCTACGATAAGAGTATATATCTTATTGACTCCTAGATATCACGTACGTTATGCTTTAAGAAATTAACGACGTTATTGACGACGTGAATAGAGGAATTTTGACCCACGTCATTCCTATTTGTAGTGAAGCATAGAGGCCGTCAGGTAGATGTATATTCCAAGACTTATATATTAGATAGTTCCTACTTCAAAAGTCCAAAGTGTTTTCGAACCCTACCTGCCTTTTTATCTTCGACTAAATAATATGGGTGTATGAGTGTTCTTTGTGGGTCACTATTTGAAATTCTTTATGACATAATAGAATTTACTTATTATTGTTATTTCTAAACGTTATAATTGTTAAATAAAAGAAAAACTCTATTAATAAAGGGCGATTTAAGTTTACCTGGAAAAACTGTGTAAAAATGACACTTTATACAACCTTTATGATTTAAGCCTTTAAATCTTTATAATAACCTTTTAATTATATTTTCTATTTAACTGGAATAATAATAAATAAATACCATTCAAATTATATAAATGGTTAATACTTTATAAATACTGTTAAGATAAATACTTTGTATTTTGTCCTAGATGGCAAAATGAAATTTGTTACTTTCCAGGCAAACCTTTTGCTAAAAATGTGGCTTAATTGTAAATTCTAGTTCAGCACTTTTCGAAAAAAAAAAAACATAAATTGGTAAATCTGAAACGATTTTGGAAAATATATATGATGTTATTGCAATAAAGATATATTTCAAATTATACCGCCGAGGAAAGTAATTTGTATCACATTATGATTGCAAGAAAGGGTGGAAATATAACATTAGAATGTAACAAATATTATTAAGTAACATTTAAATGTAACAAATATTATTAAATATTAATCGCTTTTGGAAACATTTATTCTCAAAGAATTTAAATTTCTTTATGGAAACTTTGTCAACAATTAAGATCAAGAAAAGATGATAAACGCCTATTAATTTCTGAACACAGCTACAAAAATCTTCTACCTAATGAGTATTTAGTTATTTACTATTCTTAATAATGTTCACATGCCTAGCTGAAGATATTAATCCATTCAGAATTTTTCTTAATAAAACAGCGATTTGGTCATACCATGTATGTTAATACACATCGCGATTCTATTGTTACAGGAGTTCAACAGAACAGACTCATCAAATGTACTGCATTAAGTGGTTTGGCGTTTCAACCACTGCAAATAAGAGATAATTTATAAAATTACTATTAAAAATGAGTATGGAAAAGGATGAATATTATAATCGCAGTTATTGGTGGATATGCTTATTTCTATACCACAGCTACAAAAATGTTATACATAATGAGTATTTGGTATTTCCGTTTCTTAATAATATTCACATGCCTTACTGAATACATCGA
>CM063501.1:113304481-113316981 GCA_032207245.1 Pardosa pseudoannulata | reverse complement strand
CCATAACCCCTTGTCTGTTTTGTACGTACACCGTACGGGCTTGGTTACCGTGCCTTCAATGATTTGCACTTACGGTGTACAGGCAATCTGATTTCTTTGTCATTCTCATTGTTTTGGTCGTACCTATTGTACTTTTATGTCAAATTAGTTGTATAGATGTTCACAGTGTATCCTGTTTGGTTTAAAAGCATGAGAATTCTGATAGGTTTTGCATTACTCCACGAGTTTTTATCTTTGAGTTTTTGGCTTGACTTTAACTTGAGTTTTCGGGAGACTGACAAAGAGAGACTTTTTAGAGATAATTCCACCTACAGACAAAAACCTAAGACCTGAAAGCAAGTGTTATATGTGTTATCTGAACAAAAATGACTGCGGCAAAAGAATTAGACAGAGGCTAGATCTTATTGTCAGGACTGTTAAGTTGGACTATGCCTCTTACTCTGTTTCAAGAAGTATCACTTTACACTAATTGTGGTCTTTCAGTAAACAGGTTTAAGTAAATGTACTTGTAGTATTTGTATTCGAAAATAATTGTGTAGCAATTGTAATCAAAAATATTTGTATTTTTTATATGAAAATCTGTAAATGTAAATTTCCTTTTTAGCGAACATGAGATAAAAAATCAATTTCCAGGTAAAATTTTATTTTATTTCTTTTTTAAAAATTTTATACATTTTTAAAATAATTAAAAATATTACTTTAAGAAACATTTTCCAGCTTATAATGTAAAATAAACAAAAATAGGCAATGAAAAATGTGACATTTCTTAGATCGAATTTGTGAAAAAAAATGAAACTGTTAAGGGGGTAAATTTCTCCTATTGATAATGTTATAAAATAGTGCAACATTTTTTCATTCTCAAGACTAATACAGAGCCGAAGGATGGCCGATTTGTTAGGGTGCTGGCTTTCGGTACCAGAGTTCGTGGGTTCAAATCCCACTATGGCATGGATGTTCGTAGCCGTTCGGAATCGGCTTGAAGCTGTAGATCCCGGTCTCATTAACCCTCGTGTTGCAAAAAGTAGACCGTAGCACTCCAAGCCAAACCAAACCAAGACTCATACAGTAAATGAGAGTAAAATGTGTCCAATCCAGAAAACACGTGAGTAGCTTAATTATCCAAAAAAATTATCTTTAAACACTTTTAGCTAGAGTTTGGAATTATTCCGCGAAATATTATTAAAATTCGTATATTTTAACCCCTTCAATGTTCATTTTATTTCGGGATTACGGGTCAAAAAATGCCATTTTTTTATGCTTATTTTCTTACATACATAGCTTTTTAAACATAATAGCATCATTTACATAAACTGTTTCATAAAAATTAATGTAAAAAATCAATTTAAATAAATGAGTAATTTACCTGTGTAGTTGGCTTTCTGTGCTTCAGAAATCATTAGACTTTGGAGTCAATTCACACTAACTATAAATATAAAGCTTAGAATACCTAGCTTTTATCTTGAATTAAATTGTATTTATATCCTTTGCATTTACATAACTGATTATGAAATTATTAATCACAATTTGATCGTGTATGATACAATCGGAAAAACGATACTGCACAGAGTCCAACATCGCAATCTGGATAGTAGAACCTTGCTTCTCTCCTTACCTTCTTCTCTCTGCTGTCTCTCTTTGAACAGCAAATAATCTAGTAGCTAGTTTAAAGTAAACAAAAGCATTCGAAACCATAAAAAGTACACGTGAGATAATTCGGGAAAGACTGATTGCACAGTGTAAAATTTCACAGTGCCCGAGCTACACTCGGGATGAGCCAGGATGGTACATTTCGCCTGCCCGAGTTCAGCTCGGGAAAAACCGGAAAGAGGTTAACGGCCTTTTAAGCTTCTTTTTTCTACAATTTTTCTTATAATCATGCTTTTTGGGAATTTCGGGACATTATTACTGTCATTTAGAGGACTAATGAAATTTTGGATCTGAAATAGCAGATCTCGAATATTTTTTATGCATGTGAATGAACATATCCTATGGTGGTCAAATTTATATTTTGTTTTTAATTTCTTTAATGTCAAAACAAATTTATTAGTTTTCATGTTTCAAATAAGTATTAACTTATTTCCCCGAAGAACAGTTTATAAAAACTATCCATTTCCCACTGAAATTAAATTTAGAATTATTCACTTTATTTGATTTAATTTTTAGAATATATTAAACTATCATTTTGTTTTTAAGGTTCTTTAAAAGGCTTCTAAAACTCAGAATAGATTTTCCTAATGTTCCTGGATTTATTTTTTATGTTCAGTTTTGCTATAAAAGGGGCATTTATCCCTGAGGGATGTAGCTTTAAAGATCTATATTTGGTGTAGAACTAGTTATCGAAACGAAATTATGTTTTTAAGCCCATTAAATTTTGCCTATCAGGGAAAGTTTAAAACTTCGGATTTCCCTTACCTGGGGCTAAAACCGTAGTTACGAGAAAAGTGTCCTCATTCCGGGAAATGTGTATGAAGCCTCATTTAAGATTTAAGATAAAAAATTTAGAATAAGGCCCGGTCTCACCAAAGTCGTTTAATAGTTAACCGCGATTAACCCATGCCACCAACAAATGGTATTAAGCAATTCTCTGTTTAAACAGAGATTAATTCTGATTAGCCGTTAAACGATTTGGGTGAGACAAGCCCTTAGATGTATTTATCACATTTTTAAGTGTTCCACTAACAATATTTTTCATAATTTAACTGCCATTTAATTGGATCTCATCTGTGAAGGTGTTATAAATAGGCTTTATGGTAATTTTATGAAATTAATGTCAGTATAGTAGACGCGGGATAAAATTCTAGATGATAAATAGCGAAACACAAATATTCTTTTTGTATATCTATGTCAAAGAACATTTAATTTTTTTACAATTTTAACTATCGTGTATTCGGGGTAAATTTACTAATTATGATGATATAATACAGCACTTAATTAGTACACGACCAGTATAGTAGACGACTAATAACATTCTAAATGTTAAATAGCGAAACACAAATATATTTTTTGCGGTATCTATGTCAAAGACCATTTAATATTTCTTCATTTTAACTATCGTGTAGTCGGGGTAAATTTACTAATTATGATGATATAATACTGCCCTTATTAGTAGTACGACCAGTATAGTAGACGTGTGATAAGATTCTAGTTAAATAGCGAAACACAAATTTTTTTTCGTTTATCTATATCAAAGAACATTTTAGTTTTTTTCAGTTTTAACTTGCATGTAGTCTTGGTAAATTTACAAATTATGATGCTATAATACTGCACTTAATTAGTACTACGACCAGTATAGTAGACGACTAATAAAATTCTAGATTTTAAATAGCGAAACACAAATATTCTTTTTGTATATCTATCTCAAAGAACATTTAATATTATTGTATTTTAACTGTCGTGTTGTCGTGGTAAATTTACTAATTATGATGATATAATACTGCACTTAATTAGTATTACGACCAGTATAGTAGACGATTAATAAAATTCTAGATGTTAAATAGCAAAACACAAATATATTTTTTGTGTATTTATGTCAAAGAACATTTAAATTTTTTTCAGTTTTAACTGTCGTTTAGTCGTTGTAAATTTACTAATTATGATGATATAATACTGTACTTAATTAGTAGTACGACCAGTATAGTACACGACTAATAAATTTCTAGATGTTATATAGCGAAACACAAATATATTTTTGTATATCTATGTCAAAAAAATTTTTTTTTTCAGTTTCAACTGTTGTGTAGTCGTGGTAAATTTATTCATTTTTGATGTTATAAATATGTACTTAGATAATTCCTTCAAGAATGTTTGTGCAAAAACTATCGTTTCGTACAGATATAAAATTTACGGAATTACATAATTTTTAAATTTAGATTATTTTTTAGAATATATTAGATAAGTTTTTTTAATAAACTTCAAGCACTTCCAACAAATTCTAAATTTTAGATAGTTATTTCCCTGTGTCAAGGAATTTATTTTTATACGGAGTTTCATTACATCTAGAATATCCCTGCTTAGTTTTATAGATCTATGGTTAGTGTAGAAATAGTAATCGAATTTAATTACTATTTTTGAGTCCATTAATTTCCCCCTACCGATGAAATTTTAAAACTTTTTAGCTTTTTCCCTACCTCGGGGCTAATACCGTTATTGCGGGTAAAGTGTCCTTCATATGGGAAAGGTTTTAGATGCCTAATTACCCCAAAATTTAACTTTAGACACGTTTAACAGGCATTTAGAAACATTTCATGAAATATAACTTATGGACATGCATAATTTAACGGCCATTTATGTACACGTTGTTTGTGAAGTTCTTGTTATAAATCGGTTTCCTGAGAATTTTATGAAATTAATTTCAGGTAAGTATGCGAGTCCTACATTTTAGACAGTTAAATAGACAGTTAAATTTACCTTTATGTATGTAAAAAATACCATAAGACTATATAATTTATTTTTTAAGTTTAACTGCTGTGAAATAGGAGTTAATGTATCCCTTCTAGTATTTCAAATATGTATTGAATTTCATCCTGAAATGATAATTTATTTAAAACTCTCAACGTCGTGCCCAATTCAAATTAAAATAAATTTAATTTCAAAATTCAAATTAACTTTTAGGATATATTACGGCAGTTGTTTAACATATCACTTACAAAATCACTTACAAAGACGTTTATAGGTCTGATTGGAATTTCCAAACAATCTGAAATTTATTTTGTATGCGCAGCTTCATTATATAAGGAACACTGTTAACATAATCATAACTTTTAAAGATATATATTTTGCTTAGAACTAAATATGGAAATTAAATATTATATATGAGACCATTCTGTGTCCAATCATAAATTATAATAGTTATAATTACCATCTTGGAATTAGTGTTTATATTTGGCGAAGCTTAGCGAATATGGCGTTATAAGTTTTGAAATATCGCATACATATACAGTCGAACTTCGATAATTCGACTTCCTGTAAGTCGAATAATCCACTAACTCGAACGTTTAATCAAGTCCCGAAATATTTCTATACTTTTGTTTAAAAAATTGTTTCGATAACTCGAACTTCTAAGTCAAAGTTTTTGTGATGGATTTCCCCGGTAAAAAGCACAATTCTCTTCAAAACTTCGAATTCCAGTCCACTCGTGACCTTCGAGAACGAAGGTTCTCGAAGGTCAAGAGCAAGCACAGGAGGCTATTCACATCTTACAACAATACCTGGAGACCACCGAAAGTACAGACAACACCCTATTTAACTGTGTTCAAAAATTAGGTGACTTTGTGAATGTCAACAACCTTAAAAATAATTGCTTTTTTCAAATGAGATTTACATGGTATGTATACTAATTAATATGTAATGAGGCTATTTTTTTTTTAATTTTAAACTTTTTGAACCAATTGTTCTCTTGTTATTTACATAGGCTATTAAAAAATTGAAATGCGTACAACTATACATTATGGAACATATCAAACTATTTAAATCATGTCGACATATCTTAAGGGCCAGTTGAGAGGAATGGTAGGTAACTTCGATAACTCGAACTTTGGATAGGTCGAATATTTTTGGGGGACCCCTGAGATTTCGAGTTATCGAAGTTCGACTTTATATTCCTATGCTTCATTATACATCATTCTTAAAAAAAAATAAAGTTTAAAATAGTTTCCTATAACTTAAAGCAGAATCAGTTTGAAATTTTAAAATGAGTTTATTCTTTTTTAAGCTACAATATAATATGTATAACGCAATTTTAATGCATAGTTTTTAAAACACTTCTTATTTAGTATCGTAATGAGGCATTTATATGTATAATTTCCAATACACATTTTACTTAGTAGTTGACTTTAATTTAGTATGAAAAATGTGTCAGACAAATTGCAGTATTTCATTTTACAATTGAATATTACATGATAAAGATTATAAAAATTATAAAATTCTAATTCTACAAGCTGTATATATCCATGTGCCATATGCTCCATTAGAAATTTACCAAATTCAAATTTCACATAACTAAATAACCATGGATCTTCTAACCTCTGATTTACCTTTGTAAATAGTTTTTTCAATGCTTTGCTAGATTATCTTTTCCGTTGAAACGTTTTTCTGAAATATCAGAACTGTAGGATTAATATTTCATCCAATTTCTTCATATATAAACTAGACGAAATATATACAATAATTATATTGGTGAAATATATTCTACCTTCATAATACGCAGTTTTTGGAGTTGGAAGTGTTACAATACACGGTTGTTTCATTCAAGACTGAGGCTTCAGCAATTGCGTAACTGCTCACTTTAGTTTAGAATTATAGAAATGTATTTGAAATTTAAATAAAATAATCTTAAACTAAGGAAATCCTCTATTCTTAATGCACATGCATTGGAGTTGGAAGAAATTGTTGGATGGTTGATAGTTACATACTGACGTTTCATTAACCCTTTAACAATATCATAATTTTGAGTAAAAATATCTTGAATATTCCTATTTTTTATTAATGTAAATTTTTTAAAACTATGAGTATGTATAATATATGTATACATTTTTAAATATGGGTTCATTTTGAGTTTAAAATAAATAAAATTGAATTTATTCGAAAAGTCAACATTTAGAGTTATTATGACCCAATGTTGGTTTTCTAGCAGGCAGAAAAATTAGTAATAATTTTTTCTTGCATGAGATGCAAGGTCCATCATCACAATATGGACAGTAATACTGATTTTTCTTCCTGCATCTCTAACTGTTTTCCTTCTTCTGGAACACCAAACTTTGTAATCTCTTGATGGTAGCAGTTTCATATTAGTGGGAGGTATCTGTCTAATAAAAAGCATTTTAATCAAATGGCTCTGGCTATTATATAAGATTGTTTTGTTTGTAAATATGTTACAATTTTAAAATAATTTGATCTAACACATTAAATATAGTCTGGTAGTGCATTTGGTTGTATAAATTGAGAAATATAATATTATATATGATTTCGGAATATTGATAGATTGTTTAATATTGAGACTAGTTACTTTTGGACACTATAACCTGGAAATACCCCGGGTGCGAGATATAGAAGGCAAGATGCCATCCCATCATTTTTACAGGAGCAAGAAGTAAGGGGTTAAAAAAATCTAGAAATTGTGTAACTTCTCACTTTTATAAAAGATTAGAGAAATTTAATTCACATTCAAACAGTATTTTCACACGAGGATCAGCACGCGTTTACTAAATTACTAAAAATGATAGAGATGCAGCTATTGACGCCGAGTTTTAATGGGGACCCGTGCGGATTAGTTATATCTGATGGAGTGGCAGAAATGTAAAAGTCAAGTTCAGGCAGGGATGCAGCCTTGAGTTATGAGGGCAGGGGCTAAGGAATAATGTCAACTTTCACCAAAGGGGCCATTTTAATGAGTCCATCTGCACACCAAGGGGTGCAGATGTGGGAAAATTTCAACAAGTGATTGGAAAAGAGAAAAAAAGAGTTCGTTCAATCGAGGTGTAAAGTTGTGGTTGAACAGTTGGATAATGAGTCGTGGTCGGAAATGTATAGAATTCAAGGGTGCATCCAGATTCCGTCAGAGATGCAAGTAAGAGAGCCCAGGCCAGCAATATTTTCTCCATCCCACATCCATACGACCGTCAGCCTACCTAACGCCCTACACTGATTTCATGTAATTACTCGAGATAAAGCGACCTAATATTCGTGATTATTACCTGGGTCTCATAACATTTTGATAAGGAATACCATTTCAAGTATATTGATGAATATAAAAACGAAATAATTGCAGGTCATGTCACATATTAATCAAGTCATGTAATAATCTGTACATAATAAATGCTTTAGTTTAAATATAAGGCATTTACCTTTAATTATATAGCTTGTATTTTACTGTGTTTCAACTTTGAAACCGAACACTGTTGTAAGTACATGACAACCAAATAAAATAAATTTAAACGAATTGCAGCAAAATGCATGCATAATATAATACGTATTTAGGTATAGAAGAGATTCATGTGTTTATCAAATATTTTCCTTGAATGTTTAGTACAATAAATGAGAGAGATGATTAACAGCATAAACTCAAATATTTATACGCAAAGAATATTTTCTCTATAAATCCTATTCCAGTATAAACAGACTAAAGAAAATCCAACAAAATCACGTGTTTGGCGAAGTGAAGAGAAATAAAAATCAAATAGTTATAACGTACCGTGATATGCAAGGCACAGAAAGAAAACTATAGAGAAATATTGGACTCGGTGGAAAAACGATAATAGAAAAAATATCAGTCTTAGATTTTCCCCCCATAAATGTCCTCACATTTCTCGGATAACAAGTACCCAGGAGTCTGTAATGAGATCTAAAGAACTTGGATTGAATGTGCACATATCGGAAAATAGGGTAAATCCGGTTTTTATTATCTTCCATCTTGGGATATAGTTAAATTTCCCCTTTTGGATAATGTTTGCAATACTACTTCAGTGTTTCGAAAGTTTATAAGAGAGAGTACGGGAAGGTGCTCTTGTTAACTGAATGAAATTTGAAATATTTTGAAGAATTTTATTGATGTATCGATGAATATTGGTAAATATTAAATTCATGTGTTTATGTGTATTCATTAGTAACGCTCTGCAGATATACATTTTGAAATATTTGTTTATTTATAATTTGTTATCCCAAATTTTCCGGAATGGTTAGGGTGCTGGCCATTGGAACCGGAGTTCGTAGGTTCGAATCACACTGAGGCATGGATGTTGGTAGCCGTTCGGAATCGGCTTTAAGCAGTAGGTTCCGGTCTCATTAGCCCTCGTGTTGCAAAAAGTAGACCGTAGCACTCCAAACCAATCCAAACCCAGATTTTCTGAAGAGGAATTAGCGCCACTAAATTTCATAATTTGTTAACCAACGTAGCTATTCAACACTTTGAGCTCTACATTACTTTTCCCCATAGTCTTATCCAAATTAATCTTTGATTTACAGTCTGTTCCACAAGATCGCGTCGTTTTTTTCTTTGAAAATACAAACGAATTCGTTAAAATTTCTTTTGTATTGGGTAGTATACATATTAAACTGAAATGCATTTCACCTAATAAGTTGTCCAGTCCCCATTATTATCGATTATTGCTTGGCAGCGTAGAGGTATACTTTCGACAGGTTTTTCGGATAATTTCAAAGGTAGAGACCTCGAAATGCCTCGTACCCGGCGACTTACAGCTTTATATCAGCTGTTTTATATTGCATACACATTTTCCCCCTGAGCTTTATCTTCATGGGAGACCACACATTTTCAATTGGATTTGTGTCAGGCGACTGAGAGGGCCAATTCATTGTGGTTAACTCATTTTCAAGCTTCCACTCGGAACTCGCATGACTTCGACTGTTGATTTAAACACAGAAAAACAAATGTAATAAAAAATATAAATATAAAATATTCTTCTCAAATGTTTGAAGAGCACGTGCAAATTAGTCGGTAACTCCGCACAAATGTAATGACGTATTTGTGAGCGACACGCTCTTATCGAATAGACTGTATATCAATTTTTCCCTTTACAATCATTTTGAAATGAGTTAAACAGCAATTATTAATGGGTGGTCGATTCTTAATTCAACAAAAAGTTAAAATTTTTAGAAAAATATATAAGTGAAAAGGAATTTAATTCTGAGCATTTTAAAACATTCTGCGTAAAACAAATTTTACTCTTAAAAGGAGTTATGGATAAAAACGTGTGACGTGTTTACTGTAAACAAATTTACACTTACAAAACTTAAACTTGATTTTTTCAAACTTTATATTTTTTCATGTAACGCGCATGTTATTTCAAAAAATGTTTTTCATGAAATTTCTAAGGGTTGTATACAATATAATTTTTATCCGATTCAAGCTAATTTTTCTTGTATATTCTTCCCCTTTTAAACATTGATAAATTTTTAATATTTAAAGAAAAATCTTCATTTTTCTCATATATTTAAAATATATATGTATATCGCAAATATATACAAATTTAGGTTCTCAGTTATTTTGAGATATGGTAAAATGTTTTCAAATGATAAGTTTCTCTTCAATTTAATTATATTTTTAGAAATCATGTGCGAAATAATTGATATCATTTTAGTGAACAACAAAGTGTCTCTTATTCAAAATTTTCTAACAAATGTATTTCTTTATGTTTCGAAATGAATGAGCTATTTGTGAAAAGATAATAATTTATTTTAAATATGTTAAAAATTTATGTTCGTAAATGTGTTAATCCTCAAGATATGTGAAGTCGAAAATGATAATGATTTTACATTTTTTGACTTTTATGAGTCGTATGACTTCATAAATTAGAAAATTATTCGTTGTACTTGCTTTAAATAGTAGATGGTATCGAGTCAAACTCGACGTAGCGTAAATTTTTGAAGAAATGTACTTCAAATATAGCAGTATTAAAGTTTATCTTGAAGCCTGAAATTCAAATAATATTTCTTAAGGAAAACTTTATATCGAAATTATGTAAATAGTTTTCTTGAAATTTTTTAATGTCTAAATGTTATACATAATTTACGGTATCTTACTGGGGTAAATCGTGAAGGATTTAAAATGTTTAAGGTTGATTTGAGTATTACATTTAACTTTATTCTGTATCCATTATTCATCTTAGTGAAATAAGTTGAAAATAGGTACCATGGGACTTCATTGTACGTCTATCAAATTATACACGTATTTTTAAACTTCAATAGCATGATATTTTATTCGATATGTAATTTACATACTGAATTAAAGATCCAAAATGAGTTTCACTTTTCGTGTTTTAATGCAGATAGAAAATTTTAGTTGTTTCGCAAGTACAACATAACCAAGCTCTGAAATTTCAGGTAATAATCTAGCCAATTTGGAATCAATAACGATAATTTGCAGATGCATAGATGCTTTGTTGTTTCGAATCAAATTCTCTCCGCTTGTCCAAAGAATGAGTACATAATTTCCGGGATCTTCTTGTGGTAAATCATGGAGAAGGATTTTACATTTTTACGGTTTATTTGAGTATTATATTTAGCGTTATTCTGTATCCATTAATCATCTTAGTGAAATAAGTTGTAAATAGGTATCATGTGACTTCATTGTACTTCTATCAAATTACACACGTATTTTTAAACTTGAATAGTATGATACTTTATTCGATATATAATTTACATACTGCATTAAAGATCCAAAATAAGTTTTTTGTGTTTTAATGAAACTAGCGATTTTCAGTTGTTAAGCAAATACAACATAAACAAGCTCTGAAATTTGAGATAATTATCTAGCCAATTTGGAAACGATAAAGATAATAGCAAAGTATTTCCTCAAAAACGATAATTTGCAGATGCAATGATGCTTTGTTTTTTTGAGTAAAATTTTCTCTGCTTGTTCAAAGGTTGAGTACATAATTTCCGAGATTCTATTGGGATAAATTGTAAAGAAGGATTGAATATTTTTACGGTTAATTTGAGTATTGCATTTAGCTTTATTCCGTTTCCATTATTCATCTTAGTGAAATAAATTGAAACTAGATACCATGTGACTTTTTATTTTACGTCTATCAAATTATATACGTATTTTCTGCAATAGTATGATACTTTATTCCATATATAATTTACATACTGCATTAAAGATCCAAAATAAGTTTTTTGTGTTTTAAAGCAACTAGCAATTTTCAGTTGTTAAGAAAATACAACATAAACAAGCACTGAAATTTGAAATAATGATCTAGCCAATTTGGAAAAAATAATTATGATAGCAAAGTATTTCCTCAAAAATTATCTCAAAAAAGATAATTTGCAGATGCAAAGATGCGTTGTTGTTTCGAGTCAAATTCTCTCGGCTTGTTCAAAGAATGAGTATATAATTTCCAGGATCTTATTGTGGTAAATCGTAAAGAATGATTTAACATTTATACGTTTTATTTTCGTATTACATTTAGCTTTATTCTGTCTCCATTATTCATCCTACTGAAATAAATTGAAAATATATAGTACATGACTTCTTTGTGCGTCTATCAAATTACACACGTATTTTTTGAATAAATTCTATGATATTTTAATCGATATAAAATTTATATACTGCATTAAAGACCCAAAATAAGTTTCACTTTTTGAGTTTTATTAAATAGTAATTTTCGATTATTTAGCAAATACTACATAAACAAGCTCTCAAATTTCAGATAATGATTTAGCTAATTTGGAATCAATAACGATAATAGCAAATATTTCTCTCAAAACAATAATTTGCAGATGAAAAGATGCTTTGTTGTTCCGAATCAAATTCTCTCGGCTTGTTCAAAGAATGAGTACGTAATTTCCGGGATCTTATTGTGGTATATCGTGACGGAGGGTTTAACATTTTTCCGGTTTATTTGAGTACTGCATTTAGCTTTCTTCTGTTTCCAATATTCATCTTAAAATTCATCAGTGAAATAAATTGAACATAAACAAATGAAACATAAACAAGCTTTAAAATTTCGGATAATGATCTAGTCAATTTGGAATCAATAACGATAAAA
>CM063501.1:113281981-113299481 GCA_032207245.1 Pardosa pseudoannulata | reverse complement strand
AGTTTCTCATCTGCTCTGTTATTAATAAACTAATAATTTAAACTGTATGAACAATTTTCTTCTGAAATTAAAACTTTAGTGTGACAGTAGACTTTCAGGTAGAAGAAATCGAGCTCATACTTACATATTACTGAATTGTGTACTTGAAAACAGAACAATAAGTAAAAAGTTTGTTTTTTATATATTATAATATAATAAGCATAATTATTACTAATAAAAATTCAAGCACTCTCTTTGAAAAAATTATTTCTTTTTCTGAATCATCAAGGATCACCAGGATCATTTTTAACTTTTCTATTCCCATGAAATTTACAAGTTTTTATTTTATACCATATACAATAATAATTAATTCAAAGTAATAAATTTTGAAATGTAAAACCTATAAATTCTATACTCAAAAAATTATTAAAGGTTTTTTATGTAGAGGGTTTTATGCAGAAAGGTGAATAGTTTAAAATTGTTTTTTTTTTTTGTCTTTTTACATGTCCGTGGATGCTTATGATACTAATCTATGTGTTCTAATGTATACTTTAAAAATTGCTCATTAAATGTTAAAGGAACACAAATGGGATATTTTTATTTAAGCTACTTTACAAATATTAACACTTAAATTTTAGTTTACTATTACCTTACTAATTACCCCATCTGTTTACTTAACAAATAATCTTAATATTTTAATAATAGCTATATTAAATGCTAAGGGAATGCATATGGAATATTATTATTGAAGCTACTTTACAAATATTAAATTATATATAACTGTCATAACAGTATTTTACTCCCCCATTTTAATTTGATTTACATAAATACAATGCTAATAACATATTACATTTTCAAGCAAATGAATTAAAATCAATCTAAATTAGTTTCAAATTTCCAGCATCACATGTAGCTTTGGCTCACGTCCAGTTATTAAATTAGGATTAGAATGTAAGTAATGGTAATAGTATAAATTTATGACACGGAGAAATATTTAGGCATAGTATCAAATTATTATATGTCATATTGAAGTTAAAATTCTTGCACAATCTGAAGTATTAGTGCTTAAAATCTTGTACAAGTGATTTTGTTCTGTGTTCTAGATTTAACATTATAGTATAATACAGTATAACACATACTCCAATAAATACTCAAGACAAATCACAGAGTTTACTTTAAAGCTCAATACTATTTTAGTAATAAAACTTAGCGTTTTAAAATCCGTAACTGTATAATTTGTGAGGTGATTTGAAATTTCCCTACATTAAGATTTACCATTTTAAAAGTTTATCATCTGCTCTGTTATTAATAAACTAATAATTTAAATTGTACGAACAATTTTCTTCTGAAATTAAAACTTTAGTGTGACAGTAGACTTCCAGTTAGAAGAAATTGAGCTGACACTTACATATTACTGAATTGTGCAGTTGAAAACAGAACAATAAGCAAAAAGTTTGTATTTTATATACATTATCTTATAATAAACATAATTATTACTAAATAAAAATTCAAGCATTAATTTTAAAACAATTATTTCCTTTTTTTCTAATCAGCAGGATCATTTTTAACAGTTCTTTTCCTATGAAATTTACAAGTTTTTATTTTATACCATATACAATAAAAATTAATTCAAAGTAATGAAGTTTGAAATGTAAAACCTATAAAATAAACCTATAAAACCTTATATAGATACCTGTAAAACATTACCTAAACCTATAAAATCTTATATAATATAAACCTTTGAAAACTTTAATGATTCTGTACTCATAAGAACTATTAAAGGTTTTTTTAGGCAGATAATTTTATACAGAAAGGTGGATATTTTAAAAATTTTATTTTTTGTCTTTTTACATTTATGTGGATTTTTATGTGTTGTCATGTAGCCTTTAAATCATACGCATTAAATACTAAAGGAACGCATATGGGATATTTTTATTTAAGTTCCTTTACGAATATTAATTTTAGTTTACTATTACCTAGAAATTACTCCACTTCTTTACTTTACAAGTATTAATTATCTTTTAATAATAGCTACATTAAATGCTAAGGGAATGTATATATGGAATATTATTATTGAAGATACTTTACAAATATTAAATTATATATAACTGTGAAAATAGTATTTTACTAAATATTTACGTAAATATAACATATTAAATTTTCAAGTAAATGGATTAAAATCAATCTAAATTAGTTTCAAATTTCCAACATCACATGTAGCTTTGGCTCACGTCCAGAGATTAAACTAGGATTAATATGTAAGTAATGGTAATAGTATAAATTTATCACATAGCGGAATATTTAGGCATAGCATCAAATTCTTATATGTCTTATTTAACTTTAAATTCTTGCATAATATTCTTGCACAATATCAAGTACTAGTGCTTAAAATCTTGTACAAATGATTTAGTCCTGTGTCCTAGATTTAACATTATAGTAACAATACAGTATAACACGTACTCCAATAAATTCTCTAGACAAATCGCTGAGTTTACTTTAACCCCCAATACTGTTTTAGTAATTTGGTAATACAGTGGACGCAGCTTAATGTGATCGCGGTTAATATTATCAATCGCTTATTGTTATCGAAATCTCTTGGTCCCGATTTTCTCTATTCATTTGTATTTTTAATTATCGTTTTGTGTGATCTTTACACTGGTTAATGTTATCAGTTTTCGTTATTCTTTTCTTTCCCTTTAGCTGTTGTTTGAATTTCCGAGAATTCTTCTCTTCAAACTAGGGAAATGTTGAATGAGCAAAGGAGTGGGGTTTTTCTTTTCTTTCCCTTTACCTGTTGTTTGGATTTCCGAGAATTCTCCTCTTCAACCGAGGGATATGGGGAATGAACAAAGGAGTGGGGTTTTCTTTCCCTTTAGCTGTTTTTTGAATTTCCGAGAATTCTGCTCTTCAAACTAGGGAAATGTTGAATGAGCAAAGGAGTGGGGTTTTCTTTTCTTTCCCTTTAGCTTTTGTTTGAATTTCAGAGAATTCTCCTCTTCAACCGAGGGATATGGGGAATGAACAAAGGAGTGTGGTTTTCTTTCCCTTTAGCTGTTTTTTGAATTTCCGAGAATTCTTCTCTTCAAACTAGGGAAATGTTGAATGAGCAAAGGAGTGGGGTTTTCTTTTCTTTCCCTTTAGCTGTTGTTTGAATGTCCGAGAATTCTCCTCTTCAACCTAGGGATATGGGGAATGAACAAAGGAGTGTGGTTTTCTTTCCCTTTAGCTGTTTTTTGAATTTCCGAGAATTCTTCTCTTCAAACTAGGAAAATGTTGAATGAGCAAAGGAGTGGGGTTTTCTTTTCTTTCCCTTTAGCTGTTGTTTGAATGTCCGAGAATTCTCCTCTTCAACCTAGGGATATGGAGAATGAGCAAAGGAGTGGGGTTTTCTTTCCCTTTAGCTGTTTTTTGAATTTCCGAGAATTCTTCTCTTCAAACTAGGGAAATGTTGAATGAGCAAAGGAGTGGGGTTTTCTTTTCTTTCCCTTTAGCTGTTGTTTGAATTTCCGATAATTCTCCTCTTCAACGCAAGGAAATGGGGAATGAACAAAGGAGTAGGGTTTTCTTTCCCTTTAGCTGTTTTTTGAATTTCCGAGAATTCTTCTCTTCAAACTAGGGAAATGTTGAATGAGCAAATGAGTAGGGCTTTTCTTTTCTTTCTCTTTAGCTGTTGTTTGAATTTCCGAGAATTCTCCTCTTCAACCTAGGGATATGGGTAATGAACAAAGGAGTGGGGTTTTCTTTCCCTTTAGCTGTTTTTTGAATTTCCGAGAATTCTTCTCTTCAAATTAGGGAAATGTTGAATGAGCAAAGGAGTGGGGTTTTCTTTTCTTTCCCTTTAGCTGTTGTTTGAATTTCCGATAATTCTCCTCTTCAACGCAAGGAAAAAGAGAAAAATAAAGGCGTGGGTTATTACACGTTCCTGGAATTTTTCAGAAATACGAACACCCTGCTGGTGGTCAGTGGTTGTCAGATAAGAAGATGGCAACACATTCTTATCGAGACTATGAAGGAACGTATTTACATTTTATGCTTTGCTCGAAAACATGCAGTTTGTTGATATGGAAAACCAGAAAGCGAAATGATTTAACGTTAAAACAAAATATAGATATTTGAAATCGATATGACAGATTGATTATGATTACGAAACATTTATCAATGAAAAAATTGTAGACAGTCAACAGTTCATCAATTTCTTTAAGTATGAATCTCGAACCTCATTTTAACTGTCAAAGGAATATCCACAATTCAGAAGGAACTCATTATTTTCTTTCTTTTCGTTCTTGTTATACTTACCAAGAATTCTCCTTTTCTACCTAGGGTTAAAGAGAAAAACAAAGCCATATGTTGTTACACGTTCCTGGAATTTTTCAGAAATACGCACACCCTGCTGGTGGTGATTTCTTGTCCGATAAGCAAACGGCGACACATACTTATCGGAACTGAGAAAGACATTTTATGCCTTTCTCCCTTACATGCAGTTTTTCGATATGCAAGCCATAAAGCAAAATGATTTAACGTTAAAACAAAAGATTGAAATTTTAAATCGATATGACAGGTTGATTATGATTAGGAAAAATTTATCAATGAAAATATTGTAGGCAATCAACAATTGATCAATTTTTTTAAGTATGCAAACAATTCTTGTGTTTTAAAGGATAATATACATAAATGCAGGATAATAGAAATTGTGTTTTTTCATTTTGTTTTGAAAATTAGTACGTGTGAATTAAAGGGGAGAGGTAAATTTATCTAATTTTGCATATCATTTATTGTTTTCAAAATCATCAAACTGATCCCAAACTAATCACATTAAGCGGAATCCCCTGTATTTGTTTTTGTTTATTTTCGATTCGTTTATACGTAATTGTATTTGCTACAATTGGAAGTAACCAACACGCTTAGGTCTATTTATATATATATATATATATATATAATATATAAATATATATATATATATATATATATATATATATATATATATATATATATATATATATATATATATATATATATATATATATATATATATATATATATATATATATATATATATATATATATATATATATATATATATATATATATATATATATATATATATATATATATATATATATATATATATATATATATATATATGTATATATATATATATATATATATATATATATATATATATATATATATATTATATATATATATATATATATATATATATATATATATATATATATATATATATATATATATATATATATATATATATATATATATATATATATATATATATATATATATATATATATATATATATATATATATATATATATATATATATATTATATATATATATATATATATATATATATATATATATATATATATATATATATATATATATATATATATATATATATATATATATATATATATATATATATACGTATATATATATATATATATATATATATGTATATATATATATATATATATATATATATATATATATATATATATATATATATATATATATATATATATATATATATATATATATGTATATATATATATATATATATATATATGTATATATATATGTATATATATATATGTATATATATATATATGTATATATATATATATATATATATATATATTATATATATATATATATATATATATATATATATATATATATATATATATATATATATATATATATATATATATATATATATATATATATATATATATATGTATGTATGTATTATTGAAATGAAATTAATTAAAACCACCAATCAATAACTAGCATACATATTAATGGCTTAGAACTAAAAAATTATCCATAGGCATATAGACAAAATTCCAGCTTTTGAAAATAACAGATGCATTTATTATTACGAAACAGAAATATTCAATAGATGCATTTATTAAATAATAAATCATAATAATGTAATATGTCATAAATAATAGATTTTTCAATAAATTGATATTTAGAGGATAGAATTTATGGGTTAAAACTATTTGTAAAAATATCTCATCTAGTGCAAATTATATTTATTTAAATAGGTATACAACTTTGCATTTAGATAACTGTCTAAAATATTGTACGTATTGACTATTACTGCTTTTCTATTTGAACTTAAATTTACTTTTGTGGCAACATCTGGTAAAATTGTTGTATGTTCCATCGAAAAATACAGTAGACTTCGCTTAATGTGATAGCAGTTAATGTTATCAATCGCTTATTGTTATCGAAATTACTTGATCTCGATTTTATTTATTCATTTGCATGTTAAAATTATAGCTTTATGAGATCGTTACATCGGTTAATTTTATCAGTTTTAGAAACTCATTTTAACTCTCAAAGGAATACTCACAATGTATTCAGAAGGAACCCATACTTTTTTCCCTTTTTTGTTTTAATTCGCAAGAAATCTCCCTTTTAAACCTAGGGAAAAAGAGGAAAAACATATAAGTTGGAAATTACAATTCCCTGGAATTTTTCAGAAACACGCTCTCCCTGTGGTGGTTAATAGTTATCAGATAAGCAGAAGGCAAAAAAATACTATTTGGAACTGAGAAGGAGCGTGTTCCCATTTTATGCCTTGCTCGCTTCTATGCAGTTCGTCGATATGGAAGGCATAAAGCGAAATGATTTAACATTAAAACTAAATATCGAAATTTTAAATCGTTATGACAGGTTATCAAATATGAGTCAGCACAATGCTGCAGCGCAGTTAAATATTTTTTAGCTTCTGAACTACATTGAGAGTGTTGAAACGTGGAGTACAACACAGCTCCAATGACATTAAAAGACATTATGATTAAGAACAATTTATCAATGAGCTTCTTAGAAAGAATTGTAGACAGTCTACAATTAATCAATTATTTTTATTATGTAAAAAATTCTTATGTCTTAAAGGATAATATACAGTTCATAATAAGGTGAGTTTTTTCATTTTAATTTGAAATGTAGTACGTGTGAATTAGAAGGGGTGGTGAATTTATCTAAGAAATAGTAGTATAAAATCCTACATAATTTAGAATAATCCATGTTAATCTTAACTCTAATCTTCTGAACATTCATTTATAATCTTCTCATATAAAGAAGATATAAAAATATGTTTAAGCCATTCCCATCTTAATATATCAACTGCACTAGTTACTTTTGCCTTTGCATCTTTTACAAAATGAATAAATCGTTGCATACACCAACACTTTTAATGTATGTTAGTTCACATATAAATATAAATAATTTTTGACTGTCAGTGGAGTGGGAGTAAGAGATGTTTACACATATATTAGCTATCAATACTCTATATTTCTGTATAAATTGTAACCAGTGGAACATGAAAGTAGTACATGTAGGCTTTTTGAAACAAAGTAGAAAATAAGCAAAGAAATAGTAGTTTAAAATCCCAAATAATTTAGAGTATTCCATGCGAATCTTAACTCTAATTCTCTGAACATTCAATTATAATACTCTAATATTAAGAAGTTAAAAAATGTTTAAGCCATTCCCATCTTAATATTTCAACTGCACTAGTTACTTTTGTCTTTACTTCTTTTACAAAATGATTAAATCGTTGCACACACCAACCCTTTCAATGTATGTTAGTTCACATATAAATAGAAATAACTTTACAGATAATTTTAAAAATATAAATAATTTTAGATTGTCAGTGGAGTCGGAATAGGAGATGTTTACACTTATATTAACTATCAGTACTCTTTATTTCTGCATAAAATGCAACCAGTAGAACATAAATATTGTACAAGTAGGCTTTCTGAAACGAAGTACAAAATAAACAAAGAAAAACAGTTTAAAATCCCAAATAATTTAAAATATTCCATGCGAATCTTAACCCTAAGCTTTTGAACATTCATTTATAATCCTCTCATATTAAGAAGTTATAAAAAATGTTTAAGCCATTCCAATCTTAATATTTCAACTGCACTAGTTACTTTTACGAAATCATTAAATCGTTGCACACACCAACCATTTCAATGTATGATAGTTCACATATAAATAATTTTATACATAATTTTTAAAATATAAATAATTTTAGACTCTCTGTGGAGTGGGAGTAGGAGATGTTTATACTTACATTAACTATCAGTACTCTGTATTTTTGTATAAAATACAACCACTAGAACATGAAAGTAGTATAAACTATAGGCTTTGAAAAAAAGTAGAAAATAAGGAAAGAAATAGCAGTATAAAATCCTAAATAATTTAGAATATTCCATGCGAATCTTAACTCTAACCTTCTGAACATTCATTTATAATCCTCTCATATTAAGAAATTATAAAAATATTTAAGCCATTCCCATCTTAATATTTCAACTGCATTGGTTACTTTTGTCTTTACTTCTACGAAATGATTAAATCGTTGCACACACAAATTTCAACGTATGTTAGTTCACATATGAATATAAATAATTTTATAGAATATTTTAAAAATTTAAATAATTTTATAGAATATTTTAAAAATATAAATAATTTTAGACTTTCTGTGGAGTGGGAGTAGGAGATGTTTTCACTTATATTAACTATCAATACTCTATATTTCTGTATAAAATGCAACCAGTGGAACGTAAAAATAGTACAAGTAGGCTTTTTGAAACAAAGTAGGAAATAAGCAAAGAAGTACCAGTGTAAAATCCCAAATAATTTAGAATAAAGTATTTGGGAATCTTAACTCTAATCTTCGGAACATTCATTTATAATCGTCTCATATTAAGAAGTTATAAAAATATTTAAGCCATTCCCATCTTAATATTTCAACTGCACTAGTTACTTTTGTCTTTACTTATTTTACGAAATGATTAAATCGTTGCACACACCAAACCTTTCAATGTATGTTAGTTCACATATGAATATAAATAATTTTATAGAATATTTTAAAAATATAAATAGTTTTAGACTTTCAGTAGAGTGGGAGTAGGAGATGTTTACACTTACTTTAACTATCTGTAATCTATATTTCTGTATAAAATGGAACCAGTGGAACATGAATGTAGTACAACAGTAGGATTTTAGAAAGAAAGTAGAAAATAAGCAAAGAAATAGCAGTATAAAATCCTGAGTAATTTAGAATAATCCATGCTAATCTTAACTCTAATCTTCTGAACATTCATTTATAACCCTCTCATATTAAGAAGTTATAAAAAATGTTTAAACCATTTTCATCTTAATATTTCAACTGCACTCGTTACTTTTGTCTTTACTTCCTTTACAAAATGATTAAATCGTTGCACAGACCAACCCTTTCAACGTATGTTAGTTCACATATAAATATAAATACTTTTATAGATAGTTTTAAAAATATAAATAATTTTAGACTCTCACTGGAGTGGGAGTTTTAGATATTTACACTTATATTAACTATCAATACTCTATATTTCTGTATAAAATGCAACCAGTGGAACATAAAAGTAGTACAACAGTAGTATTTAGAAACAAAGTAGAAAATAAGCAAAGAAACAGCAGTATAAAATCCGAAATAATTTAGAATATTCCATGCGAATCTTAACTCTAACCTTCTGAACATTCATTTACAATACTCTCATATTAAGAAGTTATAAAAAATGCTTAATCCATTTCCATCTTAATATTTTAACTGCACTAGTTACTTTTGTCTTTACTTCTACGAAATGATTAAATCGTTGCACACACAGATTTCAACGTATGTTAGTTCACATATAAATATAAATAATTTTATAGATAATTTTTAAAATATAAATAATTTTAGACTCTCAATGGAGTGCGAGTTTTAGATGTTTACACTTATATTAACTGTCAATACTCTATATGTCTGTATAAAATGCAACCAGTGGATCATAAAAATTGTACAAGTAAGCTTTTTGAAACGAAGTACAAAATAAGCAAAGGAAAAACAGTTTAAACTCCCAAATAATTTAGAATATTCCATGCGAATCTTAACCCTAATCTTTTGAACATTCATTTATAATCCTCTCATATTAAGAAGTTATAAAAATGTTTAAGCTATTCCAATCTTAATATTTCAACTGCGCTAGTTACTTTTGTCTTTAATTCTTTTACGAAATCATTAAATCGTTGCACACACCAACCATTTCAATGTATGTTAGTTATAAATATAAATAATTAGGGTATAAGTTAGGTATAAATATAAATAATTTTATACATATTTTTAAAAATATAAATAATTTTAGACTCTCAGTGGAGTGGGAGTAGGAGATATTTATGCTTACATTAACTATCAGTACTCTATATTTTTGTATAAAATGCAACCAGTAGAACATGAAAGTGGTACAAACAGTAGACATTTTGAAACAAAGTAGAAAATAAACAAAGAAATATCAGTATAAAATCCTAAATAATTTAGAATATTCCATGTGAATCTTAACTCTAATTCTCTGAACATTCATTTATAATCCTCTCATATTAAGAAGTTATAGAAAAGGTTTAAGCCATTCCCATCTTAATATTTCAACTGCATTAGTTACTTTTGCCTTTACTTCTTCTACAAAATAATTAAATCGTTGCACATACCAACGCTTTTAATGCACGTTAGTTCAAATATAAATATAAATAATTTTAAAAATATAAATAATTTTAGACCCTCAGTGGAGCGGGAGTAGGAGATGTTTACACTTATATTAACTATCAATACTCTATATTTATGTATAAAATTCAACCAGTTTAACATGAAAGTGGTACAAACAGTAAACTTTCAAAACAAAGTAGAAAATAAGCAAAGAAATAGTAGTATAAAATCCTAAATAATTTAGAATAATCCATGCTAATCTTAACTCTAATCTTCTGAACATTCATTTATAACCCTCTCATATTAAGAAGTTATAAAAAATGTTTAAACCATTTTCATCTTAATATTTCAACTGCACTAGTTACTTTTGTGTTTGCATCTTTTACAAAATCATTAAATAGTTGCATAGACCAACCCTTTCAATGTATATAAGTTTGCATATAAATATAAATAATTTTATAGATAATTTTAAAAATATAAATAATATTAGATTCTCAGTGGAGTTGGAGAAGTAGATGTTTACACTTATATTAACTATCAATATTCTATATTTTTGTATGAAACGCAACCAGTGGAACATAAGAGTAGTACAATTTGGCTTTTTGAAACAAAGTAGAAAATAAGCAAAGAAATAGCAGTATAAAATCCTAAATAATTTAGAATATTCCATGCGAATCTTAACTCTAATCCTCTGAACATTCATTTATAATCCTCTCTTATTAAGAAGTTATAAAAAAATGTTTAATCCATTCCCATCTTAATATTTCAACTGCACTAGTTACTTTTGTATTTACTTCTTTTACGAAATGATTAAATCGTTGCACACAACAACCCTTTCTCGGCTTAAAAGCAGAAAAATAAACAATTTCGTTCCAAATTCAGAGAAGATATTTCACAAAATGAAAGGCTTTCTATGATAAGAAAACATTTTCCACTAATTGAAAAGGAACATGTTCTTGTGTAGCGAAAACAAAACAAAACTTATTTTATGCTATTTATAAAAATAAATGAGGCGATGTTTCATATTTTATGCATACGTTTTACATGTTTGAAAAAGTTTACAAGTAATCCTTTGGAAGAACGCTGCAAAATTTATGGTGTCGGATAAGTCATTAGCCAGATTATGAAGCAAGAATAAATCAGAACCTGGGATGCAAAGATTCATAAATATCATTGTGTGGTTAGATAATTCATTTCTACCGTCATTATAAATACTTATTGATGATGCAGCATATTTTCAATTTAATCTCTGAACTATAGTTAAAAGGTATTTTCTTATTTCTATGATTTTTTTTTCTTTTCAAGAAAGGCAGCAAAATTCATTGCAATATAAATATTCGTTAAAATAAAATATTCCTTATTTATGAGAAATTTATTATTTTCTGATACAATGTCATATTGATTTATATGAGACTTATTTTACTGTTTCTTATCGTTTAGGAAAACTTTTGTTTCGTATCTGGTTTTGTTCTCCATGATTTGGGAGTTTTTATCTCAATACTCAGTAATTACTACTTATTATAGCAAAAATTAGCAGATTGTATGTGACATTCTTTAAAATTTTCTTTCAATGCCAAAAGTTGCATTAATTATTAATGAAGATTAAAGAATAACAGAAGAACATTTTTCTGACAATACATTTTGTATATAATATTAATGTAAGTCATATTTTATGTTCGGTCATACCTATTGTTACATTTTATATATTATCATACCTATTGTTACGTATTTAATAGTGAACCTTGTATTCAACATGGGACTCTATGGGTATCTCGCAAAATTGGCTAGATATCGTCTCTCTGGCGATAGTTTTAGCAACTTACTTTTATCGCCAGGTTCATCGCCAAATATCGCCAAATGTCGTCATATTTGGCTATACTTAGCGATATATGGTGATATTTGACAACTTCCGGTTCCGGTTTCTGTTATAATCTGGAATGTTCGAACAGCTTCTTGGGGCCTATATAAGACAGGCTGAGCCCCAAACGGAGTGTAGTCGTTAAATAGATATCTCAGTGTACAGAGTACGCACGTTGTGCTATGTTTTACCGGTGTGTCCGACTGTTTTATATCGAAAGAGGGACGCGAGCCTACGTCTCCTTGAAAAAAAGGAAATAATAAGGGTATATTGTCCATAATTCTCTTCTGCAACACACACGCTAATGAGTAAATATGATTTGCATATTACAGCGGTCTGGATTAATCATGAGATCATACTGTATGAAGATAAATGTAATATTTCTGAATTATTAGGCAGCCTTTAAATTATAAAATTAATTTATGTAAAATCTCAGAGTTTAACAGTTATCTAAGTTCTTAACATCCACACACATATGTAACATGATAGTATTAATGTTGGAGTACGTAGGGTATGCAATTTCACACCCACCATATACATACATATATATATATATATATATATATATATATATATATATATATATATATATATATATATATATATATATTATATATATATATATATATATATATATATGTATATATATATATATATATATATGTATATATATATATATATATATATATATATATATATATATATATATATATATATATATATATATATATTATATTTTATATATATATATATATATATATATATATTATATATATATTATATATTATATATGTATAATATATATTATATATATATATGTATTATATATATGTATTATATATATGTATTATATATATATATATATATATGTATATATGTATATATATATTTATATATTTATCTTATATATATATATATATATTTTTATATTATATATTTATATATATTTTTTATATATTTAATTCTGTAATATTCAAAATTATTTCTTTTTTTTAATATCTCTTTCCACCTCTTTCATTCTAATTCCTTCTATTTTCACGTCAAAAATGTCCTTGATCAACTTAATACATAAAATTTAAGCATTATTTGCAATTTTCTGTTCACACACAGCATTTCTCAGCTGTCGCCGGCAAATGGCTCAGTTTTTTTCCCTGATCTAACAGTTAAATGCGATGATTGTGTTTCTGTTTCTCTGGGAAATATTTCTTCTTTGTCTCGTTTGGGGTAAACTACTGTTACTGTGTTTTTCTGTTATTATTATTATTGATCGTACTACTCCGTTATTATAGAGTTGTGTCCTTTTGTGTTCTTAAACATAAAAATCTATCTCAGAAGATTCCTTATCTTGTTTTTATCTTCAATGTTATCTGCATCTTATTTTATATTAATTCTGTTTCTTTAATTTAATTTTAATTTAATTTATTTTATTTTATCCCGGGAAAGTAAAAACAAACGGGGCTACATAATTATTGTCACCGGCAGTTATTTTTTCTTGGGTTACATATATACTACTGTTTTAATAATATACTCATTGTTATTTTCTGTTATTATTATTATTGGTCTGTATTCTACTTACTCCGTTATAATAATAGACTTGTACTCTCATTGTTCTACCCATCACATAAACATAATCTATCTCAGAAGATTCCTTATCTAATTAGCGTTTTCCCTACTGTTAACTTTTACAGTGATATCAGCTTATTTTCTATTAATTCTGTTTGTTTTATTTTATTTTAATTTTTTTATTTATTTAATTTATATTTAATTTTCATTTCATTTATTTATTTAATTTTTATTTAATTTTAATTTTATTTATTTATTTATTTAATTTTTATTTAATTTTAATTTTATTTATTTATTTATTTAATTTTAATTTAATTTATTTATTTAATTTTAATTTATTTTTCATTATTATTTATTTTATTTATTTATTTATTTATTTAATTTTAATTGTATTTATTTATTTATTTTTAATTTATTTTTCATTATTATTTATTTTATTTATTTATTTTTAATTTTAAATTCTTATTCGTGTTTGAGTCCGGGGTTGACTCTTCCCCAGGGCAGCACTTGCTATCCGTATACCCTATAGGATAGGCCTTGACGGCGCTCAATATATGCATTGTTATCACTACGTTTTAATGGGTAAAATTGATTTCACACACAAATAAATGGAGTATGGAATTCCATCACCACATGAACGAAACACGTTATTCAAAGTATATATATATATATATATATATATATACACATTTTCTTATTACTATACATGTAAATATACTGGTAAATTATAGGATAAAATACATATTAATATACGAACAACTAAGTCAGTTAAATTGAAAAAATGATTATGCCCCAGATTGGATAATAAACTGCCCAAAAAGCTTTGCTATAACGCATAATCCAATTATTATGTATAGGTTCTGGTTTTCTGCCTGTTGGCACTAACGGGTTTTAATGTAAAGAGACGTTTCTTCCCGTCTGTTGGGGAAACTCGTCATTTTACGTCTTATCTCATACGCAGAGACATTACCGTCCTTTTATTTATAGACAATTCGGATTATTTTCATTCATGTGTTTCTACTTTTAATCCAAGTTCATGTCTTTAAATATACTCCTCCATAAAAATATTACTGATCCACAGTAAAGAGGGAAAAAAACGCACAGTTTAGTTCATTTATTTTTCCCAGGCTCGAGAATTCCAAGATTTACATGAACTTCATCCAGAAATCATAAACCAAAAGTCATATTTCTTTGGCGCGAGGGTGGTTTCAAACTGGTAAAGAGCCAAATAAAAATGAAGAACAATCTACTGATGATGCCAAAATGGCTTCTTGCGTATCTCGCGGGATAAAAAAGAAAGAATGAAAAAGCTTGAAATTCAGCAGGAGATGTGATTAAACGAAACGTCATAACGTCATACTTGAAAGATGACAGACAAAATGCACATATTTTCAGATCTGGACTAAATTAAAGAGTGCCAACTCTTGAGGTCGTGTTTGGTAGGGATTTCATTTGTTTGTTTTTTATGACTCTGAAACCTATTACATTAATTATTTTTAGCCTTTTTTATATTATAATGGTTCTTTTGAAGGCTTTAGCACGTGTTAAGACTTTATTTTTGCTAAAATAGTTCTTCCAAAATGTCTGGAGTTGAACAGTATAAAGGCATAAAGGATTATTAATACAACATAAATTAACTTTAAAATATATATTTTAGATTTCATAAATAAAAATCCTGAAATTCTGCTACTTTCTTCCATTTAAACGAAACGTCATAACATCATACTTGAAAGATGACAGACAAAATGCGCATATTTTCAGATATAACTGAATTAAAGAGTGCCAACTCCTGAGGTCGTGTTTGGTGGGTATTTTGTTTGTTTTTTATGACTCTGAAACCTATTAAATTAATTACTTTTAGCCTTTTTTATACTATCGTGGTTCTTTTGAAGGCTTTAACTTGTGGTTAAGAATTTATTTTTGCTAAAATAGTTTTTCTAAAATGTCTGGAGTGATGAACAGTATGACAATGACTGAATGAACAGTGTTAAGGCATAATGAATTATTAGTACAACATAAATTAACTTTAAAATATATATTTTAGATTTAAGAAATAGAAATACTGAAATTCTGCTGCTTTTATTTTCATTTAAACGAAACGTCATAACGTCATACTTAAAAGAGGACAGACAAAATGCACATATTTTCTGATCTGGACTAAATTAAAGAGTGCCAACTCTTGAGGTCGTGTTTGGTGGGGATTTCATTTGTTTGTTTTTTATGACTCTAAAACTTGTTACATAAATTATTTTTAGCCGTTTTTTATACTATCATGGTTCTTTTGACGGCTTTATCACGTGGTTAAGACTTTATTTTTTGCTAAAACAGTTTTCTGAAAACGTCTGGAGATGAACAGTATTAAGGTATAATGGATTATTAATACACCATAAATTAACTTCAAAACATATATTTCAGATTTAAGAAAGAAACATCCTGAAATTCTACTACTTTTTCTGTTTAAATGAAACGTCATAATGTCATACTTTATGACAGACAAATAGCGGACATTTTTAAACTTGGACTAAATTAAAGAGTGTCAGATCCTAACGAAACTTCCGAAGCAAATTTCATTTGATCATATGAATCTGAAATATATTGCATTAAATATATCGTTGCTCTATTTTTACTGTAATGATTATTTGGAATGTTTTACCACGTGGTTGTCTTTATTTTTATCAATCTAGACATTCCAAAATGTTTGGAGGTAAACAGCGTTATAGACACTATTGATTAGAACAACAGCAAAATATGCCTTAAAATTGTTTAGATTTTAGGAAGATACTGAAATTCTTTAACGTTTTTGATTAAAAAAATAATAACATTTTCTTATTTGGAAGGTAACAGACAAAAGGTATTACATTTCAGACCTTTTTTGTACTGTATCCTCTCTTCTGAAGTGGAATTTGGTTCGAAACGTACGTTTGTTCATTATCGTAGACATTTTAAACTAATTATTTAGAGGTAGGTCATTCATACTACTATGTAAATTTTTCTCTTACAGTTCTAAGTACTTGATTAAAGCTTTACCTCTCTTCGGAAGGTAATATATGTTTTTAAATTATGAAAAAGTTACAAAGCACATAAATTATATAAAAAAGCAAAATCAACCATAAAATTTCCAGGCTACAATATACAGAAAGTTAGACCCAAAGGTTTACGGTAGATTTGGTTAAGTAAAACGTCATACTTTATAGATAACACAAATTCTAAATACTTTTCAAATAGATCAAGTTAAATAATGACAGCCTTTCAAGTTAAGTTAAGTGGTAATTTCATTGTTTGTTTACTCTGACTTTAAAACCGGGTGAATTATTTTTATACAAATGTTGGAGTGCTTTCCTTTATAATTATAACAATTGAAGAGTTTTATTTCACTTAATCAATGTATTTCTAATAATTCAGGAGGGGGGGAAGTTTTAATAGAACATCAGATTATTAAAATAGAAAAACGTATATCAAAATACAGTTGTATTATTTTTAATAATTGCTCCTCTATCTGCAATAAATGTAATTAAATGAAATACTAAACAGTCCCGTTTAGTTGTCAGAAAAACTCCCATTT
>CM063501.1:113269481-113279481 GCA_032207245.1 Pardosa pseudoannulata | reverse complement strand
TATATAAAACATGTATGTATATACGTACATTGCTTATACTATTCAAATTAAAATAAACAAATTTTTGAAAGGTTTTTGTTTATCTAAACTAAATTCTAAATCACTTTAAGTTGTGTCTGGTTTTATACAATGTCTGTTTTCTTTTATTTATGATATAGACTACAGTTGCTTTATATCGATTCAGATTTAAAGAAAAAAGGTCGTTCGAAACTTTTGAGGCTACATCGTATTTTTTAATTACACACTACTTTAATTTTAATTTCAACGTAAATGGTGATATTTATTTTCTTCCTATTTAGTGCTAATTATAAAATTGTGATTAATGTTCAAGGAAAATCCCTAATTATAGACTCAGGCACCATGTGGAAATTTAGTATGCAATTAATCGTAAAAATAACGATGTATAAATTATTGATAGGAAAATTCTTAACGAAATTATATCATACGCTCTTGAAAACGCAAAATGGAAACTGATCATAATTACCGCTAATGATAAAATTGATTGATATAAACTTTATCTTTTCTAAAAAAATGTACGAACTATTTAGTAATTCAATTTTCTAGATAAAAGTAAAGTCCTAATTTGGCAGCTCTAAATTACTACTAAATTGCTACACATAACAATGCTAGGAATAAGTATTTAGGATGATATTATTCCTTATTTCGAACATTAAATCAATGTTTCCAGTTAGGTTTTATTAATCTATCAAATTTTAAAGGAGCTATTTTGAAGCCTTATAATTCACGGTTAAATTATTTGATTTAATATTTTATATCAAGTTAGTGACTCTTAATTGATTATATATTATTATAAATTTACAAATAAATTTTTAATATTATAAGTATATTTTATATATTGTAATGTACCTGTAATGTAATTCTAATCAAAATTTGCATTTAATAAATACAAATATATATTGATGTAAAAGCTTGTGTGTTGATGTATATTTATATAATTTACAGTAGTCCCTATAACATATATAAATGAATAATGAATTTTAAATTTTGTATTAGGAAATTTCTATATCTTATCTGCAAACATGGTTTAGACTAAAAGGTGAACTAAATTCTAAATTATATAAACTTTCATCTTTCCCCTACAAAAAATGTTTTTATAACCTTCCTAAAATTGTGCATTAGTTACACATTAGTAACAGATAAAAAATTTAATTAACTGTAGTGAAAGAGGAAGTGTTTTAATTATGCTCAAATTTAATTATAATTACTTCGTAATGGCAAATTCTGTTACTTACATCACTGAGACTAATTTAAAAAATTTTCCTAATGGATACGTTAATCTATAATTATAAATTCTAAATTGAGATAAAATTTAACTAAAAAGAAACTTGTCCATCGAAATACGCGATACACACACAAAAATAAATAAATAAATAAATAAATAAATAAATAAAAAACAGCATCTATATTAATCTTAATTGGTGATTATTGCAATTAATCTTCTTCAATTCTTCTTCTTTTCCACGAGAAACTAGCAGATATAACGATAGGAAGTATATATATATATATATATATATATATATATATATATATATATATATATATATATATATATATATATATATATATATATATATATATATATATATATATATATATATATATATATATATATATATATATATATATATATATATATATATATATATATATATATATATATATGTATATATATATATATATATATATATATATATATATATATATATATATATATATATATATATATATATATATATATATATATTATATATATATATATATATATATATATATATATATATATATATATATATATATATATATATATATATATATATATATATATATATATATATATATATATATATATATATATATATATATATATATATATATATATATATATATATATATATATATATATATATATATATATATATATATATATATATATATATATATATATATATATATATATATATATATATATATGTGTGTGTGTGTGTGTGTGTGTGTGTGTATAACGGTCAAAATAAAATATATCAATAAGTTATTAAATATGATAATATGATCTTTATTATTTAAAGGTTTTTATTAAGTTGGAAAAATAAATTTAATTCTAAGTCATTGAAATCTTTCTCTTTCTCCATGTAACATCAGTTTTTATAGTTTATATAATAGTTTACATTTGTTACACTTCGGTAACTAATAGTATGTAAAGACGATAGGTAATTTTATGGTTACAAAGTGTTTTAATTAAATGGAAGCTGAATTATAATTAGAATGTAAAGACTAATCTTGTGACTTACTGAATAAAGGCTGGTTAAAAAAATTTTCCTAAATTATACGTAATAACTCTGAATATAAACTCTAGGACGTGATACAATTTATCAATATGGAAACACTTAACTGAAATTACCAATTACAATACTAAGAAATACAGTTTATAAAAGGAACATAATTACTGCTTACTGTATTTTAATTCCTTTTAAACCTTATATTTTACTTAAACCTTTACACTTAAGATTGCGCGATTTTCTAATCGAATTTCTATTAGTAGAGGTAAAGATTTGTCGAAATGTGTTTTCATCCATTGTAACCGTAATGACCATAAAAATAAGCTTGCAGAATTATACTATAAGTATTTTCTGAATTTGCGTCTTATATATGCAAAGTCGCATTGTTTTTTTCTTTTTATCTAAAAGTTTTATTAGACATGTTTAGGCCATATTGATTTCATTATTTACTTTTTGCTAAATAATGAAACTATAATCTGTAAATACATAGTATGTAAAAAATTATAAAGTTGGATTTATTTAAAGTAACAGCTTAATTTTTAACCACTACTTGTATTACAAACCTTTTCCAACTTGCAATATAATTGAACAAGTTTCTTGATTTCATTATTTACTTTTTGCTAAATAATGAAACTATAATCTGTAAATACATAGTATGTAAAAAATTATAAAGTTGGATAAAGAATTTATTTAAAGTAACAGCTTAATTTTTAACCACTACTTGTATTACAAACTATAAGCTAAACTATACTTTTTCTAACAAGATAATTGAACACTTTTCCCTTAACAGATAACCGTATCTTATGATAATAAATTACTAAGATGAAACCCTGTTAAAAAAAGTGGTATTCATATTAAATATATCTATTAAATCCTACTTTTTCACAACAATTTTAGTTAGCATATTTTTAATGCTATTTATTAAATCGAATACTCTAGCAATTTGTAACTACGTGTGTGACGGCTGTATAGACATGTGTGGACCCTGCGCTGTATATATATATATATATATATATATATATATATATATATATATATATATATATATATATATATATATATATATATATATATATATATATATATATATATATATATATATATATATATATATATATATATCTATATATATATATATATATATATACTATATATATATTATATATATAATTTAGTATATATAAAATCACAATACTTACACACATAACTAAAACAAAATATATATATATATATATATAGTAATAATATAATAAAATATTAAAATAAAATATATATAATAATATAATATATATATATAGATTATAAATAAAAAAATATATATATATAAATATATATATATAATAATCAATGTTATCTATATAATTTATTACGTTTTCTAATATATCTTAATTGTGAGACAAATACTGAATTTTATATTTACATACTTGCTTGAATTCTAAATCTACAAAATAATAGTGGTTATTTCCACAAGGGTAACTTAACACTTTAATATCTCAATTTAGATTCGTTTCAGAAGTAAGAAAATTATTTAGTAGATAACAATTTATCAAGCGGAATGCTTTTAAGGAATGAGATAAGGAATTTACATTTGAAAAAGATAGTGTTACAACTGCTATAATAGTAGTTGCAAAATAGCAGTTTATTCCCACCCACATATAGACAAACATTCTATGCATCAAATTCGAGTCAATGCATAAGAAACAAATATTTCGTAAATAAAGTGTTTTTCAATGAATATCGTTTATCAAAAATAGATGACAGATGGAAATTTTCATATAAATTAAAATCATCTACTATAATCATAACTAATATATCAAAGTGGAATTTCTAATACTTAATCATGAATTTACATGATGTGTTGTATTTGACCTCAATTTGTGGGGGATGTTTAGTTCCAGCTGAAAGTAAACGTGAACATTTAGCTCTATTTATTGGCATGGATTGCCTAACGAATCTGTATTCTAGGTTGTTACTTGAGAATAGACTTCCAAACTGGTCACCAGCCAAAATAATTCCAAAACAATAATTTTAGGATGCCAAAGGACTTGCCAACTGAAATGTCGACATAGAAATACAATTTGTGTCTTGTAAAACGTTGTGAAAAGGAATAATGCTGGACTCCTTATTCCACCAAACCTTGTCCCCATTCCGTTCATAATATTTTCTAGTTCGTTTTCGGTACATTATGCAGCCACTTTACACATGAAAGGAGCAATGATGTACGTATCGCCTACTTTTTCTGGCATACCATCTTTTATGAGCTGAGAATACATTTCAGACTACAATGTTCTTTGGTGGATAATAGATCTTTAAATGAGTAAAGAATTATGTATGCAAAGAAAAGAAAAGAAAAGGAATTTTTTTATATAATATATTTGAAATTCAGATTAATTATATGGTTTACATCCATTATACATGATATAAAGGTTACACATATATGTAATACTGCAATATTACAGTTTATACTTGCATATGATTAAAGTTTAACATCTATTATTTTTAATTGTCCGGAGGACAATTTAGCCGACAGGATTAACCTGCACTCCGAATATAGTTTACAGTGGACTTTCACAATAGCTTTTTGCCAACTTAAATATTAGAAGAAACAAAATAGTTACAAACTGAAAATACAACTATAGTTCTCTTTCAAACATTGTCCCTTAAATACTTTTTAGCTCCCTTGTATTTAATTCACATTAAAGAATTTAGATCTATAAATTTCATATTAATAAAATCTCTCAAACGTCATTAATTAAAATTAATTCAAAATAAAATCATCCTTGTTTTAAATGGTATTAATTTTAACCAATTTAAATATTTCCTGTACTGTAAGTATTATATTATTCTTTAATATTAGCATTAAAATGACACAAAATGCGTTTAAAAATTATCGCACACTTTTATTAATAATATGAAAAGATGCCAAAATATAAGATATGTAAAAATATAAAGCCCTTGAAAACCTTAAATAAAATACTTGTTGCAATTCAGTTTTATAAAACCAGAACCTCAAAATTATTAATTGTAAGATTAAAATATCGAAGTTGTCAAAATATGTTTAGATGTAATTGTAAAAAATGAAAAGAACATAATAAAAACACTTCAAACTTACTATTCCTTGCATTCAACTGAACACACAAAAAGTCAGAAATTATTAAAAGCAATTGTATAATAAAACGTAAGTATAAATGTAAAGAAAAAAAAACATGAAAGAAAAAAATATTGAAACATCATTTTGTCAGAATTTGTAAACACCCCAACAGTCAATTCAAAGCATAATACAAAGCATAATTCAAAGCATATGTATAAACAAATACACATAAAAATATAAATAAATACAAACACACACACATACATACATATATATATATATATATATATATATATATATATATATATATATATATATATATATATATATATTATAATTTATATATAAATACATATAATGTTTATGTGCACAGGCAGTGGTTAGAAAAATTATTTTAAGATTTAAATTAATTTTGTTTTTATTGTATATCCTCAACTTTCTCTTATATCTTCATGATTTCACTTTACAAATGGTGACAAATACTACTGAAGGAATTGAAAATTATTACAAACGACAAAATACGACTTAACTATCTTTGAAATAAATATTTGTACATAGGAACAAACAAATGTATATTAATTAATATAGTTTGTTTAGCACAATACAGTCTTTACGATACCACAGAGAACTATTATAAATTAAGCCCAAACTTTTGAAAACGGAGATGCGTAGGAATGTTTTAAGGGAGTTTAGACCAGAAGTACTTTAATAGCCTACCACGAAATCAAAACCCATTTGAAATATCAATGGAACAATTAATGAAACTAAAGTTTACGTGTTTGTGGAAGTTATGTAACAGTAGAATCGATGAGAAAATGTTCTTTGGAAGTAATTATTCACGTTAGAATATAACATGAAGTGTAACCATTTTAAATTTATAAAGTTATGCGTAGAACAAAATATTTGCTCGTTATATAATTATCTCTAAAGAGAAGCTTGTTTGTAAGATTTTGCAGATTCCTTTAAATAATTTTAATATATAACTATGTCCTTTATGTAAATTTTTAAATTACGAAACACATAATTCCCTGGAATATTAACGAAATAATTTCTAGACTTTGAGAATTAGTTTATGTAACCAAAAAAAAAAGTTCTTTAAAAACTAATATAAAAAAGAAAATTGATTTGGAGAGAAATGAATTTCTGTGTGTTCTTTTTATTGAAATGTTTTAGGCCGATCGATGCCGAATGGTAGAGTCCTGCTCTACAGAACAAGTGTTCGTGGGTTCGAATCCCGCTGCGGATATGTATGCTCGTAATCGCCTTTAAACTGTAGGCCCCATTCTCATTAGCCCTCGTGTCCAAACAGTAGACCATAGCGCTCCAAACTAAACCAAATCAAATTTTTTAGTCAGTACTTATATTTAGCATATTACTTTGATTATTGTATAATTTTTCAAAGTATGCTGATCGATAATACATTGTTTGGTTGCAGATTTTTTATAAATTTGAAGTTATAGTTTTTTTCTGAAAAATATAAAAAACACTTTTAAAAATCTACTTCTGAAAACCACTGCTTATTTTCTTAGATTTTAGATTCATCTTATTCCTTTAATTCCTATAAAAGATTTGTAAGAGAGAATTAAAGAACGAATAAATGAACAAAGAGTAAAAGATTAATGAAGATTTTTGACTACGGACTGTGTCTAGTAAGTGTCGTGTAGTCCTCGTTTATATTTGAGTATCAACCTGTGATCAAATATATAGTGGTGATTTATTTTTAATTGCGTTGCGTTAAGTATTTTTGTACTAAATTTAACCACAGGTTCTGAGAAACTACAGACATAAAAATGAAAATAAACTAACAGCTAAATTGACAGCAACCGAGACTAGCGTAATATAAAAAAAGTAAATTTATTATAATATATATGCATCTATTTACATACAAAACTTTTTTTTGAAAATTAGTTCTGACAAATTTTTTATCTACGTAAGTAATTTTGTAAATAGATAGAGGACCTAATCTCAATTTCAAATATGTATGTAAGTTTGGGGTACCTTTGTGGGTCTAAAATGTTGGGCCCGGAACACTCCTGGTTGAAGGGTATCTATGGCTGATCAGGAGAGGGAATCTATATATCATCCGTTGGTCTCGTCAGGGACTTCCTCCTGAGTCTTTGGGGTGCGGCCGTACTATTTGGTGCAGGAACACTTCCTGTCGGACTTGGCTGGACTCTCCTCACAGTAAGCAGGAAATATATGAGTATGGGTTTGACTAAAGAACAGGATACCCCCGCCAACTTAGCTAAAAAACTCTGAGAATGGTAGACTAACATTTTCTCCTGATAGATACTGCTTGTCTAAACAACCTGCATCTATATTCTAATTTATATTATATTTGTAACTTGCTCTCCTTGTGCAACCCTATTTTTATACATTAAATGCGCGTAATAGTAAAAGCTTTCAGCATGGTAGCCTAACATTTTTTTCCTGATATTGCCTGTCTAAATAATATGTATCTATATTTTAATTTATATTATATTTATATCCAGCTTTCCTTGTGCATTTAATGTAAATTTTCTTATACATTAAATGCACGTAATGCTTGAAAAATATAGTGAATCATTGGCTCATTTTTAATAATTTGTTGCTGCTAACATTATAAACCATTGACGGATTAATTACCCATAAATATAAATGTTTAATTTCGAAGTAATTTTGGTTAATTAAGTATAAAATTCTATCACAATGGGGCATTCTGCTTCAATTAAAATCACCAAAAAGCAAGGTATACCTTTCATGGATCCCTTGCTTGGAATCAAAGGTAAATGGATGGAATACCTTTGTGTTTTAGTAAACATCGCCAATAATTTCGCTAAATTGCCAAGGGGCACCCTATTCTTAAGTATAACCATGAATGTATATATATATATATATATATATATATATATATATAATATATATATATATATATATATATATATATATATATATACATTCCTGTATGAAATTTCCTATTCTCTCGAATTTCGTGAAAAGAACTAAATGAAATGCAAAACCACACCGTCGAAACACAGGTGAAAACGTAAGAGGACGCTTTATAAACGCACTTTCCTAAAAACACATTTCTTTATTTTACACAACTCGCCAAATTTCTTGTTTCATTCAGCGATTGGTTGATTTCAAATTCTAACAATAAAAATTAAAAATCAACATTTCAAACATAAAATGAAGTGGCAAATTGTGCGAAGCCTTCATGCAGGTGAGTCGCAAGTCTAGATTTGTAGAGATCCCTTTAACAGCCAGCGTCATCTATACTTATCGATAACCTACAAACCCTTTCGTAACATGAAGAGTTCCTACATACCTATTCCATCGAGAGGAAATGTGGGCATCGAAGGTTGTTGAAGAGCCAAGATGACCAGAGAAGAACGTCATATGTCCATTATAGCGAGGCGTAACAGCTGTGATACAGTTTCTTAGCTCTCCAGTGACCTACTTTACAGCCATAGGAATTTTCAAGAGTTACCGTTTCCAGAGGACTTCGGGAGAGAGGGTTCTTCTGTTATATATCTAAGACCTACTATTTGCTTCCCTCTCAATTCTAAGACTAAGAGAGTCCGTTTAGCACAATCCATAAAGCATAGATATTCGATTATGAATTAATAGACGTAGTTCTGTTCAGTCATGGTTCATAATAAAAATCAATTCTAGATGTACATTCATGTAGAGAGAACAAGAGTTCAGCTATCGGCCCTGCAATGTTCACGAAAACTACAATTATGCAGCCGATGTGTAATATTCTAGGCAGGTTATACATACACACACATACATACATATATATATATATATATATATATATATATATATATATATATATATATATATATATATATATATATATATATATATATATATATATATATATATATATATATATATATATATATATATATATACATATATATACATATATATATATATATATATATATATATATATATATATATATATATATATATATATATATATATATATATATATATATATATATATATATATATATATATATATATATATATATATATATATATATATATATATATATATATATATATATATATATATATATATATATATATATACACATATATTATATATATATATATACATGCATATATATATATTAATATATATATATACACACACACACACATATATATATATATATATATATATATATATATATAATAAAGAGACCAAACAAACAAAAATTAATGTAAGAAAATAGGCAGGTGTTTTTAGTTTTTTTAAATGTTCCTTACATTTTTTAAATAAAAATAACATTTTTAATTGTATGAATACCACAACTATAAAACAATGTATCATGGTTTTGTGTAATTTGATATGCTTTTAAAATATTTCAAGTAATGTGCAATTCCTTTTGTTTAAAGTATTAAAGGAAACATTAGAATTAAAATAAAAAAATAAATCCACCAGAAGTTTTACCACAAATTAATATTCAATTTTTAAATATTATCTGTTTTTGTAATTATCTGTTTCGTTATTTACTCTTCGTTATTAATTCTCGTTATTAAATTTATAAATTACCCGGCAGCCTTAAAACATATAAAAATAACTTTTACATTTAGATTGCAGTCTATTCTGTGCT
>CM063501.1:113181981-113261981 GCA_032207245.1 Pardosa pseudoannulata | reverse complement strand
TTTGTAAGTACCCTGTTTAGATAAGAATGATGCTAGGTGCTTAATAAAACTTTTATCTGTATGTCAGACACATAAGTGCTCACATGCGTAACTTCAGATAAGCATTTAAAAAACCTATTAATGAAATTGTTTTAATTGACGTGATTTTCAGAGCTCATTTTTCCTTATCTTGTTAAAATAATAGAGGCATATCTGAGTCTGATAAGCAACTTTCGAAAGCTATTTCCAAAGTGGGATAGAATGACAAAGTAAATATTGATGATATGGGAATAATTTTAGTGAAACATTCAAAAGTCAATTTAGATCGGTCACTTAGATATTATATGTGCTAGTATAGCATATAAGGGAACAATTAAAGCTGAATGTCAGTGTTTCAATTTTAAACTTAATTTTTATAATGATCATGCTCAATATTTTTCCATGAAACATATAAGCCAATGAATACAAATATTTGATAAAATACGAGACTATTTGATGAAATCCCTATCGTCAAACTATATTCATAAAAAATATTCCTAGTTTACATAATAATGAAGACTTCAATATTGATTATTAAGGCTTCGGTTTTTTCTTTTTATCTTTAAAATATATATAGAAACGAAATTGGAGATTAATCTTCCCCGTACTTTACATACTACTCAATTTAAACAATTATTTAAGTTTAAACAAAGTTTCAGCAATTGATTTCGACGTTTTACAGTATTATATTCTCTGAAACTCAAGAAATTAATTTCCGATTTTCAAACTATACCAATTCTAGTAAAGAACACATTAATAAGAAATCTCTTAAATTGTGAAATAGAAATACATAAAAGTAATACATCCGATTTTGTAATATATTATATATATATATATATATATATATATATATATATATATATATATATATATATATATATTATATATATATATATATATATATATATATATATATATATATATATATATATATATATATATATATATATATATATATATATATATATATATATATATATATATATATATATATATATATATATATATATATATATATATATATATATATATATATATATATATATATATATATATATATATATATATATATATATATATATATATATATATATATATATTTATATATATATATATATATATATATATATATATATATATATATATATATATATATATATATATATATATATATATATATATATATATATATATATATATATATATATATATATATATATATATATATATATATATATATATATATATATATATATATATATATATATATATATATATATATATATATATATATATATATTATATATATATATATATATATGTATATATATATATATATATATATATATATATATATATATATATATATATATATATATATATATATATATATATATATATATATATATATATTTATATGTATATATATATATATATATATATATATATATATATATATATATATATATATATATATATATATATATATATATATATATATATATATATATATATATATATATATCTTACCTATTTGTACATATCTATATAAATCGTGTTCTTAGCCTTCGTGACATTCAAGCCCCTCCTGAACCCCTAGTCTTTTTTTCTACACTCTGTATATAAAAGAATATTTTAATAGACCATGAAAAATAATGAACATAATACACTTAAGATGTTCATTGAAACAACCTTTTTGTCTATTCAAAGTAAGACATACTTTTTTCTCTTCTTAGATTGAATACATTACAAAGATTTTAATAGTGCTCTAGGTTCTGCCCTTTTTGAAAACAAAGCCCGCAAACTTCTTAATGTAATCTTTATGAAACATATGAAAATATTTATATTTATACAAAATGGGAAACTGCCCTACTAAATTATACGTTAAGTGTTTCAAACTGCCCCTTGAAATCTTTTTTTCTATTTTAAGTTCTAATATTTCTAATTTCTAAAGTATTTAATTAAATTTAATGCAAATCACTTGAGATCGAATAGCATTTTTGTCATTTTTTCATCTTCTGAAATCAAAGGTAACAGAATTCATGGTGAACATGCATTCATTACATGATACAGGTGTTCATCAACAAAACTTTTAGGTGCTTTTTGTATTGTTATTAATTTTAGTTTATCTTGAGTTAATTTTTCATTCTTACCCTTTATTAATTAAAATTAACTTACACTGACGATTGGATAGTCTTTTGATTTTAATCGTTTAGAGTAAAAAAAGTTTATTGTTTATTTTAAAATTCACTATTTAAATCGTTGTTAATTAATGAGTGTTAAAATATCTTTATCTAATTGTCTTAATCTTTAGAAATTTTTTTTAGTCTCAGTTCATAGTTTGACGTGTTTCTGTTTTTATTTTAAATGTACAAATAGTCTCGTATTTTATAGCATAGCTATCTCCAAAGTAACTTAATAACTAAATTGACTAAACCTTTGTTTCCACTAAACTATGTCTATTATTTTATACTAGTCCCACTTGGAAAGTTTTACGAAAAATAACAAACTCCGAAAATATCATCCAATAATGTGTAAGGTTTCCAATGTGGGCCTCGAACACTTACAAGATGGAAATTCTTGTGATATATGAACGCATAGGGCTACTGGATATTGTATTGAAATTCAACATGCAGTTTATTGTTAAAATGAATTAAATCATAAAGTCTATTTTAAAATTTCTCCAGTTGGGATAATAAAAAGGTTATAACAATAAAGAGCAATAATTTTTTACTTAACCCTTTGACAGTTTCATTTTTCTCCAGAATTCGGTCAAAAAATGTCACATTTTTTTATTGCATTTTTTGTTTGTTGATTTTACATTTTTAAGTAAAGATATGTTATTAAAATTAACATTTCTAATATTTTAAGTATTTATTACAACTTTTTTTCTTTCTATGAAAGCATCATAGAACTGAAAATTACCTTTAGTCTCACCGATATCCAAGTTAATTTTTCGAATGTACTACTATCAGAGTCACTACTACCCAGGTCATCTAGTAAAGTTTAGCTACTATTATTTACAGATAATTCAGTTTATGATTCCGAGTCACAGTTCGAATCACAAGAAATTAGCACCATACGCTTTGAATTATCCATTATTTAAAAGTAAAAATATAGTATTCAACTCTTACATCAATAAAATTATCAGGCGGTTAGTAAAATATAACCAGAAAGCTATACACTGAAAGATAACAATTCGTCTTCTGATAGAAATTCATGCGAAAAAAACCCTCGCTTTTCAACCAGAGTAGAAAATACAATAAACTATCATTTACTGGACAACTATCTATACAAATAATATGTTACTAAAATTGGAAAAAATACGGCCGAAACAGTGCAAGCGAAATAGAAATCAGGTTGCCCGTACGCCGTACGGGCAAATCAGTAAAGGCCAGTAAGTTGTGTCCGTACGTCGTACGGGTAAAACAGTGAAGGGGTTAATAAAGACTCACTGTAAAGAAGAGTAACCACCTAACCTGTTATTCATATAAAAAAGCACGTCAGAACAGTAATGGAAATTTTGAATTTTATATCATCTTCTTTTTATTGTTATTATTGTTGATCTTGTTTATTTACTATTTATTTTATAAATCTTATATTTTATCATTATTTTAGTATGATTTACGTTTACAAAAATTGAAACTTAAGAGACTCAAACATGAGATACCAATATATTTTCAAAAAGAAGTTGCCAAATTGTTTTATGAGGTGATTTACTTAATTTTATTTTTAGAAACGGACAAATATTGTATTGGTAAAAATAAAACATGATGTACCATATAACTAATTTTAATTAAGATTAACTACACATAAAGTTTAAATGAACTAGTTTAAGTTAACTGGATAGTTTTATCCAACCGTATTGAATTTATTTTACTACTTCAAAATTTGTAGCTAGTAGGAAAACTCAAATATCAAGCTTTAAATCTAAAAAATATACACTATTGTTATTTTCATTATTATTCATCTAATAAAAAATTACATAACCAAATTGTTAATAAATCATTAGATAATTCTTGACAATCTCTATCACAGTCTCACCATTGTCGAGTTATAGACCTGGTGATTACTTACCTTAAAACTCTTTAGCACTTAATCTACATTTAGATACAGTCGGTTAAAATAAATCATCTTTTATTAAAATAGATTAAGTGTAAACAGAAAAATTCATTACGTGTCAAATACTTATACAGGTGTATATACTGTCAATAAATATTCGGAAAATTACTTAATTTATCTTTATTTCATTCTGTGTTAAAATTAAATTGAATAAAAAAAGGTTTTAGAATATAAAATATATAAATAAGGGAGTTACTGTCACTTTATAAAATCGCCATTTTCTTTTCAGATATTTACAATAATTGAGTCAGTAACACTACCGGTATGATAATTTAAATATCTTAAACATATGTTCTTAACAGTTATTTGTCACGAAGGCGCGAAATTCTATAAGAAAAGAAAATATCGTTAATCGTTCTATCGGAAACCTATAACTAGATTTAGCTGAAACCGTAACCTCATAATTTTATCCAGCAAACTTTAGAATAATGGGATGCCCGTTTTATGCCCTTAAATATATTTTTGCTGCTTTTACTCTAAAAATTGATTACGAAAAGTAAGCGACTTCTAAAATATTTTTATAGGAGATGCTTTTTTTTTTGTTCGACATAAAACATCTAAAGAAACATTGAGAAATTCTATATTATATTTCGAGGAAATATGAAAGATACGTTGAAACGTTTCCCGCAGAATGAAGTTAACATTTTCTTATGGAGCAAAATTTATTCACGCAGATGTGGAATAATATCTAATAAAGAACCAAAGTTAACAGAAAATATCGCATGCATACAAAAAAGTGAAAAGTTTTAGAGGTATATTTACTGAAACAAGTGTGTTACATATACCGGGTGATCCAAAAGTCAAAACGAACTTTAAAAATGAATAATTCGAAAGCGAATGAAAATACACAAATACGGTTTGCACCAAACGGATGTAAAAGAAACCAAATTTTGTGTGTCAACGAAAAGAAAATAGTTTTGTTGGTAGCCAACAGATGGCTCTGTAGTGTTTTATTGCACCAAAGGATGAATTACAAATGAAAAAATGTGGACAACTTACAAGTTAATTTAATTACAGTTAATTAGTACTACACTAAACGTTCTGCTGCCCATTATTCAGTAGTACAGCTTTGAGAAGAGTCACACCACTGTCATATTTTATGGGGTGATATACTCGTAATTCCACAATGTCACTTTCAGAATTCTAATAATACAGTTTAACTAAGATAGATTTCTCGACTATGGACATCATTTCGATGCATACAAGATTCGACTATAATTACCTGATGCAGTTTCTCCTTTTTATATCGTTTTCTGCTTTGCATAATCCTACATCCGGAATTTGACAGCGCCATCTGTTGCTAGCCAACAGAACTATTTTTCCGCTGACCGGTTTCTGAATCCGGTTTCTTTTCCATTCGTTTTATGCAAACCGTATCTTTTCATCTTCCTTTGTTTTCGAATTATTCAATTTTAAAGTTACTCCTGACTTTTGGATTCCCCGGTAATTTGAAGCTTACAACGAGCTTCTTGATTCCTAGCATTAAGTATTGCTTATCATATTGTAACATACTTAAGAGCTATTCACAATCTAGAATTCTGAATTGTCAGCTGTTAAAATATATTTATTTATTTTCTGTGGGACATATCTTGAATAATGGTACTCATTTTTAAATGAAAGTTCTCTGTTTTATTTCATAATATTTTATTCCCCGTGAGTGTTTTGAATCAAATTTAGGGTGTATTGTTTATAACTAGCATCAGTAAAATTTTTAATTTTCCAGAATTGTGAAGTACCCTGTGAGGCATGTAAAATATGTTTTGAATTTTGGCTAAGAACTATCTGGTACACGCTCAATAACTGGTTTATTTTCCTACTCTTCTAAACTCTCTCGATGCTGTGAATGCACTTTAGAATCACGTTGAATTCATTTAGAAGGATAATTCAAAGTTTTCTTAGCTACGTCGAAATTATCGTTTAAGTTCTCCCCCCCCCTTTTTTTGCCACAGCAATTAATGGAAGTAAAGGAACGAAACTATCATTTCCATTACACCTTGGAGGTAGATAGAATTTGTTGTTAATACCCTGTGCGAAAATTGTCATTGCAAAAAAAAATAATCGATGATTAAATTTAAAATTATTACATATGTACGTAATCTATTGTTTAAGCCAAATATAAAAGAAACTTATTTAAGGAATATCTGAGTTCACTGATAGAAAGCGGGAAAATAGTACATAAATTTAATCACGTGCACTTAACCGGGGAAAATAGGGCTTGAAATAATGGAATTAAACGCTCAAAGAGGGAGGGAGACGAGGATTTTGAATGTTCCTAACCCTAACTCATAAAGAATCCAATATGGATGCCTCTATCCATTCCAGATCCAACCGCTTCATAAATTCGAGGACAGACGGAGAAAAAACTTAGGCTATTATTATATAGGGGATACATCCTAATAATGATGTAGTACATATAGTAAATAATTACGTACCTAGAACTTACTTACTTTTTTTCTATTGTTGCTCAAGTCATGCATCTTAAAAATTACGAATTAATAAAAGAACCATAAAGATAAAAGAAATAACTTTGTCATTGATTAAGTGAAATGTACAGATTTTTGTGAAGATAAAAAAGCACTACGATTAAGTCTTAAAATTTTAACCAGTACCATTTATTGCTAAAATCCCTAATCGGATTCATAATTTAAATGCATAATACTGAAACACTGCATCAAGACATTATTTACCACCCAGATTACTTCTTAATTTTTATCCTAGGGTTGGTCCAGGTGGACTCAGCTTTTCATCTCTTGGATGGGTAGATAAACCGAGGACCAAGTGTGCTGAAGAACTTAATACTAGAGGTTTCGCTTGAAGTTCATCCCCTAACCGCAATTTGTTCCGTACTCTAGGACCTTTGGCCTCAAAAACGGAGATCTGTATAGGCCCCCCAAGGGCTCTTACAACAAAGAGCTAAGCTTCTTAATTGCTACATACTGAAATATTAACGAAAAATTGTCAGCTTAAAATCAAAATTATAATACGTAGAAGTTATAATAGAAAAATAAGAAAGACCTGATTATTAGTGGCTTGTTTAGAGTTTGGCATTTTTTTTTTTTTTTTGGCGACCTGTTGAAAATAAGGATTGTTTCATTAGAACATCATAGTGTTACTGCCAAAAGAGTTTCTATTTTGGCACTTTAACTAAATTATTGGGGTTAATCGCCTAACTGGACATTTATTTCGTACTCCAGTGCTTTTGGCCTCTAAAACCGATATTGGTATAGGCCCCCAAAAGCTGTTGCAACAAAGAGCTAAGCTTCTTAATTGCTACATACTGAAATATTACAGACAAAATATCAGCTTAATATCAAAATTATAATATGTAGAAAATTATAGAAAAAGAAGAAAGACCTGATTATTAGTGGCTTGTTTAGAATTTGGCATTTTTTCTTTTTGGCGACCTGTTGAAAAGAAGGATTGATTCACTAGAACATCACAATGTTACTGCCAAAAGAGTTTCTGTTTTGGCACTTTAACTAAACTATTGGGGTTAATCGCCTTACCGGACATTTGTTTCGTACTCCCAGGCTTTTGGCTTCCAAAACTGATATTGGTATAGGTCCACAACAGCTGTTGCAACAAAGAGCTAAGATTCTTAATTGCTACATACTGAAATATTACCGAAATATTGTCAGCGTAAAATCATAATTATAATATGTAGAAATTATAATAGAAAAAAGAAGAAATACCTGATTATTAGTGGCTTGTTTGGAATTTGGCATTTTTTGTTGGTGACCTGTTGAAAATAAGGACTGATTCACTAGAACACCACAATGTTACTGCCATGAAAGTTTCTGTTTTGGTACTTTAACTAAATTATTGGGGTTAACCGCCTAACTGGACATTTATTTCGTACTCCAGTGCTTTTGGCCTCTAAAACCGATATTGGTATAGGCCCCCAACAGCTGTTGCAACAAAGTGCTAAGCTTCTTAATTACTACATACTGAAATATTACCGACAAATTGTCAGCTTAGTATCAAAATTATAATATGTAGAAAATTAAAGAAAAAGAAGCAAGACCTGATTGTCAGTGGATTGTTTAGAATTTGGGCATTTTTTGTTGGTGACCTGTTGAAAATAAGAACGTATTCAATAGAACAGCGCAGTGTTACTGCCAAAAGAGTTTCTGTTTTGGCACTGCTTTAATTAAATTATTGCAGTGATAAGACTTAAAAAACATTTTTATGTGTATTGTATACTTAAATTTAAAAAAAAAATGATTTTATGTCTGTACATAAATAATGTATAAAAGTTAGGATTTTCTAATATTATAATTAGTTTCATTTATATAAATGAAGTCAAAGTTGCAAACGATTAGACGCATCTATTTTAAATCATACTAGGAGTATTGGTGGCACATTTTCTTAATTCTTTTGTCAATTTCATTGTATTAAACTTTAAAAAAATAATAATATTTCATAGACTTAAATGTTTAAATATTTATTAAGAAATTAATGAGTATCATGTAGCTATAATTCAACTTATATGTATACAATGTTTAATATTTGTATGTTAATAATTTACACAAATTCTCTGTAAAGTATATCATCCTTTTAATTATACCATTTTTTATAAATTTTATTGCATTGAACATATTAAAAATTAATAATATTTCCCAAACTTGAATTTTTAAATATTTATTAAGAAATTAATGAGTATCATGTAGCTATACTTCAACTTACATGTATACAGTGTTGAATAACTGTATGTTGATAATTTACACAAATTATCTGTAGTATATCATCCTTTTAATTATACCTATAAGAGTCCTTGTGCCCCATTATCATTACTAACAGTCTCTCTTTGTAGCCGAGAAAATGAAATATTAATCCCATCCATCAAAACTTTCAACAGTTTGTGAAGTTGAATTTCCCTCCAAATCACTTGACGTTATGTTTACGAAGTGTTTCCGAACAAACCGTAACACTGGTTGCAATAAAACCTCACACGGATGCTGAAAGATGCAGATAATATAAGCTAATTTTTCCTACAAAACGGCTATCCTTTGAAGGGGAGGGAGGGTTTTATGATTATAAATATCACGATAGTGAAATCACTGTTTAACAAGTGAGTAAGATAGATTGCTATTCTAAAAAATAAGGAGAAAACGTCTTTCGCAAGATTTTAGAAACATGTGTTCCGGCCTGTCAGATATATTTGGAATGTTCTCTGGCAAGCCTGAACTTGGCATCAGAATTAAAGACTTGGAATCTCTAGGTATAATTTCAAATCTAATGAAGTGTTATCTAGTGAAATCAGTGTAAGCATCAGAGAAAATTTAATGAATAATACTGATTTAAAATGTGGAGTTTGGAGTATTTAATGGTAAAAATATACTTTTTAAATTTTTAAGTATGTTTTTGCAACATAGTCCTTAAAAATATTCACGATTGCTAAAACAATTTGAATGATATATTAAAGTTTTTAACACAATATAAAATTATATAATCATTCTTTTAACACATTGTATGTGGGACACGTACTAGTACGTTTTCTGACGATTGATACTTGAGTGCGGGTCACGTACTAGTACGGGTTAGTGTAACAACAGGGTTTGTTTGTGGGTACAAAAATAATGGTATATACAGAAAAACGAAGATGAATGTTCTTGTCTACTACACAGATTTTGGAAAAATTTAGACAAATAAAAACTAGTTTTTACATTATTTTTATGATTAATCTTTTCATTTTTATAATTTAAAAATGTTTATGTATAACATAATTCAAAAAACGAAAACTATATACTATTATTTCTATTTGATTTTTCATATTTACGATACTGTTATAAATTTATCCACTAAAAAATGTATTTTTTGTTTACAAAAATCTTATGGTTGTTATTTATATATCTCTATATACAGATTTGTTTAGATATATATTTCAACATAAAATACGAAAAGTTGGTTAAAAAATTAAATAATTTTCGATCTGCTGAGATTTAACTGAATAACTAAATTTATTTGGAAAACCCGGTACAATTCAGCTGCGAAATGTACCCGAACAAAATGTGTTAAGCAATCTTATGCAATCTATACTTTACTACATTTGCGTAAACAGTCCACTTTGTAACTGCAATATCTAAGAACTTATGTTTTTAAAAAGTTGCATTTATGAAGTATTCACTTCATACAAACAGTTTTTACGAAAATCAATAGTAAGAATGGCTTTTTTCAACACAACAGGTGTTTTAATATATAAGTATTCATCTACATAGCAATGTAAATAGACGTCATGTAAAATAAATTTAACCTTAAGAGACTATAATGGCATTTTTAAAGTTTTATGTTAAACATTAAAATAGTTGAATTAAAGATTCCTAATAAAATATTTGAAACCATTTAAGGGAAAATAGCACGTTTCGGAAATACTTTTATAACATACTTTTTCAACTGCTCATAGAATATAATTTTCTGTTATTTTAAAATTATTTTTTCCAAATTCCATAACTAATTTTTAGCTTTCAAAATATTTAATTCTATCATTTCAAGAAAGGATATTTTCAGAAAACATTTAAAACAAAACAGAAAATTAAAAATAATGAAATTCAATTACCCCAAAATCAAATTATAAAATGAGTACAATAAAAACTTTTAATTTAAAATTTAATCATACCATCTCTTCTATTCTGTAAATTAAAACTTTACAGTATCTGAAATTTTTTATATAAAATATAATTACTCCATCTTTTTTATTCTAAAATTAAAACTCTAGAGATATCAGATATTTTGAAATTTAACAAATTAAAAATCGTTAAGTAATTAAAATTTAAAAATGATATTTATCATAGTATAAAGTAAAGTTTATTAATCGTGTTGATTTTTAGAGTATAAAATTAATAATTAGATTTTATTTGGTATATAGAAAATATTTATTTATTTACCTGTTATTTTTAATATTACAATGTATTTTTAACAATATATTTTTAATTATAAATGCACATTGCTCATATTAATATAACTGGAGTTCAGAGAATAAAACTAATAATCGGTTTTGGTACAATAGAATTTAGTAGAAAATATATAAATAATTAAAAATTAGAATATATAAATAATATATAAATAATTTAAAAATTAGAAAAATTATTTCATGTCTAAAAGATTTTTTTTTCAATTGGAGTATAATATTTATTTTTTAATTGTATTGTTTTACACAGTAAAAATAAATACTTTTTCAAAGTTAATCCTTAATAATACTTTTTTAATATGTAAAAATTTAAAAATTATATATATATTATATAATTTATATAAATATTTAAAATATATATATTTATATATATTATATAAAAATATATATATATATATATATATACATATATTTATATATAAATATATTAATTTATATATATATATAATATATATATATATATATATTATATGTATATTTTTATATATTATTATATATTTAATATATATATATATATATATATATATATATATTATATATATATAATATATATATATATATTTATATATATATATAATATTATATATATACTATATATATATATAATATATATATACTATATATATATTTATATAATAAACAATATAGAAATATAGAATAAATAATATAATAAAAATATAAAAAAAATATATATAATATTTATATATATATATATATATATATATATATATATATATATATATATATATATGTGTGTGTGTGTGTGTGTGTGTGTGTGTATATATATATATAATCAAATAACAATTGCTATATTCAAGACTTTCCAGCTCAAAAGTGAGTATGTCACTATAATTGCCGTATACTTTTTAAAAACTACGAATCATATTTTATGAATTGAGAGTTATTGTTTGAATAATTTTCCTTGATATCTTTAGCAATCTACGTATCGTATTTATTATCGTATAAATTATTACTTAAATAATTTCCTTTAATAACTTCAGCAAACTGTAAAGTATAAACGATAATTATTTTCTTCAAATATTCGGTATGTATTGTTTTGAAAATATTTATGACAACATCTGAGAATATACAAAACTCGTTAAAGGCAATCTGTTGTTATTCAATAAATGAATTTCCATTACCCGCTTCCTTAACTAAGATATTTTCATTTTTAAATAGGTATTTAATGCATGAAACTAAATGTTTTCGAATAACATATTTCTGAATATGAAATATTTTAATTATAAAAGCTTTGAATTGAAATATATTTGCTTGCACTCTTAACATATGATTTTATCGATAACAACACTTTCAATTATACTGTAGAATTTTATACTTTATATTTTATCATGTATGACTTTATATATATATTTTATATATATATATATATAATAATATATATTTATATATATATATATATATATATATATATTATATATATAAATATAATATCATATATATATATATATATATATATATATATCTTATTTTATATATATATATATATATATATATATATATATATATATATTATAAGTATATATATGTGTATATATATATATTATATATATATATATATATTTTGTATATATTATATATGTATAGTATTTATAACTATATTTATATATATATATAATATATAATATAATATTTATATATATATATATATTTATATATATATATATATATATATATTTATATTTAATATATAAATATATATATATAATATATTTTATATTAAATATATTATATTATATAAAATATATTTATATATTATAATATATTATATATATATATATATATATATATTTATATATATATATATATTTTATATTCGATTTACTGCAATTTATATTCATGTACACCTAGTGCTTTTATATATATATATATATATATATATATATATATATATATATAGATAGATAGATAGATAGATATAATATATAAGTATATATATATATATATATATATATATATTCATTCATTTATATATTTATATATTATCTATGTATGATACATATATATTGTAAGTATACTTATTATATTTTGCACCCCCACACACACACACATATATATATATATATATATATATATATATATATATATATATATATATTATATTTGCATCATGAATTTACTAGAACACTTATAAAAGTATAATGAATTAACCTAATTAACAAGCTTGTAGAGAACTAATTTGTGTATTCAATTAAAAAATGTATAGATTAAAAGACTTACTTTAATTAAATATTTAACATCAAGTTTATATGTATTAAATACTTACCTCCATTGTCTATTCTGTTGAGCTCTTTATCAACAATTAAGAGAAGTAAATTAGTCCACATTTTATGCTTTATTAGTCTAAAATTGTATTAAGAAGCTAATCACTAAAGGTTTTACCTAAATGTATAAGACAAAAACCGTAAAATCCATATATATTGATGTCCACGATTGTAATTGCTTTGATATTCTACCTAGAAAGGTAGGAAATATATTATTTCAGCCACAGTTTGTAATTTAATATGTCAGCCCGTATGTCAGTAAGTGAATAAGTAATGGAATTTACCGATGAGACAAGTCCAGTTTCTATGGCTTCAAATGAGCTAAAATCAGAATATATAACTTGTCATGTTCAGATATTATAAAGAAATAGGTATAAATGCATCAGATGACATAAGTTTTCCGTGGATTTGTGAAATATCTTAGAAAATCTTATATTATCTAAACTCTAGATTTGGAGGTAGAATTTACTAGTTAAATTGTATCTAAATTTCTTGAAGTTGAATTGTCAGTTTATGAGGATTAACTGTATTGAACAACCTTTACTGTCCCCGATATTTTTGCCGTCTTTTTATTTAAATTATTTCACATTTATTACCGTCACATCACAGTCCGATGGTAAAACACATATGATACTAACTTTCACAAACGCTGTTCATAGGTGGAAATTTTATTGGATGGCTTAAAGTTTTCAATCTTTAGAGCATAAACTTTAAGCAATAAGTCACTCTTCTTAGAGGAATAGGCCTTGGAAGAAAACGTTAAATCAATAACGTTTAAATCCAAGTATTTCCGTCTCAACAGTATACCGTGGGTAATAGTTAAAAAGTAAAATATAAAGAGATATGCCGCTTAGCAGAAAGGACTAGCAATAGTTTTACAAAAAATCAAATGTATTACTACATACATTGCAGCCTATAACAGGGGTGGGCAAATAATTTTAAGCGTGGGTCAAATTGAAATTTTCAAAATGTCTCCCGGGGGACTGCACACGCGAATGTTTTGGGTGGAGTTTTTCCCAGCCCAAGAACTGTATTTGACAAAAACACTATAAGTATCATTTTAAAGCATTTGGACAGAGAAATTTGACAGTTAATAAATGATAATAGTAATAATAAATTGTCTTACTTAGGTTTATATTCGAACAATTTGTGCCCAGTAAAATATGTCACGGAATTTTTTAAGAAATATGATCCATTATATTAAATTAATGGTCATTAAATAAATCAGTCAATGACAGATTTTAATTTGATATCTATTTATATCTTAAAGATGCAAATTATTTTATTTTGATCATAGTTATTACATTTTTATAATAATATTACATTTTGTAAATATAATAGTATATAGAATTATAAAAAAAAGACAAACATCAAACTTTAAAACTTAATAGAATACTTTTAGCTAATGCAAAACGTGAAATCTGGAATGTTAATATGATATTGTTTCATCAAAATTTGGATCCAAATCACTTGTAGCAATCCTTAATACCGAGTGTAGATTTTCGTCAGTAATTTGTGATATATTTATTTTTCGTGTAAATCATTAACGAAAAAGTTCTTTCACAAATATTTGTTGAACTAGATAAAGCTAGTTATTTTTGAACATAGTTCAAAAATGTTTGAAATGTTCTGTATTCAAAGCACCGTAGAAAACACTCAACTCATTTGAGTGAAAATTTTCTTTTAGTAAATTACAGAACTCAACTTTTATTTATACGGAACCCAACTTGCTATTTAGTAAATTATATAAAAGATTAAAAAAATTGCATGAAGGATTTTTCAACGGTCCAGATAAAGTAAGCAAAAGGGCCGTATCCGGACCGCGGGCCGGCTTTTGCCCACCTCTGGCCTAGAACATATTTTTTTTAAAGACATGATTTTCATATTTCTGTTAATTTTTAAAATAATTATAATTCTACCCAAACATTTTCATTTTAACCACTATCCAAAAGTTTACATTCTATTTTCTTTTATTATGTTGATTTATTTCACTATAAAAAACAAGTACCTTATATAAGTAATTCAATTTTTGTTCAATTTAAAACAAAGGTTTTCTTAAAATGTTATAAATACATATAAACTATTGATTTTTAATATTGTTTTTCAAACATTTTTGTTAGTTTGAATGTTATATTGTTGCACATGAATTATGTTTTATGATTGTAGAATAATAAAGAAAAATATTTACATTCATATCAAAACTGAAAAATTTAATTTAAAATAATATAAAAGTAATTTGGATGTCTAAAATTACGATTTTTGTCATGTATATTTAAGAGAATTGGTTATTGTTAGGACTGACGCAGTAAGAAGATATAACATAATTCTGTTTATATTATATTTAAAGCTTGAATAATACCAAAAATCTTAATATTATATCTATAATCTTAATATCATTTACTAATAAATGCGCAATAAATAATGTTATGCATATAATAGTCTTTCATGTTTTTCTTCTGTTACCTCTATTGCCAATTTCCTTTCGTGTACTGCAGTAAATATACATTAAATTTCTATTACTTTTGTTTTCATTTCTAATGCAATTTTCCTTGTTTTAAAATAAAATAAGCAATTTATAAGTTATTTTACTTTTAAATCATTATATTCAGAAAAAATATAAATTAATAAATTTCGCTTCAGATGACGGGTTTCTCTTCTATAACTGCCGACAATATATTAACATACAAACAAGTGTATATATTAAGAAAAAATATTAATATTATATCTATAATCTTAATATCATTTACTAATAAATGTGCAATTAATAATGTTATACATATAATAGCTTTTCATGTTTTTCTACCGTTAACTATATTGCAAATTTCCTTTCGTTTACTGTAGTAAATATACATTAAATTTCTTTTACCTTTGTTTTCATTTCTAACGCAATTTTCCTTGTTTTAAAATAAAATAAGTAATTTATAATTTATTTTACTTTTACATCATTATATTCAGCAAAAATATAATTTAATAATTTTCGCTTCAGATGACGGGTTTCTCTTCGATAACTGCCGATAATATATTAACATATAATCAAGTGTATATATTAAGAAAAAACAACCACATTGATTTAGATTAAATTAACGTTTAACGACGGTAGTTCAAAAAAAATAAATACATAATTAATTGTTAATTTCCGTAATTTATTTTTATAAATATTATATTATTTATGGTTTTGCTAGTTGAATATTATGATTATAATTTACATTGTAAAAATGAACATCTTTAAAACCTGTGAACACTGCAATATTTTACTCTCTAGAATTCAGTATATGATAAGATTTACTGCTTTAATTATGCTGGCCAATTTCAAATAAAAATAATAATTACGTTTTTGCAAAGTTTGCCAGTATGTTAGTATATCTATATTTTAGTATCTTTCTCACACATTTTGTCTTTAATTATAAATGAAAAACTTTTCTAACTTAAAAAATCATGTCGTCCTGCTTTTAAATGAATGGCAAAAATTATCCACATAGATTTTTGAGTTCTCTTTCTCCTTAAAGCATATTTTAACTTCTTATTGTGTAACCCTTGTTATGAATTTCAATATTTATTCTTTGTTTTCAGTTTTAATTCTTTTTAAGTAATTAAAAACCATTCAAGATACTTATAAGTCCCTAATACGGAATTATGTTGTCATATTATAAAAAAACCTCCAGAACAAGAAAAACCTTTCTGGTTTACCATATGTTGAAATTGAGCCAATTATCTATAATCAGACTTAAGGTTTATTTTCAGCATAAATCCTTAGAAAGATAAATTTAAAACTAGTTTTTTTTTCGAAATAGCAGTTGTTATGCGGAGATTAATTATAAACTAACATAAAGCTTAGTTGATCTTGCATTATTTTATGAATTGTAGTTAAAAATACTAAACTATCCAGTAATTAAAGAATATGTGTAATAGCAGAATAAATAATGCAATCTTTTAGTTAAATAATAAATATGAGTTGTTCAAAGTAGACCCATACTACAATGTATTATTGAGCAATATGTTTAAAATTTATTGCAAATTCCTACACTATTACTTCTATGTTAAATTTTGTTGCATGTAATTTATTTTTTTTATTATCTTGTTGACCATATGAACTGTAATATAAGCTACATTTATATGTTTACGTTATTAATTTTTTTATTTAGTTTTGAATATCTAAAACAGAATAGTGTGTAAGTACTGCTTAGAAAATATTTCAATAATTTTAATTACTCTAGAAGTAAATGTGAGTTTGATTTTGTGAAAATTTATTTTATAATATAATAAATTATCATTTTAATATGTTTTAGCACTAGAATTACAGTGGATGGTTTTGTATACCTGTAGAATTACGGCTGGGTGTCATTTTGACCCCTTGATATAATACTTTTTTTTCACTCTTTCATTGTTTATAAATATACAGACTTTTGCAGGTATGTAGGATCAACTACACACGTTTGAATGTTATAAACTTTAAAATTTTGACTTACTCTAATTCTAAAAAAACCGTAAATATTAATTAATTCTTCGGAGGAAATAAACTGTATTTTTCTTAATGTTAATTTTGTTTTTATATTTCAAAAACTGATAAAAAGTTAATAATCAAAACTTTACCATAAAACTGCAACTTATTTCGTACTACTGCCAGCTAAAACTTTAAACATTTGTAAAATAATTTATAACTATTTAAATTTTTTTTATTTAGTTTTGAATATCTAAAACAGAATAGAGTGTAAGAACTGCTTAGAAAATATTTCAGTAATTTTAATTACTCTATACGTAAATGCGAATTTAAGTTTGTGAAAATTTATTTAATAATATAATTAAATTATAATTTTAATGCTAAACACATATACGTAAAAATAAAGTTGAAAATAAATAATTAATAGCTATAGCAAATTAATAATTTAATTTTAATACTTTTTCTTTCACTCTTTCATTGTTTATATAACTATTCATTAATTTTGAAATATGAAAAAAAGTTTATCCCATTTTTCTGAATATTATAAACTTTAAAATTTTGAAGTACTCTAATTCTAAAAAAAACGTAAATATTAATTAATTCTTCGGAGAAAATAAACTGTATTTTTCTTAATGTTAATTTTTTTTTATATTTTAAAAAGTGATAAAAGGTTAATAATCAAAACTTTACCATAAAAACTGAATCTTATTATGTACTACTGCCAGCTAAAAATTTTAAACATTTGAAAAATAATTTAAAACTATTTAAAAAAATTTTATTTAGTTTTGAATATCTAAAACAGAATAGAGTGTAAGCACTGCTTAGAATATATTTCTATAATTTTAATTACTCTATAAGTAAATGCGAGTTTAATTTTGTGAAAATTTATTTTATAATATAATTAAATTATCATTTTAATATTAAACAAAGATACGTATAAATAATAAAGAAAATAAATAATTATTCATTTAGTTTTAATACTTTTTTTTCACTCTTTCGCTGTTTATATAACTTTTCATTAATTTTGAAATAAGAAATTAAAGTTTGTCACCTTTTTCTGAATATTAAAAACTTTAAAATTTTGACTTACTCTAATTCTAAAAAAACCGTAAATATTAATTCTTCGGAGAAAATAAACTGTATTTTTCTTAATGTTAATTTTGTATTTTTATATTTTAAAAACTGATAAAATGTTAATAATTTTCTCAAAACTTTACCATAACAACTGAAACTTGTTTCATACTACTACCAGCTAAAAGTTTTAAACATTTGAAAAATTATTTAAAACTATTTTAAAAATTTTTATTTAGTTTTGAATATCTGAAGAAACCACGTTTTACTTCAAATGATTTGCATTTGTTATAAGCAAATAATATGTGTACACCCGCTTTTTCAATATATTTTTATGTATTTAAATATTTTTAGGGTTGGTTTTGTAATTCAAATAGCTGAAAAATATTTAGTATTTTTATTATGATTTTCAAAAGATTAAAATTTTTGAAATGTTTACTTTAGATACGTTAAATCATAAATACACAAAATTTAAGATTACAGAGTTATCTAAATATGTAAAGTTGTTTTTCTGTAAAATGAATTCATACGAGTTTCTATCAAAGTCAGAAAAAAATAAACTTCATCTGATTCGGCTGATTCAAAGTCTTTATTTCTTTTAATTTTTTCCGGGAGAGCAATACAAACCGGAAAAAAAGCTCTGAAACTTCTTTAAAAGTTATGAAAAAAGGAACTTTGTCGTTTAATTCAGTTTGTTATTGCTCTAGAATCCATGAATCTACCTTAGTTACTAAACTCTTCACAATATTTCTCGATTTGTGTTTTTTTTTCTCCTGTCTCTACGGAAAATTTAATATGCCGGAGGGAAAAACTTGAGGAAATTTACATTTATATTGAAGTCTAAGTTTTTTTTTCTTTGAAAAATGGGTAAACTATTTTTCTCTTGTCATTTGTATAAAATTAATTTTCTGTTTTTTCACCGCACTTATTTTTTCCTTCTTCTAGGAACACATAAATGTTTAAAATTTTTCCCAGTGACATTTCTTAATACCGTGGCATTTTACGAATTCTTTTGGATTTTTTAACCGCATTGCACGCATGGGGACATACGTGAAAAGTAAATGATATTAATGCAAATGTAGATCAAAAGTTGAAATTAGTTTTAAGACCATATTAAATACTTTTCAAAAATTAAAATTTCTAAATTTCAATTTACCACAAGATTTAAAACTAGTCTAAGCTAAAATTTAAAAACTAATCACTCCGTGACGCACTCATTCTTTTTTAAAAAGCTAAATAAAATACAAAAAACAGGGATTTTTCTTTATTTACCAAATAAAGAAAAACTTTTATTCTGAATATTTCATAAATAATAATATTTACTCAAACATTTAAAATAAATGACAACAATATTAAGTAAAATATGAATCGTATTTTTGTTTTAATTTAATTTTTAGAAAAATTTAAAACTATCAAGGAAAATTTTAAAAAATATATCTGACGCTATTTTTTTTATTAATTTTGCAAATAAGAAAACAAAAAACATTTTTTCGTTATGAAAAAAGATTTTTATTTCTGTTATTTTCTAAAATAATAATATACCAAATATTAAAAGTTAGAATTTCTCAATAGTTAAAAAATTGTTTTTCTCCTTCCCATATTTGTAAACGAATTAATTTTTAAGGAATTTTAGATAATTTTTTGTTTTTTTTTAAAGAAATGAGTACATTACAACTTTTACTTTATATCAAGAATATCAAATATTTTTTAACCAATCATTGTAAGTTCTCTTTATAACAACTCTGTTAAAATTTTTCAGATCTTAAAAGAAATAAATATACTATTCTGTAAAAATTTTACAAATTCTTTTTTCAGTTCTTCTGAATGTAAATATTGTAATACTTATGATATCATGAAATACATTTTTACTGTATTATAAACCCATATTAAAAATATTTAAATTGCAAATTTCAAGTCCTTCGTTTAGACCAAAGATTTTTTTAGAATCAAGATGTGAGAAAATTAGTAGCAAGTTTTGTCTTTAGTTAATTTTTTTATAATACCCAACAATAACTTTGGTCACTTTAAATATCTATTGAAAACACTTTGATACCAACAAGAAACAGGTAACGATATGGTTGATGCTTTCAGGAGACAGGAAACTACATCTTACAAGGGTCCTCTGCATTATAATGATATTAAAAAAGAAATCTCTCGTATCAGAAATGACCTCTGGAATGCCGAAGGGAACACAGAAACTCGAAATAATCTTCACTCCATTTAGTCATCAATCTCTTTGTCTTTAGAAAGAAAAATGAACATTTAACACGTTTCGTATTCATCACTCACAAATAAACATTTACTATTCTGAACCTACTCCTAGTGTATTGTCATATTCATTCCCTGTTACATATTTTAAATGTACTGCTTTAAAACAGTTATTAAATATTTTAAAACATTTCATTATTTGAACGAACTTTTGGGGAAAACTCCTCATTCAAAATATTTGAATTTTCATTTGCACTGTTTTAAACCTCATGTATTTTTTTAATGTTTTAATTAGTCTTTACCTCGTTTTTTTTGGTGTATACTTAAATTTTAACTGTTAGTTTCGCTTACTTTAAATTATTTCTTTTTTAATTTGTGCTCTTCTTATGGCGCAGCATATCCAAACTTGGATTCGCCAGTAAAAATACACCAACAACCAAAAAAACAATCTGCGGTTATCACATCATGTTAATATAAAAGAAGAAAACAAGAAGAAAAAAAATATTGTTATTTTTCAAATTCTAAGATTTTTTACTTACACTTTGGAATAAATGAAAAAGAAACCCAGCTTACTACTCATATAATGATAATAAAATATATATAGATTTTAATTTTAATAACATAAAATTACTCATCACCATAATAAATACATTTCAAAACTACAAATAAAATATCTTTGAAACTTATTATATTTTTTACAAATCATATATTAAACAATTAATATTTTAAAAACAATATTCTAAATAGTTCAAAGATGAAAAGTAATCAGCGTTTTGTGCCTCAAATTCATTAAATAATTTTCTTAAGAGGTGAAATAAACAATCGATCTGACTTGTATTAAACTCCATAGAAAAATCAGAAATACATTACATCTTAGCGTTGGATCGAAAAGATCAAACACAGAAAATCATGGTTTCAATTGTATCATCAGTTAATAAAAGATGAAGTTCAATATTCATTATATTTTTACAAACATTTGGCTGACGGACACATGGGAGAAAGGAGCTTAGTACACTTAAAAGAAATTAAAGAATGTGATCGATAGTTTACAACTGATGTGTACACAGGCACATCCACAATATACAGGGTTATATCACCACATTCGTGAAACTTTTAAGCGCAATATTTTGGCTATGGGAGACTTTTACTCTCTGAATGACTCTCGTGCAATGTGAAATTATTATGCATGTCGTGTGCTTGAACAACATACCTTATTCAAAGTGCATTAAAAATCCAAAACTTTATTCAAAATATGACCGTAAATAGTTCATTTGTACTTATTAGAGTTTTAATAGCCTTGTTAGGTATTCAGGAGAGGGAATAGTTAACGTGTAGGGATACCATTTAGAGTTTCCAATTTTAAGGTCTGCCAGAGGTACGAAATCCAGATAAAAATTTTCAGTAGCATATTAAGAAGCATTGTTAGAAAAATAATTTTATATTGCTTGTTTCAACAAGATAAGATGAATATGTAAAATGTAAACGTTATAGTGTAATTAACTTGTTTTTTTGCTCATACTTAATATACCTATTTATATAGATTGAAGCACAGTGCCATTGGGGTACCGCTTCACGCTCCCCGGTTCGATCTCCGGACTGGGCAAGGTTCACTCAGCCTTTCATCACTTCAGTGGGTAGATAAATTGAAGATCAAGCATGCTTGAGAACTAAACAATGATTCCGCATAAAGTTGCCACCTAACCGAAACATATGTTCGCATCCACAGCCTTGGTCTTGAAACGGAGATTGCACCGCAGGTTATGCCCGTAGGGCTGTTGCGGAGATAGTTTAGTAGTTATATCGATTTTGTGTTTTAAATTCCATGTAAATGATGAATAGTTCTTCTATAAATAATATTTTTGTGCTCATGTCATTTTCTGTAATGAGAAAGAAATAAAAAACTTAAGCCTCATAGATATAAACTTCAAATAAAAATCTTCCGAAAACATTATCAAAAAACTGTGGAATCTATCAACAATAAATGAAGCAGCATATAAAACAATATGAATATAAAAATACATAAGAAAAATTGAAGAAATATACATAAAAGAAGGCATTGAACCTTAAATATAGCTTATTTAGTAATATTCCACAGTTAGCATGATTTTATTTTAAAATGAGAAAAATTAATTCCTTTTTATATTTCATCAATAACAGTTTTGCATTTTTTTTTTCAAATTTGTCTTTTCAAGGTAAGGAATAAGAAGTAAATTGCAAAACAAAATGTTGTAATCCCAGTATAATGAAACTGTTTTTGGCAATAATATGAAAGTATTTCTCAGATATAAAAGAATGATATATAAAATGTTATGAATGATATGTAAAATAATATGATATATAAAAATATAAATGAAACTATTTTAAAGTCTTTTATATAAACCAATGTTTAAAAACTCATGTTACAAGAGGAAATTTATAGATATAAATCTTAACATATCTTATAAAACACTTACATACAGCTTTTTATAACTATTTAATCATTTTCATATATCATACATAAATAATTATATTTATGCACTTATATATAGGATACTTATTCATATGCCTACAATTTATGCTGACATAGACTATGGGCATCCAATTTAACACTACGGCCGAACGCACTTGAGTGTTAAATATTTTTATTATCTTATATTAAAGGAACACAATTTTTCTTTCTTTTTTAACTGAGAAAAATAAATTTTCTGGATATATTCTATGTGAACCATAAAAATCCAAGTAATTGCAGACATATAACATAAAATATTAAGCAAGATACACAATGAAATGAGACATGTGCTGTTACATGTATCAAATGTTAAACATAAACTAGATTTAATGCCTGACATCTAGAAATATGTTGTACTGCTATATTTTATATCGATGGTTGAAGATAAGGATAATTAGTAGCATATATGCAAAAAACGGCATCTTGTTTTTGTAGGGAATAACTGTTCATCAAAACGTAATATTTTCTAGATTAACATTGTTGGAAAACTTCTAGCCAGTTTTATAGAAAGTTTTGATTATTTCGTAAGTATTCTATTAAGCAAGATACACAATGAAATGAGACATGTGCTATTACATCTATCAAATGTTAAACATAAACCAGATTTAATGCTTGACATCTAGAAATATGTTATACTGCTATATTAATGTTGATGGTTGAAGATAACGATAATTAGTATAAACATCTTCTCCATTTGTTTCTTTTACTATAGAAGTAGAAGATTAAAGAATTATTATAAACATTATTATGAAATTTATATATATATATTAATAAAAATAAATTCTTTTTATCGTTATCGTATACTGTTCTGTGAAACAATTTCAAACCACGTATAATTTCCGTATGCATGGGCGAACGTAAATCAACATTAAATATTTTTATTAGCTTATATTAAAATAGCACAAATTTGCTTTATTTTTCAACTAAGCAAAAATAAATTATCTAGATATATTCTGTGTCAACCATAAAAATCCAAGTAATTGTATACATATAACTTAAAATATTAAGCAAGATACACAATGGTTATGTGCTCAGTAATGTCACTAATGTGCATATTTTGGTTATTCTTGACATCTAGAAATATGTTGTACTGCTATATTTATGTTGATAATTGAAGATTTTGGTTTCTATGCAAAAGTATTTGCCCTCTGAAGGTTTTAGAAGTTTTTATGATTATATATGCATATACAAACACACTTAGCAGATTTATGTAGATGCATATGACTGTATTAACTGTTGTTAGCAAAACTGTATTACTGTTCTTTCAAACAATTTCAAACCATGTATGATTTAAGTATGCATGTGTCAACCACAAAAATCCAAGTCATTGTGTAAATATATCAAAAAATATTGAGCAAGACTCCCAATGAAATGAGACATGTGCTATTACATGTATCAAATGTTAAGCATAAACCAGATATAATACTCGACATCTAGAAATATGTTGTACTGCTATATTTATGTTGATGTTTGAACATAAGGATATTAGTATAAACATCCTCTCCATTTGTTTCTTTTATTATAGAAGTAGAAGATTAAAGAATTATAATAAATATTATTATGAAGTTTATATATGTATATATATGCATATACAAACACACTTAGCAGAGATATGTAGATGCATATGATAGTATTAACACTTGTTAGCAAAACTGTATTACTGTTCTATCAAACAATTTCAAACCACGTATAATTTCCACAGCCAAGCTCTATCACTAACGAGCCAGGTTGCTAAATGTTCCGCTCCGAGAGGTTTTGGCGATTGTTTCGAACAATTTGCTGTCAAAATTACGTACAATGCACCCATCATTTATGCCGTTGAAATGGGAAGCGCATTCCGAGTCTACAGTATCAAAATTTGACATCCCTCTGAACAACTGCTAGATAAAAGCGCATGATTCGACAAATGGATGTTTCTTGTTTTAATGCGTGTGATATCAGTTTGTTTATTCTGCTTTTGTGTCTTCCCTCTTTTACTGTTAGTGCATTGTTTTGCCCTATGAACAACTAAACAGTATTTTTCTTGCATACAGCACTTGCATAAAACTATTTATAAATGTATAATCATTTTCATATGTGAAACATGAATAGCTATATTTATGCACTTATATATGATGTGTATTCATATAAATATCTACTTTATGCCAATGCAGTATGCACGGGCAAACTCACTTCAGTGTTAATTATACTTTCTTACCTTACATTAAAGGATAATAATTTTATTTTAGTTCCGAATAGGTAGAAAAAATTTTGTAGATATACGCTGTGTCAACCACAAATAACTAAGTTAATGAATACAGATAACATAAAAAATTAAGCGAGAAACAAAATGAAATGAGACATGTGCTATTACATGTATGTAACGTTAAGCATAAACAAGATTTAATGTTTTACATCTAGAAATGTGTTGTATTGTAATATTTATGTTGATGGTTGAAGATTAGGATAATTAGTACAAACATTCACACAATTCTTTATTTACTATAAAAGTAGAAGATTAAAGAATTATTATGAAGTTTATATAAAACTATATATGCATATACAAACATAATTAGCAGAGATATGTAGATGCATATGATAGTATTAACACTTCTTAGCAAAACTGTATTACTGTTCTATCAAACAATTTCACCCCACGTATAATTTCTGTAACCATGGGCGAACGCACTTCAGTGTTAAATGATTTTATTATATTATATTAAAGGAACACAATTTTACTGTGTTTTTCAACTGAGCAAAATAAATTTGCTTGATATATACTGTGAGAACCATAAAAATCCAAGTAATTCTATACATATAACATAAAATATTAGGTAAGATACACAATGAAAGGAGACATGCCCTATTACATGTATCAAATGTTTAGCATAAACCAGATTTAATGCTGGACATCTAGAAATATGTTGTACATCTATATCTACCTTAATGGGTGAAGGTAAGGATAATTAGTATAAAAATCCTCTCGTTCAGTTTCTTTTATTATAAAAGTAGAATATTAAAGAATTATTATAAACATTATTGTGAAGTTTATATATGTATATGTATGCATATACAAACACACTTGAGATAAGTAGATGCGTATGATAGCATTAACCCTTGTTAGCAAAACTGTATTACTGTTCTATCAAACAATTTCAAACCACGTATAATTTCCAAGGCCAAGCTCTATCACTAACGAGCCAGATTGCTAAATGTTCCGCTCCGAGAGCTTTTGGCGATTATTTCGAACAATTTGCTGTCAAAATTACGTACAATGCACCCATCATTTATGCAGTTGAAATGGGAAACTCATTCCGAGTCTACAGTATCAAACTTTGACATCCCTCTGAACTACTACTAGATAAAAGCGCATGATTCGACAAATGGACGTTTCTTGTTTTAATGCGTGTGATATCAGTTTGTTTACTCTGGTTTTGTGTCTTCCCTCTTTTACTGTAAGTGAATTGTTTTGTGCGATGAACAATTAAAGAGTGTTTCTCTTGCAGGCATATACATAAGTTTATATCGATAGTTCAGAGAGCACGTAGTAAAACTTCTCGTATACGTACATAATTACAGTTTTGTTTTTTTCAAAAGCATTTTTTATGAAAATATAAACAAAGGCATTAGATGATAAGTACAGTAAGCATTTTATTAAAGTTGAATTATTTGGATAATTATAACAATAATTCTTTTAGTATGATTGCATTTCATAACACCTATACACATACTGTTTATGCAAACATGTATGTAACATTGGAAGACTTGGAATCAATGGAATATGCAAATGATTATTCTGGTTAAGTATCAGGCAGAATAACATAACATGTATCCCATATATAATAATAGTCTAAGTTCTTTGTCCGTCTGTCCTTGAATTTATGAAGCGGTTGGACCTGGAAAGTAGAGAGACATCCATATTGGATTCTTGTTGAGTTAGGGCGCACAAAATTCAAATCGAGTAAAGTTTATTTTCTCCTAAACTATCGATAAGATTCTAAAATAAATTGCTATAAATAGGCTTCATATCACAGAGAAAAATACTGTCGTCTTTAAAACTTTCGCAATCCTTCCCTTCTTTTCTTTTCAAGTGTTTAATGTCCTTATTTCAAGACCTATTTTTCCCGGTTAAGAGCAGTCGAAATTTATTACACACATAATAAATGGTTAAAAATAGTATTTTTTTCTAGCATTAGTACTTCTCTCTTTTAATCATCTCATTTAGTCATTTCTAGTTTTAAATTATTTAAATATCGTCTGCATTATTTTCTTACGTTTTATCACAGAACTTAGATATTACGTAAAGTACTTTCTTTTATATTTGGCTTAAATAAAAATATTATATACGTGTGTGGTAATTTCAAATTCATGGAATATTTTTTGTTGTAAGATAATTCTCAGGCAAAAAACAAATTTTTCTACCTGCCTCATAGGGTACTTTACAATTCTGGAAATTAAAAATTTTACTGATCCCGTCATATGATGGACTTTATGGTAGTAATTTAATAGGACTAATAGTCACTTCATGCGATGTCCACATGATAACTTGTTTTATTGACAAACAGCTTTTGTCATATCAAAACGGCTTTGCTTTTCATATCACTTATTTATACAGCGCATACAAAATCTTTTTTCATTTTTTATATAAAAATTGTTTTGTTTTTAATTTATAGAGCATTAAAATAAAAAAAATGTACAACAAAAAATATTATAAATTCTTATATGAATGTTTGGTTGTAAAATTAGTATTAAAATTCATTAGTCTAAAATGGAACTGAACAAATATTAATACATTGTAAATGGCTTTCAGCATTTCAGTATTACTCGATAAGAGACTTTAACAGATAGGTATTTTAATATGAATGCATTGTATAAAACTTATACACAAATTTCATATGCAAATACTATGTAATTTTTAACCTTAAAGAGAATAGGCAACTGATAATTATGATGACACAGCACACAAAATACAATTATGTGTATAATTTAGTAGATATATAATGTAGTCATGTTGTGTCCATATCAGATTTCTTTTTCCTGACTAAATATTCTTTCGCAATAGCAAAACTCTTTTGCTGTAGTGGATGTAGATTTCTTCATACCACGTAAACGTTATCATACTGATTAATAGTAAAAAAAATTTATATATAATTTATTCATACATTTTACTTGTTGAAATATAACTATCTGTTTATTATGGTAAGTACAAAAGATATTTTATGTAGATTTATATGTCGTTTTAGTGGCAAAATTAATAATAAAATATATTATACTAAAAGGGAAAATATAGTTAAGAGCTTTTAGAATATTTGATTTAATCAATCCAGACTAAAATTTGCCAATGTCACCTCAATTCAGTTCGGGAAGATCAAAAGTACAAAATTTATGATAACCTGGAGGGAAATAATTGTTTCTATTCTGCGAAGACCAAAGTTTATATCCCTCTTCAGTTGACATTTAATATATCATTATTTTTACAATATATGACAGTACTTTCTCCTTCATGTATAAGTTATACGACAGTATAGCTAATTATATTTTTACAGTATTGTAAATATCTGCTAATGCAATCCAGTGTTATACACACCTTCCAGATGTATGCAGACAGGTACATCACAGAAAACACAGAAAAAGAAAAAGTTTGCTGGTGTTTGGGAACATTTTGGCTATTTAAGTATGTCACAGATAAAACAACAGTACGTTACTTGGTCAACGATAGTTACTGTTCAATACTGTTAACGGATATACTTGCATAACTTTGTTCTGATGACCCTTTTAATTCCTTTTAACTAAGCATTTCGTGAAGTTAAAAAGGATTTACCGTCTTCAAATTAAAAGTAAAAATAAAAGAGATGGTTCTGTTATTAAACATGGTAATGTTGCTGTCACTAAGTAAATTTATACTAATCCATACAAATATAGCTGTTACTTTAAATTTGAACATGTGAAAATATGAAATAAAATAGATGTGGTGAGATCATTTAGATCCTTCTAATTAATATAATTGATATAAATAAAACGGAGCTTAAAATGCTTGTGATCTAACTCAAACCTCATCATATCTTTTGTAACGAAGAGACCACCCATAAAAACTGATTTAATGGGTTCAACGTGTTCAGCATTTTCTGGCAGGATTATGATTCTAGACCTAGATTAGAATCATGTCTCCGTCCTTGGCAGTAAATAAGAATGTACCTTTGTGGAATTTATGTTAGTCCCTAAGGGACAAAGTTGAAAGTTTGTGAAGCGGTAGGGTGTGTGAAATTTGAAGGGGTAAGATTATCTCCGTATTTGAGGTTTGAAGTCGGGGAAGAGTCAACCAATTAAAACGTACAGCTCTGTTGATTGAAATATTAGGAAAAAAGGAAGACCAGATATGAAAATAATATAAAAAAATGTGATGAGATAAGCCGCATAGTTCGGAAGGCCATGTGGAGAATTTTAGAACCGAGATATATTCTGTAAAGATAACTATTGGAAACTCTAGCAGCCACCAGCAGTGTTCATCTGTCACATTACCACGGCCACATCCCAAATAATTAGAAGGAAACCCTAGACAAGAAGTGGCAAGGAAGTCGGTAATTGCTATCACACCAGTCGATATTTTCCGCAAAAGTAATCTTGAGTCAACACATTTGACAAACACCAAGTCCTGGACAGCTCCCGGTCAGCGGTATTCCTGATCAGCAGCCTTTCTAATTACACAAAGATACTTGCTATCAAAATTTGAATTTAGAATTAGGTCCTCTTTTTTCTCTCACATAAATATTTGCTTCCTGATTATAATGTGTATAATATAAGATTTTTTGTTAAAGGAATCGTTAAAGCTTGATAATTACTGGACATATGTATATATATATACATATATATATATATATATATATATATATATATATATATATATATATATATATATATAATATATATATATATATATATATATAATATACATATATATATATATATATATATATATATATATATATACATATATATATATATATATATATATATATATATATATATATATATATATATATATATATATATATATATATATATATTAATTTAATTTAATTAGTTTTCAAAATTAAAAAAGTAGTCTTTAGGCTCTCAGAACCTGGGTAGAGAGCAACAAATAATTAATAATTAATATTATTTAATAATGATAATTAATAAAAATAATTGTAGTAAACTATCTCAATATTTAGATACCAATATTTATATCCCCAAATATTTAGATCTTATAGAGAGCTACACGACAATATATATACCACTTGATTTTTGTTTATAAAATTTTATTTTTATAAAGTACAAAAATAATCTCCGCTTTTTATGTATTTTTATGAAATATTCTCCTCATTTAAGGGGTTAACAGATTAAAAAAATGAAGTAAAACTAGCTGAGTGTTTCGTAGAACAATAAATGTATTGTTTTGGCATACCAATGTAGCCAGAAAATGAATTTTTAGTGTTACCCGTCACTCGGGAAAAAATAAGTTGTAGAATAATGCGCTCAACAGATGATCCTTCAGAAATTACCGTTGAGGCTCTAACAGGATGATACGTTATTAGCAACGCAGCACATCTTTTGGATCATCAGATGGGAAAATTATTGCTATAAATAGCAACGGTTGTTGCTCTTGACCGAGAAGAATACAAAGTGGCTTCGTAGCAAAAGAAAAAATAATTACCGAATAGTTTCAGGGGAATATAAGTGAATATTCCTTTATGCAGCGGAAAACAATATGTGTGAATATATATTTCAGAATGTCGATATAAATTTATCACATTTTTCTTGGTTTTTATGACAATAAAATGCTTTATAGGAAATGCATTATTGTTTAATTTATTTAAGGGACTATTACCTTTTAAGAATTATTTTTAATAATAACAGCTCGTTTTGGTTTTATTTGGTTTGGAGAGCTACGGTCTAAACGCTACTTGTTTTGCTACATGAGGGCTAATGAGACCGAGTCCTACCCCTTTTTTGAATTATTATAAAATGAAAAGTTTTGCTCTCTTTACAGTAAACATTTTATAGGGTCTCTAATTCTCAGGGTATAAATATTTTAGTTCTGTTATTTAAAGTAGCAATTATTTTATATAATACAATATATAAAAAATCAAATGAAAGAACGGTTTTCACTCACACAAAAGGTAATTTTTGAATTATATATGCTGTAAAAATATATAAAAAATATATACCTATCCAAATTAAAGTTTTAACGTCAAATACCTATTAGTGAGGATTTAATGTATTTATATTTCAAAGTTTAAAAATAATCTGTTATTAAACATTAATATTTTTAAATAATTTTTAATGTAACTTAAATAAACTCTTGCTTCAAAGACTTTAAAAAATTTTAAAATTAATATTTATATTGGTAAATAACATTTTTGGTAAAATATGCTTTCATGTGTTACATTTTAAAGCATGGATATTGTCAAAAGTTGCAAAATCTTTAATTCTATTTATTTTAAATTTCCAAAGAATTTAACAAAGATTAAAACATTACAACTAATAAAAATTAGTATGTATATGGTCTCCGGAATATACCTACTTACATGTGTGTGAGTGTAAAAAACCTCATAAAAATAAAATTAATATCAATCTTTGAAAAAATTGTGCCTGCAGAATGCACCTTAAAATGATGCACTAAGTATTACATAAAAAAAATTATCAGTAAACTTAGATGCTTGTAATTAGTTTTCTAAGAAAATTGTTAAACGGTTATAAACGGGGATGACTGATGTCAGTTTAATTAATAATTTATTTAAAAACTGAACTGCTTCTTAAAATATCAACAGTCCCTTTTCCAATAAAGTTACAGTATTAAAGTGAAATATACAGTATTAAAGTGAGTATGTATAGCAATAATTTTAAATTGTCAAACGGAATTCGCATCGTGTGAGTCTCTGTTGACACAGTTGATAAATCTCCAATACTGATGTATATTTAATTTTATAATTCAATGCAGAATGGATGTGCAATGATGTAACGAGAAAATACCTTTTCCCAAATTGATTATTATTAATGCCCCTCTTAAAAAATTATGTGAAAATGAACCACTAATCCGAAGTACTTACAAATTTGAATTGAATATGATGGATTCAAATGAAAATAGTATGGCACAAGAATAAAAAAAGTTAAATCCTAATGTTTCCTATAAAATGTACAATAGTGTGTAATACATTTACGAAGGACTGCCACTGATAAACATGCAAAACATTGTTAAAAAAAGTAGTGGAAAAACAATTTTCACCGACGGTCGGAGACAAAATATATTTTAATATTTTATATAGAAGTAACATTATTTAACTTGCAAATTACTTCTGCTAAATATAGAAATAAAATATATCTGCTAAATATGCAACCCCTCTCTCTCTATCTGTCTATATATATATATATATATATATATATATATATATATATATATATATATATATATATATATATATATATATATATATATATATATATATATATATATATATATATATATATATATATATATATATATATATATATATATATATATATATATATATATATATATATATATATATATATATATATATATATATATATATATATATATATATATATATATATATATATATATATATATATATATATATGTATATATATATTTATATATATATGTATATATATATATATGTATATTATATATATATATATATATATATATATATATATATATATATATGTATATATATATATATTTATATATATATATATATATATATATATATATATATATATATATATATATATATATATATATATATATATATATATATATATATATATATATATATATATATATATATATATATATATATATATATATATATATATATATATATATATATATATATATATATATATATATATATATATATATATATATATATATATATATATATATATATATATATATATATATATATATATATATATATATATATATATATATATATATATATATATATATATACTTCTTTTTGTTTCATTGCTAAAATAGACCACAGATGACAATGATATTTGTTGTGCAGAAAATTTTCTTAATAATCCTCAAATTACCAATTACGGTTCCACTTTCCCACAAAGCTATAGTTACAATTGTCCTACTGATGTCTAGAAATGCTATAAAATAGAATTTTTCATAATATGTTGATATTCATATTGATGCAATTCACAGAAATAATGCTTAAAAGCTTAAAATGATGACCTATTGATGGTGATCGTCACTTTTTCCGTCGTGTTCATGCTGTTTATGAAAATAATCCGAACTTTGCAAGATAAAATGATTCTCGATGTTCCGGAACACATGTCTTTCACCCACATGCTTCCCGAGCTATTGTGTGGGAGTAATGCATTTCAGGGAGATAGAATTTGGGAAGATAAATTACCCGAGACTAGTGCGGTCTCCGGAAAGTGGGGATGGACTAATGCTTGGACAGATCTTGCGGGAGTGCGAGAGAGAGCGGGAGAGATCTCGTTTCAGGCTGGCATAAAAGAACCATGGGAATTTTTACTGGTAAAATCCACTAATTACTTAGTAAACAACATGGTGATCTGCTTTAGCTGCTTATCTTATTTGATCTAAAATTGGGACTTGAAGTGCAGCATTATTTTAATTAAAGAATATATTACTATTGATGCAAATGCTATGTAATGCGTGAATTAACCTGCGAGGACTCTGCAATATTTCTCAGCCTAATTCTAACATTGATTTTCATGATGAACAGAAAATTTGTGTTACCAAAAAAACTTTATTAAATGTATAAAATATATTTCACATTATTTAAAAAATATATTTAAAAGTATTTTGGATAATAGATTTCATTTTATTTGCATTCCGAAAGCAAACATAAGACACGCACAAGATAAAAACTTAAATGACATCTTTATATCTCATCATTTTAATCAAATAACGATGTATTTTTGACAGCATTTCTCCTCCTACATAAAATTTTAAATAATATTCAAAAGTGTATGCACTGGGTCTTTGAAGAACGAACAAATTAAACGTATCTCTTTCTGGGAAATATATTCTGAGAAAATTTCAAAAATGTATAATATTGGAGCGTATAAGTCCTATAAGACAGGTACGGAAAATTTTGGAAGTTTATTTCTTTTGGGTGATTTTGTTTGAATTGTTTTCAACGTTCGGGCATCAGAGGCTCGGTACATGCCCTCGCGGTTTAATAAATAACTATTACGATTTTTAAACTTATTTCTCAGAATTTATTTAGAAGAATCTGGTAAATGGATAATACATTTTATCCATAATTTAATTATTTATTTATATAAATTTTCCTGTATAAGAAAATCTGCAAAAAAATCTTATATTTGATTAATTTCAACAATACATGTATGAATTACACACATATATGTATGTAATGTATTATAAATTATAAATCATAAAAGTCTTTAAAATTCTCGCATTTTAAGTCCTATTTTTCTAATTTTGACTTTCTCAAGGTTACAAATTAAGAGTCATGATTTATTATGACTGCATTTATTCCACATTTATCAACTTTAAAGTCTAAACTAATAAATTTTAAATGTATACATTTCTTAAAGTTTTTTTAACCAAATGTGAATTCTCCGTTCGATAACCAAGTATCATTTATTCTGTTGTATGTACTTTAAAGGCACTTTTATTTTACTGATCACAATAGTATTACCATTTCTAACTCTCTGATTATCCACTCCTCAAGACAGCGTTTTCACAAACCAACGGACCTCTTGCCTGTATAAAATTGTCCACCAGTTTTTCTACTTTAAGGTAAAAAAGTAGAATTTTGATAAGTGTTTGATTAGTCTGGTGGATTGCCTTCTACGGCATGACTGACGTAAATTTGCGTTTCAAAGTAATCGCTGGTAACTAAATATATGACATATTTCCAAGTGTGAACGGGAATGAATATTCTCACCGATTACATACATACACACACACACACACACACACACACACATATATATATATATATATATATATATGTGTGTGTGTGTGTGTGTGTGTGTGTATGTATGTAATATTTCCAAGTGTGAACGGGAATGAATATTCTCACCGATTACATACATACACACACACACACACACACACACACACATATATATATATATATATATATATATATATATAATATATATATATATATATATATATATATATATATATATATATATATATATATATATATATATATATATATATATATGTGTGTGTGTGTATGTATGTATATATTTATGTATATATATATATATATATATATATATATATATATATATATATATATATATATATATATGAGATACTAAGAGATACATGATGCCGTATAACTGATATGTTTATTTTTAAGAATAAATTCTATATTGTTATTTTATGTTACGCAAATATTATAAAATTATATATAAAAAGCTTTTTGTACATGCGTTAGGAAACTGATACACCAAAGGCCACAAGAATGTGCATGAATTTCATGGGATACTATATATTTTAAACCAATAACAATGAATTTTAAGATAGTAAGACGATCAACTGATACTGGTAAGACTTTCACTGGTAAAGATTTTTAAATAATACTTCATCAACTATTAAAGTTTCAAATTTTATATTATTTTATATACCATTTGAGACGTAACATTTCCTACTAATTAATACTACTTTTTCTGAGAATATTAAATCTTTATATTAAATCTTATTACAAAATGATAGATGACCGTCGCTTGTTAAGACTTTTAAATATTGCTTCATCAACTATAACAGTTTCAATTTTTGTATTCTTTGATATACCACTTGAAAAGTGAGATTTCATGCTAATTAATAGTATTTTTTTCTGAGAATATTAAATCTTTATATTAAATCTTATTTTAAACATATAGATGATCATCACTAGTAAAGACTTTTAAATATTGCTTTATCAACTATTAGATTTTCAGTTTTTATATTCTTTTATATACCACTTGAAACGTAATATTTCCTGCTAATTAATACTGCTTTTCTTGAGAGTATTAAACCTGACAATATAAGAACTGTGATATTGGCTTACTTATTTTTCCTATTAGTTGATAAGAGTAATTGGAAATTATTTTCTCAAGTTTCTCGTTGCAAAAATTTTCCGTTCTATACATTGCTCTAGATATATTTGTAATAAATTACATTTGTATTTAGTGTAATATGAATAATTATGAACATGTTTTATATCTGAATGTACTTAAGTGTATTTCAGTATGGTGATTACACATCATCTATTTTCATATATTTTTTAGGTAGCTTCTTTTGAACATACAATGAGTAAGGGAATATATATTGTACTTTGCATATTATTATTGAGTATATAATTTTGTGGAAAGTGTGCTATGATACAAATAATTGAAATATTCTATTTCTTTCATTTCCTTCACAATTTATCCTTAATATATCCTAGCTAATACTTTATTATTTCTAAATATGTGAATATTGTTGTGTAAACTCAATATTTATTATAAATTGTACCTTTAATAAAATAGACTTAGGTTAGTAATTAAAATAGGATTTATAACTTTAAAAAATCTCAACTGTAGAATATTTCGTTTTCAAATATGTATTAAAATTTTAGTTCAAGAAATCAATACATAAATTAATCTCTTTACTTTTTCCCCATATAAAATATTAAGAACGTAAAATGCAGCCATTCTCGTTAAAATTAACGAGTATCTAACGTCAAAGTTCACTTTAGGCTTAATCCCGATTTAAAGTTCAATTTTAAGCAGAACTGATTTAAATGGCTGATTGAAACTTTAATTCCGCGCAGATGTATGATAAATCAGCTGACATTTTACTCTGGCCGCTCTCGGATGATATCTGTCAGATGCATCATCATTTAAATAATACGGTCCCTTGAGTCTTCGCAGTGAAGGATTAGCATAAATATGAAATCGAGTGCTGGCTGCAAAATTAAACTGATGGACTGTTTGCTGATACTTGAATGGCTGGAAACTTGATGCCGAATCTCTTTTGTTAAGCTACTTTATTATAATGCATGTCATGACTTTTAACTCTATCTTGAGTAAATTCACTTAGTATGGTAATTTATCTTGTCAGTGATTTTCATTCTACCAGATACTTGGACACATATGGGTATATTCGGTTTTATGAATATTTTTATGTAGATGATTTAAATAAGTATGTTCGTATCTTTACAATTTTTTTATATAAAAAAACTTCCTTTCCAACATCGGAAAAAAAGTAATAGTTTTTGTAATTTTCTGTTATTATCTAACAGCAATTCAAATCCTTCGATTATCCCCAGTACAAACATAGTAGTCGAATGATGACCGAATAGGTATAGTGCTGTTCTTCGGTACCATTCATGGGGTTCGAATTCCGCTGATGTCTTGGATGTTCGTAACAGTTTGGGAACTATTATAGCAGTAGGTTCTGGTCTCAATAGCCCTCGTGTAGTAAGTCAATATTCCGTAGTGTTTCAAAACACCGAGATAGTTATAAGCTATGGTGTGTATTTCACAGAAAGAAACTTATCGTAATACAGTGGAATCCGCTTAATGTGATCACAGTTAATGTTATCAATCGCTTATTGTTATAGGAATTACTTGGTCCCGATTTTCTCTATTCATTTGTATGTAAAATTTATCGATTTATGGTATCGTTACATCGGTTAATGTTATCAGTTTTCGAACCTCATGTCAACTGGAAAATTAATATTCACAGTGTATTCAGAAGGAACCTATACTTTTTCCCTTCGTTCTTATTTTAATTTCCGAGATTTCTCCTTCTTCCACCTAGAGAAAAGAAGAAAAACAAAGGAGTGGGGTTTTACAAGTTCTTGGAATTTTTCAGAAAAGCAGAAGGCAAAATTTAACAAAATTTTGTAAAATTTACAAATAAACTATATAGTTTATTTGTAAATTTGTAGTTTGTATTAAGTATATTAAGATGAGAAATACGATATATATGCAAATTCAGGGAAATACCCGTACACAATGGAGGCTATTTCAACAATTTTGATGAAAAAGTACAATGCCAACAATACGTCTGCACAGTTCCTAAAAATTTCAATTTAATATATTAATTACAAAAATAAATATTTCAGTTTTTAAACAACTGTGTAAAAAAATATATTCAGCCTAATAAAATTTCTCGATTTGATGAAAAAAAATAATAATAGGAATGCGATAATACCTTTTAAAACAAAATTTCATTCTGAGTAACTGTAATGTGTCACGAATCGGCTAAGAATTTGTAGAATATTTTAAAAAAACTCGCATTTCAATCTACTAGAAGGCCACAAATATACTCAAAAAAGCTTATTGACAAGCCTAGAGAAGACTGTGTCAGTTTTCTAGATAAATTGTTAAAGACTGCTCTTCTCCTCTCTACATAAAACTTGCTATTAAATAGAGATAAATTGCAGATACTTGACAAACCTATAAAAATTAAATAGTTCTTTATAAAGAAAAATACCTATTATTTAAAAACAAAAAAAATAAATTAAAATAAAAAGAATGTTCCTTATAACCCAGTGTCTGTGGCATCATTATTGCAATATCTTCCACTCACAAAATGGATTTTTACCGTTCCACATTGAAATATATATTACAAGGGTTGGATAGAATAGTTAAAGAATTTAGACTTTTAATAGTCATAAATTTTGACTTTGATTTAATAATTTTCTTGAGGTAAAATGATATGTAAATGTTCAATATTACTGAAGAAGTAAATAAGGTAACTGCTTACCTTTTGTTTATTCTGGGATTCTCATGACTGTATAAATCCAAAACACGGCTGTTGAACACAAACACTTTTTATTACACAACATGATCAATAGAGAATAAACTTTGAACTGAATACAGAATTATGAATTATGTTACACTTTAAATCCGTTTCATATATGAATAAGAATAGAATACAGGAATAACATTTTAAAACCGACGCCGAATATCCAACGGTTTTTTTCTTAGACTAACGTTTGTTTTTCTTCCTAACGCTCCATAGCGCCATCTATCTCTTGGTGGCGAAATTAATCTAACAAGGGTATGACATTTTATTTAATTAAACATACTCCTTTATTTAGAATTAAGGATTAGAAATATTTTTAAATTTTAGACTTAAAATACATAAATACCAATTGTAATTTTTTAGATACAGAATATAGCGGTAATTATAAATTTTGTGTAATTTTATTAATTGTATACCTAACTTATCAATTTTTTTCTAGAATTCACATGCGAAATTCCGTCCCTTTATTTTGCTGCTCAAGAGAAATGCCTTGGTTGTACTCGCATAGCGTAGGCCTTGACAACACGGAGTCTCTTCCTGGAATTAAATACAGAAATCATTAAGACAATGTCGAATTCTTAATTTGAAACTAGATGATGAATGAATAAGTTACAAACAGTTTGCAAGACACTACTTGCCACCCTTCTAAATTGTATGCAGATAAATGGGTGTGTTTAAAATATGAATTGTTAATCTTAAAAGATATTTATAGGCCATAGCAAGACATACAATTAAAACAATTTCGAGTGCTTTTCAGGCTTTATACCACGAGACTGGACAGAATCTCAGAAAATATTATCTAAATGGTATTTTTCCGTTCAAAACTAGAGATCGATTTCCTTTAAGTACAATCTTCCTTTTACACTTATCACATTGTATGCGGGACACGTACTAGTACGTTTTCTGACGATTGATACTCGAGCGAGGGTCACGGACGAGTACGGGTTAGTGTAACAACAGGGTTTGTTTATGGGTACAAAAATAACGGTATATACAGGAAAACGAAGCCGAATGTTCTTGTCTACTACGTAGATTCTGGAGAAATTTAGACAAATAAAAACTAGTTTTTACATCAGTCGATGCTGAACCACAGAAAGGGAAGGTTGATTGAAAAAAATCAATTTAGATTTCAAATTAATCCTTTTTTATTTACACTTGCGAAAATGATATATATATATATATATAATATATATATATATATATATATATATATGTATGTATGTCTATTTATATTTATATATATATATATATATTATATATATATATATATATATATATATTTATATATATATGTATATATATATATATATATATATATATATATATTATATATGTATATTTATATATTATATATATATATATATATATATTTATATATATTTGTATTTATATATATATATATAATATATATATATTATATATATATACAGGGTGTTATAGTCCGGGTTTTGAGGCAAAATATTATATGAATAAAAAACATAATCCATGTTTTATACATACTGGCAAGCTTATTTTTCAATTTTTTTTTAACACTTAGTAAATTCTATATGATGTGGCACGGCAGAAGTCTAAACGGTAATCTACCTCTTATTCTGGCATTGTTACGGTTGCACACTTTTGATATCGTTGAGATGTTGAACATCACAAATTTTCTCTGCATACACAAGATTCTTGATATGAGAAGAAAAAATATATATATTCTTATTTCTTTAAATTATTTTGTTCAAAAATATGTATATTAAATATGAATATACGAATTTTTGTCAGAATATATAGATAAAGTTTTTTTGTACGGTAACTAAGATTCGTTTCTATAAATATAAAATATATGAGCCTTTTGTTTATATTTATTTATATTTATATATATATAGTTATACAAAATATATATATATATATATATGAGTAAAACTTTTATATCTTTATATATATATATATATATATATATTTTATATATATTATATATATTATGAGATATAATTTTTAATATATATATTATTATATATATATATATATATATTATATATATATATATATATATATGTATGTATGTATATTTATATATTATATATATATATATATATATATATATATATATATATATATATATATATATTTATATATATATATATATTTATATTATATATATATATATATATTTATATATATTATATATATATATATATATATTGTTTATTTATATATTTTTTATATATTTCAATATAAAATACGTTAAAAAATTAAATAATTTTCTATTTACTCAGATTTAAGTGAAAAAATAAATTTGCGCGAAAAACTCCGGCTTTTGGTACAATTCCGCTGCAAAATGTACCCGCACACAATGTCTTATTTTAAAATTTCATTTTAAATATATAAAGATTAAATCCCACACATTTGATATTAAGTACTTCCTAATGACTTCTGTTTAAGCTTCTAATATTTCTAACAGCTAGCAATTCTTGTGATATTTTGATCTCTGATTTCTTTTATAGTGTTACAGTAAATTTTTTGCATGAAAGCTAATTAGGCATATCTTCATGAGTGAACTTAAATTGTTATTTGGAAGTCAAATTATAAAACTATAGTCTCCATATTATGATTTTTTTCTTTAATAATCAAATTCAATTAAGCCGACAATTCCCTTTCTAACTATAATAGCGATTAAAACTAAACTGCTTGGCGCAACAGCCCCTAGGAGACCAGGGCCTACGGTGCTAATCTCCCTTTCCGTGACCGAGGGCCCTAGAGTGCAAAATATATATTCTGGTTAGGTGGTCAATCTTTCGCGGTAGCCCCAGTGTTTAGTTCCCAAGCAGGCTTGGTCCTCAGTTCATCTAGCCACTGAAGAGATGAAATGCTGAAAAAACATTGCCCAGCTTGGGATTCGAACCTCGGAACTGTGTCGTGGGAGCGCTGAGCGCTACGTAAACGCCACTGGGCTTGGGATAAAATTATAGTCAAATTATAAAACTATAGTCTCCATATTATGATTTTTCTTTAATAATCAACTGAAATTAAGCGGAGAATACACTTTCTAGCTACAATAGTGATTACAGATAAGATATTTAGTTCATATTTAATCAAAGACAATTATTTTGTTAAATTAACTGTAAACATAATGTTCTTAGTAGATATAAAGTGCTTAATTAACTTAAGGACATGGAAAATGAAAACCTCCGGCAGTACGGCAAATCATTAATGTTTTGATAATAATGTTCTCCGTTTAATTTTGATCAAAGAGTAAATTAATATTTTACAATACGGGATTATTACCATGTCTAGCTTCTAGCTTTACAATATCGAGTCCTACGCTCAATTCATTTTGATCGGTTTGTTGATTTAGAATGTTCCAAATATAATAAAATAAGATTTATATCCATTAGAATTAATTGCATTTACTATTACCTTCAAAACAACAATTTTAATTTCTCTCGGAAGATATCTTTGCGTGGGTTAATAATTAATTAAATTTTGTCTTATAACTGTATTTTTTATAGATTTTATCTTACTACCACTTTGATAAAAGTCATTATAGAGTAGAAGTATAAGTGAGATCTGTTGTTTATATAACGTTTGTTTAAATATTTTCCCTTCGTAGAGAAAAATTGAAATAATTAACAAACATACATCACATTATTTAAAGATGGAAGCCAAAATACGTCGAAATTTACCATACTTTTTACCAAAAAAAAAAATTGATATCAACATGCCTCTTAAGAGTTTTATTATGTACATACCATGATCTGTTTCTTAGCACTGAAGTGTTATATTAAAATTTTTATACAAAAAAAAATAAAAATTGATAAAGCTGCAAATTTGATTTTGATTGAAAATGTGATTTCCCCAAAAAATTTTCTTTGTTTTAAAAGTGTATAAAAATAATTTTTTAATATTACCAGCATAATTAGGGTCTCTGCAGAAAATATCATTTAATTTTGAATTTACTAATAGATGACACGGATAATCTGTAGTATATAATCACCCAATTATGTTTAAAATATGGAATTCGTATATATTATTGTTAATTAATAACTTTGTATACTGGCGTGCAAAAGACAGATTTATGCTGATTCTGTTAAAAAACTCTTTTTATAGATTTTTAAAGTAACAATTACAAAATGTCTTTTCGATAAAATATGTTAAATTAAAACAAAATTTGCAATTATTTTCAATATTTTTTCATTTTTTTGTCATTTTTTTTAAAAATAAAACTAAAAATAAACCTCTTCCAGATAACACATAAGTGAGAAGATAAAGACGTTAACCCAGGTTTATAACAATAAAAGTCTATAGATATGCTAGCGTAATAGTTTTTGTTTTTGAACAAAGTTTAATATTTTATTATTTAATACTTTAAAAAATGAAAATGTACGCAAAACTTTCATGTACAGTAGCTTTGTATCTACGTTTTGTTACCTTTGAACATAATATTTTAACTATATAAGAGCCAAACAATACTATTTCAAATGTCCTCCGGTTCCCAAACCGATAGCACAAACTTTACATGTTTTCTTTCTTCCTATTCTTTTTTTTAACCTATCAATCTAAGCAAACATGTTCAAAATCAAATAAAGCAGAGATGATATGTTTAACTTAATCCAGCTACAAGTAGATTTTCAAGGCCCATACGCACTATGGTCCACTGCAAGCCGTTACCACCATCTGGAGAGGGTATGGCTTATCTGGGATGACGATAAATTAGCCTTGGCGGAGGATGGCTTCGGAAGCGGTTTTTATCCAAGGATCAAAGCCAACGAAATGATCAACTAAAATGTGCAGTAGACACTATGGACGAATCCAAGAGTTTTGCTTATTGACTGGCCCACTATATGGATGCAACCCGTAATCCAACGTTCAAGGTCATTATCAGGAAGTGGTTAGCAATTGTCCATAGTGTGGAGGCTACTTGTTGTAAAAACCTGGAGAAAATCAACTGCAAATGTTTACAATGAGTCCTCTGTTCACCGCTATCATAACTTCTCGAGGCTATTAGTAGTCACGTGTCTAGGTATAAGAATTTTCTCTGATAGCTTCGGCTATTCTAAGACCCAGAGGTCCTAGCTTCAGAGGGCTATTGCGGGAAAGAAACAGTTAAAAATATCTCTAAAATAAACGTGAGATAGTTTAAGCTGGTTTTCTATGTACAGAATGACTGGGAACATGGATTAAGCCACACATATCTTATTTCATTTATTATGTATAAAATTATATAAATATAAGAAAAAAATTCTGTTTTATCACAGAAAGTACTATAATTCAATAAAACATAAATTTTGAGGAAAATCAAAATCCATATGCATCTTATCTTATTGTAAAGGTTTCTTCAATAAATCTCAAAAATAAATATAAAAAAATTACTAATATTTGTAAAAGTAATTAATAATTGTGAATGCAAACGCATTAAAAATTTGTTAAATTAAATCTCCTTAAATTTTACTTTCTAGAATTAAGTTTAAATATGACTGTAAAATGTAAAACAACTACAATATTTAGCATAATACTTGGAAATATATAAAAATAAGTATATTTTATATATATATATATATATATATATTTATAATATATATATATATATATATAATATTATATATATATATATATATATATATATGTATATATATATATATACATATACATATATATATATATATATATATATATATGTATATATAACAAATATTTTTTCACAGATAGTAATATATAGTTGTCACAGATTATTTCACAGATCACAAATATAGTCCATACATATATCTTATCGTAAATGGTTCAATAAATCTCAAAAATATATATAAAAGCAAAAATATTCATATTTGTAAAAGTAATTAATAATTACGAATGCAAATGTTTTAAAAATATATTAAATTAAAGCTCCTTAAACTTTACTTTCTAGAATTAGTTTTAAATATGATTTTAGATTCTAAAACTACTAAAATATTTACACTTAAAAGAAAATAAGAATTTGAAAGTATTTCAATGGATACCATGTCGGCTAAAATCGACGAAGTTTTTGGGAATAATAATTTAAATCTCTCATAAATTTTATGAATAATATGATCGAAATAATGTTCTATTCACACAATGACGTTCACATTTATAGAACGTAACGAGATATACAATTTTGGAAACTTGACTGTTTGGAAATACGATTACTGGATTTGGTCTAGTTACGTAAATTTCTAAAACCAATTAAATTGAAATACAATTAGAATAACTCTTCGAAACATACTGCTTCATAAAATTTATTGACTAGAAATATGGTTGGAACTAATTATCTCATTAAACGATTTTAAAAACTTAATCACGGGATATCTAGTTACAGTAATTTATTCCGATTTATCGCTGCAGGAGACATTTTTATACTAGTATGGGATGATTTATAAAAGAGGAAATTCATATTAAAAACACAATCTGTGGGTTATAAAGTTACATTACTTATTAAAATGTGTATGCTAATATACGGCTAGTAGAAATATTTTAGTTTTTGTATAAATTCATTAAATTAGTTGTACAAACTTAGAATTTTCGAAACATAGAAGACATGATAGAATATTAGAACCTATCATTATTTTTTGCATAACAAAATGGATTTCAGTTTTTTTTATAAAAATATTTTTATACCATATAATTTAAAACATGGGGCATTTTAAATACACATGAATTTTTACTTTCCTTTTATAACAACCTACACATAAGTTATTTTGGTCTATATGTATTTATCTATCTATATATATATATAATACATATTTATTTCCTATATATATAAATTTTACTCGTGTATATATAATAATAATTTATATATATATATATATATATATATATATATATATATATATATATTATATATATATATATATATATATATATATATATATATATTATATATATATATATATATTATATATATATATGTATATATATATATATATATTTGTATTATATATATATATATTATACATATATATATATATATATATAAAATATTATTTATATTTATATATATATATGTATATATATATATGTTTGTATATATATATGTATATATATATATATAATATATATATATATATATATATATATATATATATATATATATATATGTATATATATATATATACATATATATATATGTATATATATGTATATATATATATATATATATATATGTATATATCTTATATGTATACATATATTATATATATATATACATATACTAAATATACATATATATATAATATACATATATATATATATATATATATATATATTATATTTATATAATATATATATATATTATATATATTTGTATATATATATATATATATATATATATATATATATTATATATGTGTGGTATATATATATTATATATATTTTATATATATATATATGTATATATTATATATATGTATATATATATATTATATATATATATGTATATATATATATATGTATATATATATATATATATATATATTATATATATATATATATATATATATATATATATATATAATATTATATTATATATATATATATATATATTATATATATATATATATATATATATATATATATATAATATATATATATATATATATATATATATATATATATATATATATATATATATATATGTATATATATATGTATATATATATATATATATATATATATATATATATATATATTTATATTATATATATGATTATACAAGTTTAAAATATATATCAAATATATAGTACATTATAGTACATTAATATCAAATATATGTATATGAATTTATAGATTCATTGACCTCCTTTATATACATCCCTTTTGTATAAAAATTTAATTTAATTTTTGCTTTATTGTTACAATACTTTACAAATCTATAAACACTTATCATATATACGAGACATTGCATGTAAACAACATTTCTGTGCAGAAAATGCTAAAAATAGTTTAAAACTATGGTAAACGGTGAAAAATTAATTTATGGAAATGAAGTTTAATACCCATTTTACGTAAATTCAACAAATAGTAAAATCGTTATTACGTACAAAATACGATGAAAACATGTTTATTATACCAATATTTATCGTTAACATATTTACTACGATATGATATTAAGGAATGTTAATTAAGATAATACTTAATATTAAACAATAAATATTTCTGAAATCTTTTAAAACTTATAATATCATTAATATGGAGTATAAGATTTAAACCAAAATTTTGAAAAAAATATTTTTAATTGTTAAAGATATTAGCTGTCCTATAATAGGAAACGTCCAATACACTACTAAAATTTAAGAAATATGACTTATTTCATTAAGCTTATTCTAGGTGAAATTTAGGAAACATTCCAGGCAAAGTAACATTACATTTAGAGCACAATGGTTGGTTTTTTCTTGCAGTTCTTGAAAATGGCATTCTTTGTCGTATGGGTTTTTCATCAATACATGTTCATTGTTCAGACTTAATACTCTGTTACTTTGAATAAGACCACGTTGCCTGATATTATTCCTTGAAATTGTTACACCTAAATAACTAATTGTGACAGATTTCTGAACTAATATTGTGCTTCATCAGGCAGAACAGTTTTGAAATTTTCCAGGCCGCAATAAGACTTAAAGAGTTTATGAAAATTGCCAGTACCATTTTTTTCACTGTATGGAGGCAAAATATGTTTACATGCGCGTCGAATAAATCTACACCATTTTTATATTTATTGTAGGACGTGACACAAAAAGGAATATTAATTTCTTCCTACCACCTTTTACTCTGCGCTCTACTTTGCTTTTTACTTTCGTTTCCTCAAATTTGTCAGCAAAGATACCACTTATCGTTAACGAACTGCGGCTATTGCATTGATATATAAAAATGCGTTTGAACAATCTTCTGTTTTAGCAAACTGTTGCAAAGGTGGCAATGGACATTTCGCCATCCGATGATCACGGACAGTTCCGGTAGCGCAGAAATTTTTATTTCAAGCGAACAAATAGTCCATGGGAATAAAATTATATTATACACTCGGTGAAGTTTCGGATTTTTACAGCAGAAAGCAAATTTTCCACCACACGTTGAGAAGAGGCTATACTCTTTTCTGTAGCTCCTTGGTAAATAATAGAAAAATATCCGTTGTACGATGTTAACATATAATTTATATCAATTTTACAGGTTTGTTTTTCATAAACATCTTGCAACTGTGCCTTAAAATATCTGACCATTCTTTCATCGCGGTGAGATTTTCTAAATATACCAAATGCTTCAATATGTTGAGTTTGTCATAAAGTGGTCGAATTTTATAATACGATCTTGTATTAATTGAAGAATTATATTAAAATGAATAAGTGCTTGATTTCAGAATACCTTTTTCTCGACATAGCGTTGCTCACTAATGTAGTACCAGTGTCTGGTGCATTTTCAGTACATTTTTCGCGTTAAAAATATGATACCACTAAAGAACATATCCTAGAAATTGCTTGAGTTCTGTTCCTGTAATAAAAGAATGGCAGTTTTTTTGGGCTGCATACCGATTCGTTTCTATTACAGTATGAGATATCATGTCATCAACTATCATGTAAGAGTTCAGGAGATTTTCCTGTAACCATGCTTATAATGTTTTTCATAATCTTATGTAGAAATTGAATCACTCGATAATTCAAATTCGGTTCCCGTTTTACCCACTGGGGTTTTTTCGGTGCAAGATGACATTCTTTAGATTCTGATAAAATTTCAATAGTTCCAGCGGTATCTTGAATTTTAATTCCATCCACATTACTGGCATTTCACATTTTGTCGTTGAATCATCTATCTCTTCTTCATCACTAAGAATCTGGATTAGGAGGAATAATAATAATTTCCGGATCCTCAATTTCCTCATCACTTAAAGAATTCAAATATTCGAGAGTCTCTTGGGCTGTTAAAAATTTCTGTGGCATTTTTACAGAAGCAAAATGCAGAGTAAAGTATCCAAATTCTTAGCAGAAAATAGAGCTGCACGTAGCACTAAACACTATAAAAATATCAGCTTAGCGTGAAAGTTAAAACAAGTTTATCTTGCAATCATTTTCCTGAATAAATAGCCATCTATATACCCTTTGTTGAGTCCAGGTGTGGGAACAATGTTTGAACTGGTTTTTATTGAAAGATAAGTAAAGAATGTGCGCAAGGAGTGCAATAGCGAATTCGAGGAAAAATAATCGGGATTGGACCGTTGTCCTAATTTTAGGACACCTTGTTTATACTTATAAAATACACGTGAAAATATTTTTTTGGACAAAAATTTGTTATATTATTAGCGCTATATTTAAATTACAAGTAACCTCACAATGTTTAAAAAATATAATAATAATAAATATAAAATTAAGATTATAAATAACAATTTTAATTGCGGAAAATAAATTTTACAATATAAAAAAATTTGGTTTCTTCTTTTTTTTAAGTTTCTATACTAAATGAGTTTATTTTATAGGTGTTAAAAGATAAACTCAAAATATTTATAACTTTACTATTAAATGGAGTTTTATTTGCTGATTTATAGGACAGCGGTCAATTTTAACAATAATCGTTTTTAATATAAAAAATATGAAAATATGTTTTACTACTATAATTATGTACCTTATTAATATATATTTTATATTAATAAAAAAATTCTGAAAAATAGCTTAATTATTGTGGTTTTTAATATATTATGTATTAATAAAATAATGTTTTATTAATATACTTTTTAATATACTTATGTATCTTATTAATATACATGTTGTATGTTGTCAATATTTATTGTAATTTTATCATATAAATAAACATTATATTATTAGAAAAAACCATGTTACTATTTTTACTAAATTTTTATTAAGTTTAAAAATTTAGACATTGAATAGTAAGTAATCATTTAACTGTACCAAAATTCTTGATACCTTTATGAATAGACATTTTTCATTTGAAGAGAATTTCCTCTATAGGGAAGCGTCCGTTTGCAATCGATAAGCACGAAGATGTGGGTGTGGTCATGTAAAGAAACTAGATTAAGAGAATAAAATTATGTTTAAACAATTCACTGGCATTTTTTCCACACTTTCCTTTAAGAATGAAGCGAGTAACTCTTTTTTTGTATTTTTTATTGCCAGCCATTTCTAGTGATAGTCCGCCAAAAACTTTTAACATTATTAATCCCTTTCAGGTTTGGAAGTAGAAGAAAAATAAGGAATTAATGTACGAGAATATGTAATGGCAATATTCGCCGAGAGTGTTACATAAGAATAAGGTCGAACAATGTTAAAAATGGATTATTTAAGTGAATGTCTGAGATGATTCTCTGATCGATTTGTGATGAAATGTTAATGTTTGGGAACACAAGTCTCGTGAGTTTATATATTAGTATAGATGTTGGATGAGATTAAAAGATTTTAATAATTTGATGAAAATGTCGTTATTTATGCAATCCGCCTTTGAAGCGAGTAATTTCTTACCACATGTTACTCTGGATGTGCTAAGACTAGATTTAATAGGATAATCAGATACTTTTAATGTTCCTTTATAACATAATAAATGTCCCTATATTCACATATTTGATAAAGAACACTAAAACATTGAATAACCATGTAAATATTGCATGAAGAAAGTAAACTATTTTTATGATAGTTCACACTTTCATTTAAGAATGAAGCAGGTAACTCTTTTTTGTATTTTTCATTGCAAGCCTTTCTAGTGATAGTAAGCAAAAACTTTTAACATTATTAATCCCTTTCGGGTTTGAAAGTAGAAGAAATGTAAGGAATAACTGTACGAGAATATGTAATTCAATATTTGCCGTGAGTGTTACATAAGACTAAGGTTAAACATTATTAAAGATGGATTATTAAAGTGAATGTCTGAGATGGTTCTCTGATCCATTTGTGATGAAATGTTAGTGTTTGGGAACATACGTCTTCTGAGTTACTTTATTAGTATAGATGTAGTATGAGATTTAAAGGTTTTAATAATTTGATGTAAATGGCTTTATTTACGCAATCCGATTTTGAAGTGAGTAATTTGTTACTGCATGTTACTTTCGATGACCTGGGACTAGCTTTAAAAGGATAATCAGATACTTTTATTGTTCCTTTATAACATAATAAATGTCTCTATATTCACATATTTGACAAAGAACACTAAAACATTAAATACACATGTAAATATTGCATGAAGAAAGTAAATTATTTTTATTATAGTCCACACTTTCCTTTAAGAATGAAGCGAGTATCTCTTTTTTTTTGTATTTTTTATTGCCAGCCATTTCTAGTGATAGTCCGCCAAAAACTTTTAACATTATTAATCCCTTTCGGGTTTGGAACTAAAAGAAAATTAAGGAATTAATGTACGAGAATATGTAATGGCAATATTCGCCGAGAGTGTTACATAAGTATAAGGTCGAACAATGTTAAAGATGGATTATTAAAGTGAATGTCGGAAATGAATCTCTGATCGATTTGTGATGAAATGTTAATGTTTGGGAACATACATCTTCTGAGTTACTTTATTAGTATAGATGTAATATGAAATTTAAAGGATTTAATAATTTGATGTTAATGGCTTTATTTACGCAATCCGATTTTGAAGTGAGTAATTTGTTACCGCATGTTACTTTCGATAAGCTGGGACTAGCTTTAAAAGGTAATCAGATATTTTAATGTTTTTTTATAAAATAATAAATGTCTCTATAATCACATATTTGATAAAGAATTATAACGCATTCAATACACATGCAAATATTGCATAAAGAAAGTAAATTATTTTTATGATTGTCCACTCTTTCATTTAAGAATGAAGCAGGTAACTCTTTTTTGTTTGTTTTATTGCCAGCCAGTTCTAGTGATAGTCCGCCAAAAATTCTTAACATTATTAATCCCATTCGGGTTTGAAAGTAGAAGAAATATAAGGAATTAGTATACGAGAATATGTAATGGTATTATTCGTCGAGAGTGTTACATAAGAGTAAGGTCGAACAATGTTAAAGATGGATTATTAAAGTGAATGTCTGAGATGATTCTCTGATCGATTTGTGATGAAATGTTAATGTTTCGGAACATCGGTCTCCTAAATTACTTTATTAGTATAGATGTAGAATGAGATTTAATGGTTTTAATAATTTGATGCAAATGGCTGTATTTATGCTATCCGCTTTTAAAGTAAGTAATTTGTTACCAGATGTTACTCTGGATGAACTAAGACTATATTTAATAGGATACACAGATACTTTTAATGTTTCTTTATAACATAATAAATGCCTCTATATTAACTTATTTAATAAAGAGCTTTAACGCATTTAATACTCATTCAAATATTGCATAAAGCAAGTAAATTATTTTTATGATTATCCAGACTTTCCTTTAAGAATGAAGAGAGTAACTATTTTTACTATTTTTTATTGTCAGCCATTTCTAGCGATAGTCCGCCAAAACATTTAACATTATCAATCTCTTTCGGGTTTGAAAGTAGAAGAAATATAAGGAATTACTGTATGAGAATATGTAATGGCAATATTCACCGATAGTGTTACATAAGAATAAGGTCGAACAATTTTAAAGATGGATTATTAAAGTGAATGTCTGAGATGATTCTCTGATCTATTTATGATGAAATGTTAATGTTTGGGAACATACGTCTCCTGAGTTACTTTATTAGTATAGATCAGTAAATTTAAAAGTTTAATATTTTGATGTAAATGGCTTTTTTTGAGTAAAAGTATAATTTTTATTTTCTATTTTATAAGTTGTTAGTATTTTTTTCAACTTAAACAATTTAGCGACATATGCAGACTTATACAATACACTAAATGCATGAAGCAAGTAAATTATTTTTATTTTATTTAAATTGAGACAAATAAAGTGACAAGTCAGAGATTTTTTTATTAGTTATTGCTGATTTATCATTAATCATCGATTTATCGATAGTAAAGCAAGAAATTTAATTTAAATATTTTACAAATATTATTTTCTGTTTTCAGATGAGAATAGAAAAAGAACATTAAAGAAGAATTTAATTAAGTGGTTTTACAAATAGAAGAAATGTACAATGAAACAGTGTTGTATGTTTGAAGGTACTGACTTCAGAATCTTCAATAGTCAATTGAAGATATTTAGATAATTTTTAATGTCTTAAGCGAGAATATTTGCAAATTTAGAATATTGTTAAAAGACAAAGATTGAATAGCAACTTGTTTGTTAATTCGATCAGCTTAGCATTTTAATCTTCTTACATAAAAAATCCTTATTTAAGCAATTGTTTAACATAACAACACATTTAAAACTTGAAAAAAAATTTCAATTATTCTTTTTTTTTTTTAATTTTTAATTCTAATTAGTTTGTTTTTGTTTATTTTATTAATAAATTTGTTTCAATACCGTTATGGATTTTGGTATTACATGATAATTGAATAAATGAAGTTTAATAAAATTTTTAGTGTTTTATTTTAAAATTATCAAGTTTTATTATATGAAGACTAAAAAGAGGCGATTTCGTTGTTTTTTTTTTGCTCTTTATGAATATCATTAAATATTTGAGTAATGATTAAAAAAGTTAGATGGTATAGATGTAGAATGTCATTTACAGATTTTAATAATTTGATGTAAATGGCTTTATTTATGCAATCTGATTTTGAAGCGGGTAATTTATTATCACATGTTACTCTCGATGAGCTAAGAATAGATTTAATACGATAATCAGATACTTTTAATGTTTTACTATAACATAATAAATGTCTCTATATTTACATATTTGATAAAATAACTTTAGTTCATTTAATACACGTGCAAATAATTCATGAAGCAAGTAAATTATTTTTATGATTGTACACTCTTTCATATAAGAATGAAGCCAGTACCTCTTTTTTGTATTTTTTATTGAAAGCCTTTCTAGGGATAGTCCGCCAAAAATTTTTAACATTATTAATCCCTTCCTGGTTTGGAAGTAGAAGAAATGTAAGGAATTACTGTACGAGAATATGTAATACAATATTTGCCATATGTGTTACATAAGACTAAGGTTAAATAATGTTAAAGATGGATTAGTAAAGTGAATGTCTGAGATGATTCTCTGATCGATTTGTGATGAAATGTTAATGTTTCGGAACATCCGTCTCCTGAGTTACTTTATTCGTATAGATGTAGTATGAGATTTAAAGATATTAATAATTTGATGTAAATCGCTTTATTTATGCAATCCGGTTTTGAAGTGAGTCATTTGTTACCGCATGTTATTCTCGATTGCCTAAGACTAGCTTTAATAGGATAATCAGATACTTTTAATATTTATTTATAATATAATAAATGCCTCTATATTCACATACTTCTTAAAGATCGTTAACACATTTAATACACATACAAATATTGCATGAAGCAAGTAAATTATTTTTATGATTATCCACACTTTCTTTTAAGAACGACGCGGTTAACTTTTTTTTTATTGCCAACCATTTCTATTGATAGACCGCCAAAAACGTTTAACATTATAAATCCCTTTCGGGTTTGGAATTAGAAGAAAAATTGCTGTACGAGAATATGTAATGGTAATATTAGCCGAGAGTGTTACATAAGAATAAAGTCAAACAATGTTAAAAATGGAATATTAAAGTGATTTTTAAAGTCTGAGGTTTAAAGATTTTAATAATTTGATGTAAATGTCTTTATGCAATCCTGTATTGAAGAGAATAATTTGTTACCGCATGTTACTCTCGATGAACTAAGACTAACTTTAGTAAGATATTCAAATACTTTTAATGTTCCTTTATAACATTATATATATATATATATATATATATATCATATATAATATATATATATATATATATAATATATATATATATATATATATATATATATATATATATATATATATATATATATATATATATATATATATATATATATATATATATATATATATATATATATATATATATATATATATATATATATATATATATATATATATATATATATATATATATATATATATATATATATATATATATATATATTCCCTACAATTTAATATTGTTTAATAATCTTAAAAAGGCGTATGTTTTTTATAGTCTAAGATAAAATTAAACTTCCAAATTCAATTTATTTCTTTTTAGTAGAATGGAGTGACTGCAAATAACTCCGAAAGTTACTTAGGTCTTTCTATATGTCACACAAGTAATTAAAAATAAAAGGTTTTTAATTCATGTGTACAAGCAAATAAAATGTTCACCTTATATATTTATATGGATATAAAATATGCAATTTATATCCTCTCACACACATTTTTCATATCTATTTTCAATCCATTTCACATGGAATTTTGCCATTCATTTTATAGGAATATGAACAAACGTATAATTGAAATAATCTGAGGGACATGTGAATATCTCTTCTGCCATAACCGGTGCTCCAACTTATCAGTTCAAGGGTACACCGGCAAAAATTGGACGTAAACCAAAAGACGTCAAGGCTGATTATCGCTGCATGAAGAGCTTTTAGCATCGCGAGGAACATCGAAAGGGTTTTATTTTTGTCTCTTATGTGTCTATCCAGTGCCAAATGTCGACTATAAAAACGAAATCTCGGCGATTACATTTGACGTTTCCATCGGCAAAACTCAAACCAGAGACTTGTGTTTATTGATATTTCTCTTCTGTTTTGACCCCCGACAGATTGTCTTTGACAGCATCTCTTACTTCCACTCCATCGATCCTTTTTCCGTTTGAAGTATTTATGTTTTTAGCAGTAGAAGAAAATGCACACTTTTTATGAGTATTGGTTTTATATACATCTAGTATCCGTAAAATAGACTTAGATTTCTCAGAATATTTCATAAAACTTACACCTAGCTTACTGGGTTAACACTACATGTTTAGTTAATTTAGCATGGGCAAACATGGTGTATTAAGAGAGTAAGTTTTAATGTTTATTGTGAATTTATAGATACTGAGAAAAATCTAGCAAACACTCACACATGTCTTATACAAACCTTCCTGTAACTCGGCATTATATTGTCCTACTTCTCATACAAACAGATTACCTGGCAAAATAGGAATACAACCGGACATACTATAGTCTCAGCAACACCCGGAAACTCCATTTCATTTACTATTAACATTAACTCTAATGTAAAATCTCACATAGAGTTGTTAAAATCATACTACCATTAATAATTTGATTAGAGCGCACAAAATATCACTTTTGGAGGAGATAAAATGTTCTTCTATGTTACTATAAAGCCCTATTATTACTAAATATGATATATTTGTAGGGTACAATTTAAATGCTTAATTTTAAAGAGTCTGAGAAATATTAACCAAACACAATATGGTGACTTACAGCAAGCTGATTGTAACTCGGCACTAGATAATGGTACTTTAAAGATAAATAGATTGCAAGGCTGATAGCTGTATGAATATGGCTGGTGTCATAAGTAGATTCTGGCAAACGCTGCCAAATTCAGTACTGATACTAAGTCTCTGAATAAATCCCCTACAAACTTGTTCAAGTCATAGCACCGCAAACATTTTAATTAAAGCGTAAAAAAACACTTCTGTAGATTCAGTTATTTTTACAATATTGTTATATTACTCAATATGTAGATGCTATATTTGTGTATATTTGTTATATTCATTCTATAGTTATTAACCCTCTGACTGCTGAATTTATTGACCAAAATTCGGTTCAAAAAGTGGGCATTTTTTTGTACATTTTAAATCTATATATATTCAAAAAATGGAATATGCACTTTTTCTTTCTAGAAAAGATTTTTTATATACATTTTGATCTTGAAAAAAAACCAGTTTCAGATGTTATCACAAGAAAATTTCTTTTATTACATTTCAATTTAATTACATTAAATTTCTATTTATTAGATAATATAATTATAATTATATTATCTAACATAACCACAGTTTTAGTCATATAACTCTATTTATTACTTAATTAAACGTCTAATAATATATATATATATATATATATATATATATATATATATATATATATATATATATATATATATATATATATATATATATATATAGTTGTTTTCACTGGTTAAACGGCGAAAATGTGGGTTAAGCTTCTCAAAAGAGATAGAAAAGCAAATGCCCGTGGAAATCGCGGGATAAGCAGTCAGAGGGTTAAAACGCACTAAACAATAAAACTTTAATCATAAATACATTGTCTGACTGAGAGCTATATGAATATTGCTGCTGTCAAAAGTAGATTCTTCCAAACGCTGCCAAATTCACTATTAATACTAAGTTTCTCAAGAAATCCCCTACAAATTTGTTCAAGTCATAGCACCACCAATATTTTAATTAAAGCGTAAAAAACACTTCTATAGATTCAGTTATTTTTACAATATTGTTATATTACTCAATATGTAGACGATATTTTTGTGTATAGTTGTTATATTCATTCTATAGCTATTAAAAAGCACTAAATAAGGAAACTTTAAGCATACATTGCCTGACTAATAGCTATATGAACCTCGCTGTGTTAAAAGTAGATTCTGGCAAATTCTGCCAAATTCACTATTGAAACTAAGTCTCTCAAGAAATCCCCTACAAAGTTGTTCGAGTCAAAACACTGCCAATATTTTAATTAAAGAGTAAAAAACACCTCTGTAGATTCAGCTAAATTTACAATATTGTTAGATTACTTAATATGTAGATGATATTTTTGTGTATATTCATTCTATAGTTATTAAGACGTTATTCGATTAAAAAAGCCACTTTATACGCTATTCAAATAATATGGTTTAAAATTATTGATCCAATTATGAATTTAAGCATTGAATTGTGCGACAAAAGAAGTAAGCTCCTTAAGTCATATTTTTTAATTTTTTTAATATTATAAAAAAAAATGTCTACACTTATTTTAAAATAAACAAAAATGTTATTCACAAAATTTATAATTATCCGTATTTTTCTGTTTAATTTTGTTTTATTAATTCGGGAATATTTTAAGGTATATGACTTGGTATACGTCTACGCTTTCGTTATGAAAGAAAGTTCATTAGTTGAAGTTGCAGTGTCTAAAAATAAAAATAAAATTCCCGTTAGAGGTCCACTGAACATTTATGTTTACAATTTAAGTTTTTTATTCTACTTATCTGCTTCAAGTTTTAATATTGCTACGACCTTTTAATTATCTGGGTCATGTTCGTTAAAGGTGATTGGGGTACGTAAAATATGTTCGTGGTCACAATGTCCTCCTAATTCTCAATGAATACATCTGGGGGTGGCAGGCCAAGTCTATGGGTCTTCTACTTGATCCCTGCTCCAAAATTACGAGGACCTACTTGAGCAAAAGTCGTTCTTTAACCTTAATAGTGCTAATTAAAACGAAAGGCACACCTCTTGGCCTTAATATGAGATCCTGCAGGCTCAATCGCGTTTGAGTTGTCCAAGTGGCATAAGAAACAACAACAACAACAATTGTTTGATGTATGTGCACGTAAATGCATGAGTAGAAATACTGCCGGTAGAGAATATTTTTCTATTGATAATACTGTGTGAGGACAGTTTTTGTGATAGAGGTGCCCAGATATTTTATAAAATTCACTTTACAACTCAGATATGGATAAGAAACTTCCTCCTTAAAATTGTGTATATGTTAATAATGCTACTGATTTACAACAAAAAGTGCCATAAATACAACACTAATAAACCATCATTAATCTTATAAGCAGTTTTTATAAAAGGTAGATAATTTCCTAGCTCTTTTATGGGCAAAGGAATTCTGTTTAGGGAAAAATTATTCCCGCATGAGTTACATATCAGGATGGTGAGCATCGAAAAGCGGGGAAGAATTCCAGATTCGGGTGAAAAGGAGAATTGGAGATTGCCTAGTCAAGGATTGAAACATCTGAAAGGAAGTTCGGATGTGATGCTTTTATGTCGTAAAGATCAGTGCAGCCAAGCAAACTAAAAATGGGGGTCGTACATACTCTGGAGATTAATACGCTAGCTATCGAATCGGAAGGTTTATGGCTCATTACGTTTTAATTCTACCGAAAAGTCACTGATCAGAAGGCAAAATTGTGCAAATTGATTCAGTATGGCTGGGTACCTCTGACATTGCCTAGAGATAGTGGGTGGGTCGACAAAAATATCTTACACAGCAGAAATTTACCCTTAGGAAACAGTTCTGCATTTCAAGTCAAGCTGAAGGCCTTTTAATACACAAAATCATTTCCAAATAACTCTAGATGGGAAAAAGCCGGTAATTATTTTTATGGAAAGTCATTTTTGTTAGGTATGAATCACAGAACAATAAACACTATCAAATTACTATGATTATGTGGGTAAGAACATGGTTTAAGCCAAAAGATTTGAAAAACAGAAAAGGAATTCAGTGCCTGTATTGCAGTAATTTTTGTATATACTTTACATTAAATAGAATGTATCCAACAAAATAAGATCGTAATAAGCACATTTTTGAAAATTATTTGATTTAGTAAAAGACACACAAAAATACTTCTGCTTGTTTATCTTAAGTGAACACAAACAAAAAGAAAAAGGATTTGAAAGTTCATATTTCATGATCGCCTAGCAGTGGGTAAATTACCGTTTGTATTTACCGAAGAAAAACACAGCTCAAAGGATGGCGTTTGTCAGAACAAATCATTTAAACTTACGTAAGTGGTTTACTAAAACACACACAAGTCATTTTTCTCTGTTTTTTTTTCTTTGTGTTGTAAACTTGTATGTAGAATTTACCAGCAAAGGAACAGATAAACTGAAATATAACAAATAACTCGAGATAAACTGAAATATAACAAATTACATTTTTATAATTTAGTTATCTAAACACTTAAATATATTTTTATACCCAAATATTTTTTTTAACTCACATATTAATGGGCTATTTATTCCTCGTTTAATTTTTTTGTTTTTTGCTCTTTATTATCAATTGAATAAATACATATAAAGAAATTATTTTGTCGAATTTTACGTTAATATTTAGATTTTATGTTTGCAAAATATAATTATGTTTTCGAAACAGAGAGATTAATACAGCTGTTTCATCCGACCTGTAAAACAATCTAGTCGGCGTAAAGGTATACAATAACAAAGTAAGCAATAATCTCCAGTTTTTGTCATGGAATATTTTGATTAGTGGTTTTAAAAATTTGTAAAAGACACAAAAAATTAAAAAAGAGTAATAAATACTGATGCAGTCTTTAGATTTTACAAATGTAAAAGCAATGCATTCTCAAACATGTAATAATTTATTTAAATTCACAGGCTTAAATTAAATTAAGAAAAATAAAACATTTTATGGAAGAGCAATTATATATACATATAAAAATGAAAGTGTGTGTGTGAGAGAAAAGTAGAAAAGACACAAAGGCAAAGAAATATTATTATTAGGTATTATTGAGCTTTATTATTTCTGATATATTACAACATTTACGCACACACACACACACACACACACATATATATATATATATATATATATATATATATATATATATATATATATATATAATATATATATATATATATATATATATATATATATATATATGTATATATATATATATATATATATATATATATATATATATATATATATATTTTATATATATATATATATATATATATATATATATATATATATATATATTATATATATATATATATATATATATATATATATATATATATATATATCTTGAACAACAAGGAATACACCCAGGAAAATTAATATAAGATTTATTTTATAACGATAATTTCTTTCTGTAGAACATTTTTGATCATCGGAGATGCTAAATATATTCTAATAGCCTTTAAGTAAGAAATTTTTAAAAAAAATCTTACTAGTGTATGTATCTTTTAAATAAGGTTTGCCCAATACTTTATAATACGACCTAAAAGTATTGGCAATAATTCCACAGGAAAAGTATCCCGAACTATTCCTTTGCTGGATAAATTCTACCTAAATGTTTCCAATGCAAAGAAAAATCCAGAAGAAAAGGACTTTGTGTGGTTTTAGTAAACCTCTTACGGGAGTTTAAAAGGAATTGTTCTGAAAAACGTCATCCTTTGAGCTCTGTTTTCCTTCGGTAAATACAAACGGTAATTTACCCACTTCTAGGCGATCATGAAATATGAACGCTAAAATCATTTTTAAGGACACGACTTTATTTTGGCAGTATATAGACTTAAAATTTATAGAATTTTTAAATAAGCATATTATATTTTTGAACTATATTTTTATTTACAGTATTTTTAGTATATCTAATATTATAATGTAACAGAAATTTGCTAACATTAATTTATTTTATTTTTAACAAAAGGTATCATCCTATCTAAAACAAACATATTTTATCATACCTTAAAATCTCTTTTAAATAATGATAAGTATTTATATTGTTCAAAATTTTGAATCATAACCCTTAATAATTTCTATCATTAAGTAGTTTTTATAATTTAATACAACATGTTACATACATATTTTTTATAATTTTTAATTGCACATAAAATTATAATTTTTGTTGAATATATTTGTATTATAACACATAAAATATTTATTTTTTAATATTATGTATAAATATTTAGTATTTAACATAACATTTATTATTTAGTATTATATATGAAGAAATTACTGTTTAATATTTGAATAGATGAGTATTACCGAAATTATTATTTTGTAGAATCAATTTATATGTATCTTGTATATGCTTATTTTTAACAAAAGATATCATTATATCTAAAATAAACATATTTTATCATACCTTAAAATATCTATCTAGTGATGATAAGTATTTATATTGTTCAAAATTTTGTATCATACCTTTTAATACTTTTTATTATTAAGCAATTTTTATAATTTAGTACATCATGTTACATACATATTTTTTAGAATTTTATAATAGCAGATGAAATTATAACTTCTGTGGAATATATTATTATTAATACATGTAAATATTTGTTTTTTGATATTATGTATAAATACTTAGTATTTAGTATTTAATATAACATTTAATATTTAGTATTATATATGAAGAAATTACTGTTTAATATTTTTTATGAAAGAGTTACCGCCATTCGTATTTTGTATAAACAATTTTTTACGTATCTTCTATATATCTATGTGACATTCTCATTATATTAGAGGCACTTTTATTCTTTAAGGTTACAATTAAGAAAAATGAATTATGTAGTTTTAAATAAAGATTTACATAGATAAGAAGGTTGAAGATTTTATATACGCTATTTGTTGTGTAAACGTGTTCCGATTTAAAAATTGTTTTGATATGTGAAAGTGTTTATACATTTCTCATTTATATTTTTAGTTTGTTCATTATCTACACAATTTGAAATTACGTAATATGCACTTAATTAACCGTGAATTAAAAAGGCAGTTATATGCATTTAACGACTGTTATTTAAAAAATAGTTTGTCTCTACAAGAACCTGCAAATAATAAAATGTCTAATAATTATTACTGAGTATAATTTTACTCTAAACATTTTAATTAGCAGTGTAAAAATTATAGGTAATAAAGTAAACTATGTTTGTGTATTGTTGAATAAAGTGTAAACATTTAAAAAAATTCATAACAAGGCTGAATTTATGAAGCACATAAATGATAATAATATTCTCTAGTTTCTAAGTGATCTATCCTTCTACGAAGAAATGAAAATATAGAAGCGAACTTATATATTATTTTCCAGTAAATCGATGAAAATGCTTTTTGTCTTAAAAGTTGTATTCTAAAAAACAGTTATTAACATAATTACTTGTGAAATATATCTCTGGAGTAAAAGATTTGTTTTCCCTTTTAATTGAAGCAATAAATCAATATCAGCCTCAATACCGGAAAAGGCTAAAAAAATAGATTGCGTTTAAGAAAGGAAAATAAAATAATAGATTTCTGATTTTTTTTCTTTATTTTAGAAAAATAAAGTTATGAATTACCATATAGATGTTGATAATAAATATTTATTTTCATATAAAAATCGTATTTTTTTAATATATAGTTTTTGGCAATAAAATTAAACTAATAATTTTAAGTTTTATAAAGAAATTTTATTTATAATAATGCATAGTAATGGAATCTCATTTATTAATAATATGTTATGCTTGACTTTTTGGATGGAAATATTTATAAATTTTCTTTCGACATGAATGGCTGTAAATTGTGTGTCCTCACAGATTTCATCACACTAAAATATTTAGTTCCAAATATAATATATAAATAAATATATAAATTCATATCGAACATTAAATTATTTTATTTTTAACAAAAGTTATCCTATCTAAAATAAACATATTTTATCATATCTTAAAATATCTGTCTAGTGAGGATAAGTATTTATATTGTTCAAAATTAAGTATCATAACTCTTATTAATTTTTATTATTAAGTAATTTTTATAATTTAATACAGCATATCACATACATATTTCTTAGAATTTTATAATAGCACATAGGATTATAATTTCTGTTGAATAAATTAGTATTATTACATATAAAATATTTATTTATTAATATTATGTATATATATTTATTATTTAGTATTTAATATAACATTTATTATTTAGTATTATATATGAAGAAATTACTGTTTAATATTTTTTATGGATGAGTACTACTGCCAATCTTATTTTGTAGAAGCAATTTATACGTATCTTGTATATACCCATGTGACATACTAATTATAATAGCAGCACTGTTATTCTTTAAGTTTACAATTAATAAAAATGAATCATGTAGTTTTAAACAAAGATTTACATTGATAACAGGATTTTATATACACTACTTTTTGTGTAAAAGTTTTCCGATTTAAAAACTGTTTTGAAATAGCAAGGTGTTTATACACTTCTTATCTATATTTTTAGCTTATATATTACCTAAACAATTTCAAATTATGTAATATGCACTTAATTAACATTGGGTTAAAAAGGCAGTTATATACATTTGTTTAAACGTCTGTTTTTTAAAAAACAGTTTGACTCTACAAGAGCGTGCAAATAGTAAATAGTCTAATAATTATTACTGAGTATAATTTTACTCTAAATATTTTAATTAGCATTGTATTAAAATTGTAGGTAATAAAGTAAACTATGTTTGTGTATTGTTGGATACAGTGTAAACATTTAAAAAAATTCATAACAATGCTGAATTTATAAAACACATAAATGACAATAATATTCTAAATGATCTATCCTTTTACGCAAAAATGAAAATCCAGAAACTAACTTATATATTAATTATTTTCCGGTAAATCGATGAAAAAGCTTTTTATCTTTAAATTTGTATTCTAAAAAACAGTTATTAACATAATTACTTGTGAAATATATCTTTGGAGGAAAATATTTGTTTTCCCTTTTAATTGAAGCCATAAATCAATATCAGCCTCTACCAGAAATGCTTTAAAATAGATTGCGTTTAAGAAAGGAAAACGAAATAATAGATTTCTGATTTTTTTTCTTTATTTTACAAAAATAAAGTAATGAATTACTATATAGATGTTGATAATAAATATTTATTTTCATATACGAATCATATTTCTATGATATATAGTTTTTCTCCTATGGCAATAAACTAATAATTTTCAGTTTTATAAAGAGAAATTTTTATAATAATCATACATAGCAATGGAAAATCTATTATTAATAATATGTTATGAATGATATTTTGAAGGGAAATATTTATAAATTTTTATTAGACATGAAAGATGTATATTGCGTGTTATGACAGATTTCATCACATTAAAAACACATCACACAACTTATTGAAATATAATAAGAATGTTTTCTCGTTAATTTCAACATTATAAATATATATTAGTAGCATTTTCATAAATATATATTCAGTTATTAATTTATTATTGGTAATTGTTTTTTTAATTTTTTAATGTGTGCTACTAATGCTAGAATTTCATTAAGTTAGCACTCGTATTTTCCGTATAAATAGAAATAGTTAAAAGTAGACAGATATGTCTAGATTTTTTACTTTTATGATATAATTTAGCTTTTTGAAATCGAAATTTCCAAAATTACAAGAAAAAGAATGTATCTTAATTTACTGTGAATTTCTCATTCTTTATACATTTTTTTAAAAATTTGTCAAATTGATACAATTAAAACGTTTGTAATGTCAGGAATTTCACTATTTTCAAGCCATTAATAGTTTTGTTATCTATAACAGCAAAACTATTCTGGTATTGTATCATCTAATTCCTTGGTATGTCCAATTTCTAAACTTTTTTTTCTATTTTATCTACAATCACTTTTAAATTTAAACTGACAAATAACTTCAATGTGTTTCTCTAGGTGACTTCCATTATCAAGTGCTATCACTGTATTCTAACATCATACAAAATTAAGCCGTAATTTATTGAATATTTACTTCAATATTTACGAGGTATTAGTCAACACGTACATATTGGATTATTATCATTTTGAACATAAGCTTACTCAACAATTCTTACACTAAGCTTGATACGCTAACATTTATCTGCTTATCTGAGGTTTCTTTGACAGCCGTAAGTCGACTGTTAACATGACTTATCATAGATTACAGATCGACATACATTCACTAAGTTTTCTAAATACATTTTACTGAGTACATGTTAAACACCCATTACTTTTCATAATTGTATTACACTAGTATCAACACACAAGGTCGGAGGAATATTTAAATATAGTTATATCAGCACAAATGTGTTGATGGAATTATATTTAAATATTCCTCCAAACTTTAAGTATAAATCTTCTGAACAGTAGTGAATATTACCATAATTTTAAGGAATATTTCAATATAGTTACATCAACACAAATTTGTTGATGTAACTATATTTAAATCTTCCTCCAAACTTTAAATATAAATTTTGTGAACAGTAGTGAATATTACCATAGAATAACTATCCTTTAGAAGTAACGAGTTTAAATCTTTATGGAAGAATTAATTAAGCCTGGTGTTTCTTTTAATCTTCTACAGACTAAATATTTGATCCAAAATCATTTAATAGTATTGAGTATAATTATCTAAGTAAGACTTTGAATTAATTAAAAAGTACTTGAGCAGGTTGCATAAACAGCAAAGATTTTTTGTGTTTTCTATAAACTAATATATATTGTTTCGGCACTCTTGCTTTCAGTAAACAAATTACTTTAAAGATCTTCTTGTTTTATACGAAGAACAATAGTGCTAACCCACTCTGTTTTCTAAGTCATATTTTTAAAGTCTTTTACCACTCCCCTCTGAGAGGATATTTTTAGAACAATACAATTTATTTAATAAAAAAATAAGATTGTAAATCCCCGGGAGAAATATTTTTTACTTAAAACATATGTTATTTCATATATTATGCACCTAAAATACATGTGTGTATCTAAAAATAGTCAGAATTTTGCTAATACCTTTGGAAAAACGACAGGGATGACAAAATCTATAAACCTTAAGTTTATTTTATGCATGAAATATATTCATTTACACTGCAAAGTTTTAAGCAAACACTATTCATGAAATCAATTAATTTGAGACTGCCGATTTCAGGAATGGAGATATAGCGTTCTGTAAAAATATGGAAGGCCTTTTATCAATACAGGATGTTTAAAAATGAGATGTTAGATACATATAACCTCTAAAAATACTCTTTACTTTATCAAATATGTACTGAGTTTTACTTCCATGTCTTCTAACTAATCACTTATTACTTTCTAAAGAAGTTGCAGACACATTATTTTTTCCGAATCTTCTAGCAATCTTCTGTTATTGCTTAACCATTTTAAATATATTCTACAAAAGAAAAGAATAATCCTTACAGAAAAAACTTAATTTATGACTATCATAAAACTTTGGTAGTGGCCGTATGCCAAGCGCTTGAGATTTTTTTTTCACAATCAGTTACTTGATGAAGATATGCAAAATGAGAATATGTGATAAAAATATGCTTGAGTTTCAGAGAAAGGTAGTTATTCACTTGTTCTTTGGATTAAACTGAATTATGTTAACTTCTTCTCCATTTCATGTCTAGCTTCTATACAAAAGTATACATGCAGTCCAAGTACTGTTTCATAAAACCCCTGAATAATATATCAAAATGTCTGTATTTAAAATCCGCGTGGAGTGATTAATGTCTCTGCAAGTATAATCCAAAAATAGTCCAATTTATGAATGAGAAACACGTATAATATGATGATATATACGTAGATCACTGTATATTATATAACAATAAAAAAGACGTCTTAGATGATGGGCTTTAGAAATGTACTTGTTTTCTTTTGAAACATGATTCCATTGAAGGCGAAAAAACGACTTTTTTTCGTAGAAATAACCATATCTGATGCGGGTGTTGCACTAGCACCACAGGCAAATTTGGTATCCATTATACAATCCAGGTAGTAAGATACATTTTATATCTTTTAAGCTATATTCTCTAAAACCTTAATAGTCTCTAAAGGCCAGATAGTGTCTAAATCCCTATACTCTCTAAAGCATAAAACGAGTAAGATAGTCAATTTCGATACCGAAATTTGGGCCCACACTCTTTTCTAATGAATGACAGTAACCGCTAGACAAGTTTTAATTAGAAATCCTATCTGAAAAGTTAACTGTGATTTTCTAAACCAAACAAAGGCTAATGTCTGGTAGATAGGCAGAAATGTAAGATGCTGTCATCTATTTATATTAATGCTTAGAAGTATTTCTGTGTTTGTGTGTCTATGTGTAAGTGCGATAACTCTAATCCCTTTCGGGATGGGCTGTTGCTTTTTCTATCAGAACTTGAAATCTTCAAAAAGACAGCTATGGTTGAAGTGGGAAGTTCCTTTCCTCATTGTCCTTTATTCAACTGTAGTATGGTTTATTCATATATCATATCAATCACAGATTTTATGTTTTTATTTCCGGAGGGCTACTTTTCTTTTGCTCAAAGGGAGAAAAGCACTAAAGCTAACTCCCTCCCTCTTTACCTTCATGAATGTCGACAAAACTCCCGCTACGAAAAGGTTAAGCAGTGAGAACTATAATAATGAAAGTTGATACAGCTATTCTTTGTAGAATCATGAAAAGCTATTAAAGCACATTTTTAAAATTAGTTTTTGTTTTATTTCCTTTTGAAACCATTTTAAAGCCTTTTTGCTTTAATTCCAAACATTACTTTAAAATTAAGCAGCAGAAAATAAATTTGAGTTAATTTAGCAACAATAAAATAGCCATCAAACATATTCATAACTACAAATCACATCACGGTTACATATTACATCCATGGTTTTAATATTTCATAAACATGTTTAGCCCTCTGTTATAATTTGAGTAACAACAATAAGTTGTTTGCTACTATTTTCAAAATAATATTAATATAATTAATATAATTTCAAAACAAATTTTAATTTTGAATGCACGAAATGACTAGCTGGTTAATATTTTTACGTATTTTAATGTTTGAATACATATGTGTCATGTGCATTTTAGAAACTGGTTTAAAAAAGTTAGTTTTTGATTCCTTCAGCAAAAAATAAATAAATAAATAAATTAACAAAATCGACTTATAAAGCAAGCTAGCATGTAAATATCATGACTAACAACCTGAAAATAATTTCTAGAATAAGACCATTTAATATTTAAAGAAAAACTGCTCTTAACATAATAATTATCTACTATATAATCCCAAGAAATGTCTATTAATTAATTATTAATCATAATGCAATAAAATAAATAGCGCAAATAATATTGTGTATGGCATTCACCAAAAAAAATGAAAACTTTTTATATGACTTCAAAAAATTATAAATAAATGTGTAAGTTTGACAGTTTTTTCAAGTTACCGAGATATATAATAAAAATTTACACCATAAATAATGCCATTTTACTTTTTAAATAACTGATATGTCGATATGCATAATATGATAGCAATTATTACTTAAAACTGGAAAAACTGTATCAACATGTATTCATATTATTATTGTTATTTTTATTATTTTCCCCTCAATTTTATTCGATAATTTGAAGGTATAAAAGTTCCATCGAGTTTTTCTTGTTTGAAAATACAATCTTTACATTAGTTTTATATAATAGATTTCCGAATATTCCGAGTTTTATCTTAACTAATCCTTAAGGGCATTTTCTTGTTATCAAACCCATAGTGTTAAAAATATTGCAGTGGAGGCACAGATAATATTTTCTTTCCTATAAGCCAAACTATTGGGCACGTTATCGATTTTTATAGTGGAAAAGTTCTGCATCCATTCAATTTCTTTCTAACTCTAAACAAAACAAAGTTCCTCCAAACTTTAGACTTTCATATACGCAACAACTTTTGAACTTCTGGATGCTATCTCTTTTTATCATTTAAAGTTTCCAGAATTCTAAATTTAGATTCCCGCAGTGGAAAGGAGAAACACGTTTACCTTAAACTCTTGCTCTCATCAATAGATAATATGCATGCAAATCGTGTTACTTAAAAATGTTTTGGGGAATTTTAAAGTTTATCTTAATAATTAATTAATTTATGGAGAAAATGTACTTTAAATAATACTTTGGGCTATTAAAGATGCTTATAACTATTAGAATTGAAAACAAATATATTAACATTACTAATCCTCACTATCATAATGATATCCAACATAGACAAGAAATATTTTAATATTTGCTCACATCTTTTAACACTAAAACCCCAGTTAGATCATATATATATATATATATATATATATATATATATATATATATATATATATATATATATATATATATATCCATATAGTTAAAAATAAACGTATAAAAACGATTTTATATATAGATATATATATATTATAATATATAAAATATATAAATATATATATCCACTCTATAAATATATATATATATAGAAACATATATATTGCATACACATATATATATATATATGAACATATTGTGAACACCTATTTATATATATACATATAAAGTTGCTCTAATATATATATATATAATATATATATATATATATATATATAAATATTTTCCATATATATATATATACATTATTATATATATATAATATATTATATATATATATATATATATATATATATATATATATAATATATATATATATATATATATATATATATATATATATATATATATATATATATATATATATATATATATATATATATATATATATATATATATATATATATATATATATATATATATATATATATATATATATATATATATATATATATATATATATATATATATATATATATATATATATATATATATATAATATATATATATGTGTGTGTGTGTGTGTGTGTGTATACATGATGTTTCAATAATGACCGGTATACTTGAAAAATCAATAAAAACTAAACGGACAGTGTTAAAAATACACAGATTATTGCAATATGCTTGGGACAGTATTAAATGTTTAGGAGGACAAACATTCAAAATTAGTTACAATGTTCCACAACAGATGACGAATCTGACGCAATCTGGAAATATCTAAACTACGATATTTTCCAGATTTCTCCCACCCGCAGCAGTAATATGGCGTATTCTCAGAACAAAATTATCAAAAAAAAAAAACATGTAGACGTATTAGGCGGGATGTCTTTACATGCAGAAACGATGTACTGTTTCAGTTATTCAATTGTTTCTGGATAGTGGCGGCACAGATGATCTTTTAAGAATCCCCAAACACAAATATCGTGAAGGATGTTATCCGCCCGTCTCCCCGCTCAGAAGTGCCTTTTTAGAGTTGCTTACCTAAACAAATTCCTCTTGTCTACTTACAAGTCACCTTCTTTAAGCTGTATCGTTCGGCTCGAGGGTGTGTTTTTCTCTTATTATGTTATCGTTAATGAGTTCCAATTATTCTTAATTATAACTCGTTTAATTCTCAAACCCCCATTTTAAACATGACATATATATGTATATATACATTTAATTATATATTTTATAAAACTTAATACAATATTATTAAGTTCTATTAAATAAAGTAATAGAAAATACTAGTGATTAATGAATTAATATTGACCAAAATTGATGTTATTAATAAGTAAATGTTTAGCAATTATATATAGCCGTCATTTTATAAAAGAATTCAATAAACTTACACCTTATTAAAATATAACTAAATTAAATTCAGCAAAATATATGAAACTACAGATTAGCTACATAGTTTATAAATGTACGTAAGTTATTTCAATCTAATTAATTAATTTTTCAATTAAATAAAATTAAGTATAATTAATGCAGTAATTAAGTTTATTCTAAAATTAGACAATTCAACTGGCGGCCTTAAAGTTTTACTCATTGCTCTCCATTGCCCAAACCTAGTCTATAGTAAATAAAGTTTTTGTATGTGTAAATGTACAGATCTTTATATTCAATAAATTTTTGTTTATCTATTTTAAATTTTTATATGTTGTAGCACTAGACTTACGGTGGTCTTTGTATACCTGTAATTACGGCGAGTGTCATTTGGACCCCTTGATAAGATATCTGCATATTTCTCTATATGATGTAATATATTTTTGAAAAATAAATTAAAATAACGCAAATTATGACAACTACAGTTTGTTTTTAAAAATATACAAATTTTGCAGGTACGTAGGGTCAATTAAACGATTTACTACGTTCTCTCCTAAACTTTGATCACTTGGTCTCATTTCATCTTTCCTAAATATGGAAATCCGTTTAATAAGTATTTTGTCCTAACATCTACTTCTAGACAAAATTTTATTCCGAATTTATCGAGCTTGTTAAGCATATATGCAAAAAAGGACATCTTGTTTTTCTAGGGAATAACTGTTCATCAAACGTAATATTTTCATTTGGTTTGTAGCAAAGCTTACAGTTTTCTATAAAATTATTTCATACCTCGGATATTAGTGTAAATTTATCACACAGCAAACGTGCTGACCTTGTTAGTTTATTTTCAAAACGAAGAAATTTCATAACTTCCGGAAACCTATCTCTACTCATAGTTTCATGAAAAATCTATGGTCCCCAAGTCTTGGACCACAAACTAAGAATTGGTAAGCCCTTGGCGGCTAATGCCCCTTTACGTACAACAACGCTATGAATGCTTTCAGTTCCGCTAATAAAATAGTGAAAGAGTCATTATGAAGTTTACACTTGTCTTCAACATCAGTATATAGCCTGCCATATTTCTATAATCATTTGTTAGGGCTAAAATAAAAATACGATTTTCTTGAAATCTTTACTATTTCGTAAGTCACAATGATTTCGGAAAAGTCAAGAGAGGATTAAGATATTTGCAAAAAAGTAGAACAGCTGTCAGAGAAAAAAGTTCGCTAGGTGTCAAAATGACCCCTTCCGTAATTCTAGTGTTAAACATGCATTTTAACATTGTCGGAAACATTTTTCTATCCAGTTTAGATAGAAAGTTTTGATACTTTCGTAAGTTAGCATTACCAGTGTACTTTAAGAAAGAGGAAAATATTAATTATCAATATTATTTGATGAAAAGAATTTAATTGATAGTTAAAATTTTCTTTTGTTTTTAAAATATATTTTAAATATTTTGTGTATAATATTTATATTTAAAATAATGTAGATTTAACTCATTATGTACATATTAAGTTTTTATTAAAAATAATTTCTTATTATCGTTATCGTATATTTAATTAAATATATAAAACATAATTAGTGTATTTTTTTTGTTTTATAACTGATTATTCAAACCTACTTTTCTTTCTTTTCAGGATAAAACTTTTTAAGTATTTAATCCTTCGTACATGACAACAGGTAAGCTTCATTTCTTTAAAAAGTATTCTCTTTAATTGCATTTTCTTCTTATGTATAACAATTTTAATAGTTTAATTCTTATATATTATTTTATGAATGTAAAAGAATTTACTATAGTAATTAACCTAACATATATTTTGCCCTATATATTTTTTTACTGTTTCGCAGTTATGTGCTCAATTTTGGTTACCCATAGCAACCGTCTGCAAAAAATATAAAGTCAACTTGATACGTTAATCACGGGATGTTTATTTGGTTTCTATGCAAAAATGTTTGCCGTCTGAAGGTTTTATATACTAATTCTAGGAAATATTTTGACTCGTACAGTATTTTCCTCACGTTCCCATGAAAATATTTTTCATATATTGTTGCAAATTTAATCATATATTGCGTAAAGAAATTAAAAAAATATACAAATATACTTTGAGAAATTTTAAGGGATCATACACTTTCTAAAGAATTTACTTATTCTTTGATGTCAATAAGTCAGTTTTATTTCTTGATATATATTCTCTTTAATTGAAATTCCCTTTATAAATAAAACAGTTAAGTTTATAAAGTTAAATTCTTAGGTATTATACTATAAATGTGAATGGAATTTCATTAATATCCCAGCATATTTTGCTTTGTAAATCGTCAATTATATCGTTGTTTTATGCTTAGGAACGTCTCTGATGTGCATATTTTGGTAGCCCATAGCAACCGTTTGGCACGTATGCAAAAATATAAAGCCAACTTGATACGTTAATCACTGGATGTTTATTTGGTTTCTATGCGAAAGAGTTTGCCCTCTGAAAGTTTTAGATACTAATTCTAGGAAATATTTTGACTCATACAGTATTTTCCTGACGTTCCCAGGAAAATATTTTTTATATTGTTAGAAATGTAATTATGTATTGGATAAATATTGTCATGAATATTCGAATGAACACACCGTTTAACTTAACAGAAGAATTTATTGAAGCTAAGTAGCAACTCGCAACTTTACAAGATCGAGAAGTTGCCTACAACTAGTGGGTATCAGCTTTTATACCCGAACAGAATATTCAAGAAATAACTAATTTACATATTAAAGAAAGATCTAGAATGTTCAAGAACATAAGGAAACAGTAAATATAATCATTACAAAATATATAAATAATTTTTCAGAAATTTTATGGGATCGTACACTTTTAAAATTTTTATCTATTCTTTGATAGAAATAAATCAGTTTTATTTCTTGATAAATATTCTCTTTAATTATAGTTTCTTTATAAATAATACTATTAAATCTATATAATTCTTAAATCTTCTTAAAGATCTTAAAATTCTTAGAGATAATTCTTAGAAATATTTTGCCTTATGTTATAAATGTAAATGCAATTGCATTGATTAATACCCTAGCATATTTTGCCTTATAAATCTTGCAATATATCTTTGTTATGCGCTCCTTAATGTCTCTGTGCATATTTTGGTAACCCATACCAACATTTTGGCAAGTCTGCAAAAAATATAAAGCCAACTTGATACATTAATCGCTTTATGTTTATTTGGTTTCTAGGCAAAAGTGTTTGCCCTCTGAAGTTTTTAAATACTAATACAAAGAAATATTTTGACTCATACAGTATTTTGTTCACTTTCCCAGAAAATATTTTGTATATATTATTAAAAATGTAACCATGTATTTCATAAATATATTACAAAATATACAAATATATTTTCAGAAATTTTAAGGTATCGTACGCTTTCTAAAAAATTTAATTACTCTGTGATGACAATAAATCAGTTTTATTTCTTTATATACATTTTCTTTAATTGCATTTCCTTTATAAATAAAACAATTAAGTTTATAAAGTTAAATTCTTTGGTATTATTATGTTATAAATTTGAATGAAATTGCATTAATTAATTCTTAGGTATTATTATGTTATAAATGTGAATAAAATTGCATTAATTAATACCCTAGCATATTTTGCTTTATAAATCTTCCATTATATCGTTGTTATATGCTCAGGACGTCTCTGATGTGCATATTTTTTGGTAGGCGATAGCAACCTTTTGACAAGTATGCAAAAATATAAAGCCAACTTGACACGTTAATCATGGGCTGTTTATCTGGTTTCTATGCTAAAGTGTTTGCCCTCTGAATGCTATAGATACTAATTCTAGGAAATATTTTGGCTCATACAGCATTTTGTTCACTTTCCCAGAAAATATTTTCTTTATATATTGTTACAAATTAAATCATGTATTGCATAAAGATTTTACAAAATATACAAATATAATTTCAGAAAAGAAATGAAGGCTGACATCGTAAGCGTGTTAAACACTAAAGTAGACATTATTGCAGAGAAAGTGAAAAAAAATGAGGTTTTCCAAATTTCTTCAGAAAGTGGTGACGGAAATGGATTCTTTATTGAAGCCTATGTAAATAATTTATCCTGCCGGATGATCATCGACACAGAGGCCAATGTTACCATCATGAATGAAGATGTTGCTCAACAACTTAATGAGAAGATTATCTGGACGCCGCCATGCGTTACTCTCCAGACTGTCACCGGTGACAAAATTCCGATTATTGGCAAGATGAATATTAAAATAACATTTGGAAACAACTCGTACCTTCATACTGTGTATGTGGCAAAAATTACGGACAGTTTTATCCTCGGACTGGAATTTCTAAAGAAATACAATTTTATATTAGACTTTAAAGATAATTCTCTACACTCTACGTCAGAAGATGTAACACTGTTCCGGAAAGAAGTTAGTGAAATCAAATCCTGCTATCGAATAATTGCTCAATTGGATTTCACCATACCAGCCAGGAAAGAATTAATATTGGAGGGCTATTCTGACGAAGAGAAGAATTTTCGACTTGGACTCCTCGAATTTCCTAACTTCGGGAATTTTCCAAAAGGGGTTTTAGTAGCTTCAACACTTATAGATTTCTCAAAAGAAGCCATACCGGTGAGAATTGCCAACATAAGTGATAAACCGAAGATTATTAAGAAAGGTGAGGTGTTAGCCACATGTACCCCAGTGACTTGTGTGGAGCGAAGTTCTTTCCAAACATCAAACGTGTCCTCTGAAGATTTAACGAAGGACTTGCTAACAAAAACAGAATTAAGTAAGAAACAGAAAAGCTCTGTAGAGAAAATGCTTGGTGAATTTAGTGAACTATTTTCGAAGTCATCCGACGATTTGGGAAGAACAAAGTTAACAAAACACCGAATCGACACAGGAAATCATGCTCCTATTAAACAACATCCTCGAAGATTACCATTCTCCAAAGTAGAAGAAGTGAAAGATCTTTTAAATGATATGCAGGAGAAGGGCGTCATCGAACCTTCTACCAGTCCTTGGGCCTCTCCTATCGTCTTGGTCAAGAAAAAGGACGGTTCAACGATATTCTGCGTGGACTACCGTCGCCTAAATAACATCACCAAGAAAGACAGTTACCCTATTTCCCGAATCGACGACACCTTGGACACATTATCGGGAAATGTGTGGTTCTCTACACTTGATTTAAAGAGTGGCTATTGGCAAGTAGAGATGGATCCCGTAGATCGTGAAAAGATAGCATTCACGACTGGTGGCCAAGGACTTTGGCAATTTAAAGTTATGCCTTTTGGCCGATGCAACGCACCTGCTACTTTCATGAACCCAGAGGGACAGATATCTAGGTGGATACAGAAACTGCAAGAGTACGACTTCGATATCCAACATCGCAGAGGATCCTCACATGGAAATGCGGACCCCTTATCCAGAAGACCTTGTTCAGGGAATTGTCTCTTTTGTTCTGCAGCTGAGATAAAATATGGGATAATAGAGCCGGTTGTGCGCCACCTCACAGCGTCATCTACATCACGATTAGACCCTTGGAGTGATGAAGAAATCCGTACATCATCGAATGCTAAGCCTAGGATTGTTCATTTTGATCGCCTAGCACCTTATTATGGTAACATTACTTAGTTTAATTAATAATTGGCACTATGGTTTCGTGACCTTCAACTTTTATTTTTTTTGTAAATAGTTATGTAAATAGTTGTTTTCTTTCTGTTATTTATTCTGTTATTGATTTATTGTAATTTAAATTTATTATTCCATTTATGTTTTGTAAGTATTGTATTTGTGAGTATCGTAAGTTGCTTTCTGCTCAAGTGTACTGCCCGAGACGTGCAGTCTTTGAGGAGGGGGCAATGTTACGAATTTGCGAAAATTGCTTGATTTTAGCATGGGACTCTATGGGTATCTCGCCAAATTGGCAAGATATAGGCTCGTTGGCGATGGATTTGGCAACCTATTTTTGTCGCCAAGTTCGTCGCCAACTGTCGCCAACTGTCGCCAAATGTCGCCAAGTGTAGCGTCACGTGGCCACTTCCGGTTCCGGCTTCTGGAGTGTTCTGGCAGTTTCTGTGAGCCTATATAAGGCAGACGGAGTCCCATGCAGAGGAGAGTCGTTCAGAGAATATCTCGGTATAAGAGGAGTACGCACGGTGTGTTGTGCTTGATGCGGAAAGTCTTGCGTGAGCCGACGGCTTTGGGCTCAAAATTGTTCCGCGGAGATTTTGACGTTGTATTTCTTCCAATAAAATATTTGTCTTCGTGCTGCAGTCTTGCTTGCTTGCTTAAAGTCCATTCAATCCCTGAACCCAGCAGTTTTAATTTGGAAGTTCGTAACAATATATTATTAAAAATGTAACAATGTATTTCATAAATATATTACAAAATATACAAATATATTTTCAGAAATTTTAAGGTATTGTAAGCTTTCTAAAATATTTAATCATTCTGTGATGACAATAAGTCAGTTTTATTTGTTTATAGACATTTTCTTTAATTGCATTTCCTTTATAAATAAAACAATTAAGTTTATAAAGTTAAATACTCAGGTATTATGTTATAAATGGGAAAGCATTTGCATTCTTTAATAACCTAGCATATTTTCCCTTGTAAATCTTACAATATATCATTGTTATATGCTCAGGGACACGTCTCATGTGCATATTTTGGTAGTCCATAGCAACCTTTTGGCAAGTCTGCAAAAAATATAAAGCCAACTTGATACGTTAATCAAAGGATGTTTATTTGGTTTCTATGCAAAAGTGTTTGCCCTCTGAAGGTTTTAGATACTAATTCTAGGAAATATTTTGACTCATACAGTATTTTCTCCTCGTTTCCACGAAAATATTTTTTGTATATAGTTACAAATGTAATCATGTATTGCATAAAGATTTTACAAAATATACAAATATATTTTCCGAAATTTTAAGGGATCGTACACTTTCTAAAAATTTTAATTATTCTTTGATGGCAATAAGTCAGTTTTATTTCTTGATAAATATTATCTTTAATTGCATTTCCTGCACAAATAAAAAAAATTAAGTCTATAAAGTTCAGTTGTATCAATAAATAAATATATTTTGATTTTTTAGCATGTTGTAACCTAATTTATTTCTAAATTATTAGTTTCTTTACAAGCTTTAATTTTTTTAATTCTAAAATATAAGATACCTGTAAAGTTTAGCCTAGACTTCACATAAAAATTTACTTTCCACTATGCATGTTTTAAAAGTTTTATTGTGGATCAATGAATTATGTTTTTTTCCCTTTGATTTATATATTTTATAATATTTTATAATATTTTCAAAATACATTATCTCAAATGGCAGATTTAATCATTAAAGTTCAGATCTTTGTGAAAGACTTCGTAATTTAGTTCATTTTAAAAGAAACAGAATATTTTTGGTTATGAGGATCAATAGTATCTCAAAACTTTATTTTATATGTTCAATAAAAATGAAAGAATCGTTTTGATATTATAATTTTAAAATCTTGATCCAATTTGAAGAATATTAGATGTAGAATGGAAATATGACCAGTTAGTGATTAAAAACAGGTCATATTTTCATTAAACATTATATTACTAATTAACATAAATATATGAATTATATTAATTTGTTCTATAAATGATATAACTATACACTCACGAAAGAAACCAAGATTGAGTGTCCGTTGAGTACAATGTTTTAAATTTAGTTGCACTTCATTTTAAATTATTCTTTATTAATAAATTGGTGTGAGTGCAGCTATGTTTGACATAACGTTTGCGAAACTGATTTGCTCGCCGCACTCACACGTTGTGGGTTGAATGCACAAGTTTTTTTCGCGACTCCAGGAAGCGTGTGGTGTGGCCAGTGAAAATAATTGCCCTTAAACTTCACCAAGTTTAGGAGAATTGTGATTGGTCTCCAGGAGACGATTCAGGATCATCCTTGGAACCGTGGTCCTTCTAGGCAGATCCGGGAAAGGACGCATTGTAAAAAGGACAATGGAACAACGAACACATCAGCACAGGATAATGGAAAAAATATAGGGTTTGCTGAGTAGAAAGAAGGAAGGAAAAGAATGCAGCGTTCTCTTGGACATTGGCAATTTTTTTCAGGCGTAGCACGTGGAGTGCTTCTTTTAATTTTTAATTTTTTAAAAATATATTTTTAGCATATTTCCTTGTCTTTTGTTCAATATTTGAATGTTGTAATATAGATCAGTGGTATTTCACTATAATTAAAGACGATATAAAGTAAACTTGGGTTATAAAATGCTTTGAAATAACAACAGCGATGTACTACATCACTGCAAACAAAAAAGCAAATTTAAAAAGAATTCTAAGTATACTTCAAATATTTTCTACATTGTAACACAGGAGAAACCAAAGTAAGTGCACTAATTATACATATCCACACTGGTCAGTGAATGAGAAACTTAGAGCTAATGTTCTTTGAACCTTCTTTCGTTCGGATATCAGCCTGTATTAGTTAGAATAAATGATGTTTTTTAATCTTCTGTACAGATTTCTCTTAAAAAAATGACGAAATTTATGAGGTTTTGGTTTGGAGTGCTACGGTCTACTTTTTTGCAACACGAGGGCTAATGAGACCACAGTTTAAAGCCGATTCCGAACGGCTACGAACATCCAT
>CM063501.1:113166981-113174481 GCA_032207245.1 Pardosa pseudoannulata | reverse complement strand
AATTTCTGAAAGCTGTTACAAAAGAATAATTCAATTATTACACTTTAATAAGTTCACTTTTCTTGTGAATCCCTCACCCATTCTACCTTTATTTAGTATAATCTGTTAAGGTGCATATTTCATGATTTTAAGAGAAATGAAATATGTCTTACTGTGTCGTGAATTCTTGCACAATATTTTACGTATTCAAATATACTAGTTCGAGAAATATAATTCCAGTTTGCACCAAGATACCTGTAAAAGGTCAGGGAATCTTTATCTTATAAGAGCTATTACCTGTCAAATAAACTATAATTATAAGACAACGAGTGGAAGCCTCTTGAAAAGTTGTATATATCTCGTTACAAATACTTTTTACACAGTTTGAAATGAACGCTTAGGTTGCAAAAGCACAAAATCGAAATTTATTGTGATCCCAATAGGTGGCTGGGGTTATATACTCCATGGCTTCTGGAAAAGGAATGTAAGAATCATTTATCTTTTCTTGCATTTTTTACGTATTTAAGTATTTCAGTTATATCGAAAGGAATTACTTCCAGTTTGTTCTAAGATACCTATAAAAGGTCAGGGAACCTTTAACTTAAAAGAGCTATTACCTGTCAAATAAACTATAATAAGACAAGGAGTGGACGCCTCTTGAAAGGTTGTATAGATTTCGTTACAAATACTTTTTACACAGTTTTAAATGAAGGCTTCGTTTGCCAAAGCACAAAATCGAAATTCATTGTGATCCCAATAGGTGGTCGGGGTACATTATACTCCATGGCTTCTGCAAAAAAAGAACATAAGAATCATTTCACCTTTCTTCATTTTTTGCATCTTTAAGTATTTTAGTTCTATCGAAAAAAATATACTTCCAGTTTGCACTAAGATACCTATAAAAAGTCAGGGAACTCTTAACTTACAAGAGCTATTACCTGTCAAATAAACTATAATTATAAGACAACGAGTGGTTGCCTCTTGAAAAGTTGTATATATGTCTTTACAAATACTTTTTACACAGTTTTAAATGAAGGCTTAGGTTGCCAAAGCACAAAATCGAAACTCATTGTGATCGCAATAGGTGGTCGGGGTACATTATACTCCATGGCTTCTGCGAAAAAGGAAAGTAAGAATCATTTCTCCTTTCCCGTAATTAAAAGGAGTTTTCTTCAGAAAACTGTTGGTCTGCTGCCAATTCTGTATCCATAGAAATGGTAAGAAAATTCCCCGCCCGCTTTAACCAGACATATTAAACTGAGGTATTTGCCCGCCTACGGATGATTAAAAGCAAAAGAAAAAAAATCAAAGAATTACTTTCTTTTCCTCTTGAACGTACATCAAGGACTATGCTAAAACACGAATTCAGAGTTGTTTCACGAAAGAATAATTTCGCATTTGTAACGAGGTTTGCACGAAGGCAAAATTATATACTGTAATTATTTGAGACTGCATACATGTAACAATAAGGTTAAATTATAATCGAGCTATTGTGTTCATTTTCCCATACACAAACACAAATATAAATCAAAAAGAGTAATGAATTTTTAAACTTTCGGTATATATTTCTTTTAATTACATGATATAAAAATTGAAATCTTTAAATAACTGAATTCATCTGATAACGTTTTCAGGTAATCATTTATCTTTTTTAGGAAAGTATTGTTTATTTCTTTTTTAGTTGGCAGAGATTTTTTTTTCAATCATAATAAACTCGCCATTTTGTTTTACAGTTGCCATATCTTGTATGGTCTGTAAGGTCTCTCTGGTATGTCCAAAACACGAAAATAATTTATAATCTCGAGATTGAATTTTTGTAAGCTTAAAGTACTTTTCCTATACTACATATAAGAGAGTATTTAAAATAAGTGCACATTATTCAAGAGTAAAAGTGTTATTTCAAACGTTGGTTTAGGTATTCCATGAAATTATATTCATCTTTTGTGAAATATTTTCTAAAGTACAAAATAAAAATTAAGGAATAAAAAACAAATATTAGATATTAAATACGTTAATTTTTTTTTTATAAAATTTGAAGGGTAAGATATTACTTTTCAACATAGGTTTTTCTTCCAGTTCTGAATAAATAGTTTTGCTGTTTTATATCTAAATATCGAAGTTCTAATGGCAAATGGTAAAACCAGCAGAACCTAATAAGATCAGCCGATGGGAAAGAAAAATAATAGAGACTGTTTTACTATTTTTTCTTATTTCTATCAAGAAGAATTATCTAAACGAGATAAGCCAAAGTGCATACGCTCTGATGCTAATGTCCTTTGAGATTACTGTAATAAAATATAATCTGAATATGTTCTGGAAATGACGGAAAAATAGTTTTTCATCTTCACGAACAATTCTTCTTATATGGTTACAGGGGGAACTTAAGTTTGAGTGTTTCTGTGTTCAATTACAAAACCACTAAAATATTTATGGAAAAGTAATTCAATTTTTCCTACATAATGATAATAATATTAATGCACAGGATATATTTACTTTTAAATATGTGATATTTATTGTTCAGGCTATAATTAAAGATTAATACAAAAATACTTTGATGTTCCTGTAAAAATAATGTTACATTAGCCTAGTGTTTGAAGAAACTTAAACTCATTAAAAAACAAATGGACAAATATATCTTGATTAAATGATTTTATACAATTAAATAAATGCCTAAGGAATAAAACTGGAATCAGCTTATTATTTATAGATATCGAAGACTGCTCTCGAATCGACATCGGTCCTAAAAAACAATATGGCGATGATTTTCCTCAAAAGGTCTATTCCGCAAACTTTGGATGCCAGCAGATTTCACTTTTTACTCTCCTCTGGTCACAAACATGTCCTCTAAAAAAAATCCGACTGCCGCGCGGAGAAAAAAACAGGGGTCCAGTCAAAAACGCTGGGGGGCCAGAATACCCCTAACCAACGGACCCTTCTATTAGTTAATGGAATTTCGAAGGTTTATTTCTAGTTCAAACCGGTCCTGTTCTGGTATGTAAAAGCTGAACCGAATGTAACTTTTCGTTACAGTTCCTAAATGTAAATAATTGTAAACACATTTAATTCATTTTAATATATTTAAATAATTTCTTGAAATAATCTTTATAATTTATTCAACAGTAAAATGATTTATATCTTCTAATAAATTATAAGTGTTTGATTATAAGAGAAATTTAAGTATTATAGAAGAGTACTTAAGACATATGTAGTAGGTAAGAAATGTACTTTATCACGTAGCTGCTGTGCTCCATTACATTTGAAATAGTGAAAAGTAAAAAACGTATGCTTCAGTTAAGGATTACAATAATACCCTTCAATATTGATTTTAAATGCTACTTAAGATCTCCGTCCTTTTCCATAATTAAATATATATATATATATATATATATATATATATATATATATATATATATATATATATATATAGAATAATGTAAGTAGAAAATTTCAAGCCTACTCCATGTAGTACTGAAGCATTTGTAGATGTATAAAAAGAGAGAAGGGATGTTGAATTTCCATATTTTATATTTTTAAATTTAATGGTATTTTTAGAATGAGACCATATAATGATGTTATATAAAATATATAAGATATAAAGACGTCTATTAGAAAACGTTTTTGATTAAAATACTAATCTAGTTACTAAAATTTAAAACTTAAATGTGTTCCTAGTGTACCGCATACTAAAAAATTACATATATTTTTCATTTTATATTTAGAGTTTATAATAAACAAAATTGAGTATTGATATACACTTAGGTTGAATATGTTTTAAGTAAAACAATTATTTAAAGTTATACAATGTTTTAATAGTTGTTTTCAACATTTTACGGTACTAAATTGTCTGTAACTAAAGAAAATACTTCACGATTTTTAAAAGCAATCCTAGTTTAATGAAAAACGTATTAATAGAGATTCTCAAAAAGATTGAATAAGAGATTATTCGAATTAATGCCTATCGGAACACTTTAAAATTACTAATTCGATACAGAAGTGATCAAATAAATTACTAAAGAAATGACTGATGACACAGATTTAAAATTAATATGTTAGTAAAAAAAAATTTTTGATAAAGCAAACCTAAATTATTATAAATGAAGTAATCTATTCAAAAAAGAAAAAAGATTTTGTCTAAGTTAAATCACTTAATCAAAAATTCTTTTTCAGTAAATAATAAGTAAAAAAAAATATTTTTTAAATGATGTAAATTTTTAAAAGCATAAATAATGTAATTTAAAAAATCTATTAAAACTTTTATAAATTCACATTAACAAAAATATTTTATAAATTTTTTCCAAGATTTTACAAATTCACATTAAAAATTGAATGATCGTATATCGTATCTGAACATATTGAAAAGCGATTTAAACATTTTGATAAACCATGCAGCAAAATAATAAAACTGCAACTTTTAAAAAAAAGATCGACAAAAATATTAAGAAAAATATCTATTCTAACCACATAAAGGAAAGTCCATAACTCCTGTGACTGGGTAACTCTTGTTACTAGATAACTACAACTAACTCTTGATGTTCCTTTTGGTATTTTTTGGAATTTAAGTAGTCAATAATCTTCAGCTAAAACCATGATGAAAAATTTCAAATGTTTAATTGAAAAAAGGGTTTTTTTTATTTGAATTTTTTTTCTCTCCTTTATAGCATAAAATAAAACGTTAGGTTTCTAAAAACATGTTGCAGATTCTTGAATACATTTCCTTTGCTTTAGTGGGATAGACGATGCTGACACTACATTAGCGAGAATGTATCAAGATTCAGTTGACCATTTGGTGATATTAAAGGACGCTCGTTCAAAATCTGCTGACTGTACGACAGACTGTGAATATGTATATGAAATATAAGATCAGAAAAACAATTGCACCTTTTATTATACCACTAGAAGTTTTAGGCATTTCTAGCAAAATAAAATTATTCATTAGTTTTATCAATGAACAATTGGTACTAGTTTATTCATTAATAAAACTTTAAAAAATATTATTAAATAAATTAATTAATTAGATCTATTTCGATCTTTTATTATTAAAATAAAATCAACATCTACAAAGTTTATTTTTTAGTTGTGAATTATGAGTCATATGGTGATGTTTGGTTCTCTTTGGAGTGCTACAGTCTACTGTTTTGCTACACTAGGCCAATGAGGCTGAGACCTACATCTTATAGCCTATTTCGAGAGATGATTAGTTTGATTGGAATCTTAGAAATCTTCCTTCGAAAAGCAGCTGTTTTACCATTGGGCCATCGTTGGCCATTATCACTTCAGGTGAGAATATTCATAAACAAAATATATAAAGTTTATCTATGACTATATTTGTAAATCAATTAGTAATTTTATTTCAAAATGAAATTTTACCATAAAATTTGAAATATTTATTTTTTCTGTTATTTATTTATACATCTCAATGAATATTTTATGAATTAAAATAGTATTATAAATGAAATATAAATTTTGCTATAAAAACTAGTTTTCCTTTAAAAAAGCTGTTTCAGAAAAAAAGTACAAAAAATAAGCAACGCTGCAAATGAATTCTTAAAAATCGAAAAAGCAATAAAATAAAACGGTAAATTTAAAAAGAAATACTAATAAGAGAAACACTTTAAGCCTTTTCAACAGCTTCAGTCTAAACAAAATAAAAATAGCTGCCATGAATTTTCGCTAATGTATACTTAAGTATCCGGTGAATGCGAACTAAATGAGAAAAGTTAAGGAGAAGAAAAGCGGTCTAATAGGATCAAAGAATGACGGGGAAAAACAAGATGAACTGTTTTCCGTTTCTATCAGAAGGAATTAACGTGCCAACATAAATTACGCTGCATGATTTAAAGGGACAGAGCTCCTGTATCAAAAGTGTTTCCAGACAGCAGAAATTCTATCTCGAAAAGAAGTAATAACACTTGTGTTATATTTAGTTCTACTTTCTTATATGTTCTTAGACAGCGTTTTTTTTTACTTTTTTAAAAAAATACAGTGTTAGCAAGAAATAAGTTTCCGACTTTAGAGGACTCTAGAATACGTTATATTGATACAAATGCGGTATAATTGGAATTATAGGTAATTCAAATGATAAGCTTGATATTTATGACATAAACAATTTTGATACAAAAATCCGCCTATAGATGGCGGTGTTATAAGTCGTTTAATATGCTTTATAAATGATAACAATATTAAAAAAGAGTATTAAAGTTGCTAAATAAGTCATCCGTCATACTCAACAATATGCTGTAATCGCAGAACCGTATTTTCCATAGTTCATCCTTATGAGTCTACCGGAATGTCAATAGCATGGAATCGAATGCTGTCCTGTAGATCAGGCACAGATGATGGCGCTTGACAATAGATCTTGTCCTTCAGGAAACCCCACAACCTAAAGTTACAAAAGATGATACCTGGTGAATGATCATCTTGCGTAAGCCACTTGCAGACATTTGACATCTTTTTTACCAGCTTCATAAGACTGAATTCTTTTAGGGAAGGTCTTACCAAAGTAGTTTTACGGTTAACCACTATAACCCAAGGTGCCAACTAATCGTGGGTTGCAATTCTCCAGAGATCTTGGAACAGAGATTAATTAAAAAGAGATTAATCTCGGTTAGTCATTAAATGACTTTGGTGAGATGGGCCCTTAGACTTGCAACGGAGTTCTCTTAATTCTGGTAAAAGTTTTACCAGTAGCGCTTTTCTTGCAATGGATGTATGAAGTGCAGACAAGAAACTAATGCCTAACTTAACTTAAACTAAATACATACCATATGTGTTGCAACACCATCTATAGGTGTATTTTTGTACTAAAAACTTTTATGTAATAAATGTCAAGCGCATCATTTGAATTATTTGTAGTTCCAATTGTATCTCATTTGCACCAATGAAACGTAAAACGGCAGACGTTAAACACCAATAAACGTAAACGTAAAACGTAAACCAGTAGCGTTTTTCTTGCAACAGAGGCATGAAGTGCAGACAAGAAACTAATGCCTTACTAAACTTAAACTAAATACATACCATATGTGCTACAGCACCACCTATAGCGGGATTTTTGTACTAAAAACTTTTATGTAATAAATATGAAGGCAATGAGTTAATTTATGTGTAGTTCCAATGGTATCTCATTTGGACCAATAAAATGTAAAACGGTTTCATCTGTAGCGCTTTTTTTTTCAACAGAGGCATGAAGTGCAGACTTGAAACTAGTGCCTGACTGAACTTAAACTAAATAAATACTATATGTGCTGCAGCACAAATTATAGGCGGAATTTCGTACTGAAATATTTTATGTAATAAATGTCAAACACATCATTTGATTTATCTGTAGTACCAATTGTATCTTATTTGGACCAATTAAATTTATCATAGAGTCATGAGAAGTGAGGAACTTGCATGAACTTGATAACCCTGTATAATGTCATATTACTTTAACATTTATTTATATAAACCCTGTGTTTTACAGAACATCTGCGCAGGTTTATTATTTCCTTCCGTTCGTACCAGGAAGTAATAAACAGAAAAAAA
>CM063501.1:113139481-113159481 GCA_032207245.1 Pardosa pseudoannulata | reverse complement strand
ATATATATATATTATATGTATTATATATATAATATATTTATATATATATATAGTATATAAATATTATATATATTTTATATATTATATATATATATATATTATATATATTATATATATATATAAATATATATATATGTATACATATACATATAATTTATATATATATATATATATATATATATATATATATATATATATATTATATATATATATATATTATATATATGTCAGGATTTAAAATATAGAGTAATTTAAGAGATTTTAATTAATTATTTTAATAGTAACGCGCCTCGCGTTACTAGTCACCTAAATACGACTCACGCGCAGTGATAAGAACAGAGAGCGATAAGCAATTACTATAGTACCTTTTGGCTCTAAATAATAAATACGGCCTGTGTTTGCATTGCAATATGAGACGCCATTATTAGAGTATGAAGTGATTAATAAAGTATGAAAAATATATATATATATTTATATCTTGACCAGTGTTTTATCGGACCATACATATAATATATATTATATATATATATATATATATATATATATATATATACATTGCAGAATTGGAATATGCACTTTTTCTATCTAGAAAAGATTTTTTATATAGATTTTTATCAAAAACCCAATTTCAGATGGTATCAGAAGAAAAAAATTTATAAATTTCAGTTGATTTATAGTTAATTTCTATTTATTACATAATGTAATTATAATGTATAATTATATATTATAATTATATTATGTAATAAATGCATAATATAAATATATAATTAATTATATAATTATAATATATAATACTATAATATTATATTATCTAATATAACTACAGTTCTATTCATATAATTCTATTTATTACATAAGTAAACGTTTATTACTGTATATAATTTATTTCATTGTTCAAACTGTGAAAAAGTGAAATGCGCTTCTCAAAACAGGAAGAAAAGCAAATGCCCGTTAAAATCACGGGATAAGCTACATTGGAGTTGCCCGTGGAAATAGCGGGATGAGCAGCCAAAAGGTTAACCATCTGACTGGACCACACCGAGGAAGAAAACTCTCCAAAAAATAGGTTTAAATTCTATTGTATCAGTGACCAAAGTGTTTTATGATTTTTTACGTCACCCTTTGTCGACTAGATTGGAATACTGGAAACCCAACCTCGTTATTTTCCCTTTACTTTAGGTTATAAACAGATATATAAATAGATATTATAGATTGTTAATTATTAATACGCATAAAGCTCGTCAGTCTAAGATCATTCCATAAGAAATAATGGATTCTAAAATTACGAATAAAAATATTTTTAAGGTAATTATTTATATTTTTTTTACGAAAGTCGTCCAAAATATTTAAGTGGAGCAGTTAGAGAAACATGTGTTACCGCAAACGAAATACTTCGAAATAGACATTGACAAAGCCATGAGAAGCTATCAGCGTCTTTGTGACTCAGGAAGTAGGGGTGCATCCCTCAATAAATGTCAGTCAAAGAGGGGTGCAGTTCCTAAACAATCAACCTGACCCTCCTACCTCAAAACTCCATGGGGGAAAGCACTTGCAGAAATGTTCAATACATCCATTTTCGGAACTTTTTTGGAGGTCGAAAATTGTACGTCACGACCGCGGAATTGTACGTGCGAACCGCTTACAGGGTTAAAATAATTTATATACTGGGTGATAAAAATATATGGACTGGAATTACTATTGAGTAAAGAATGAACAAACTTGTTTAACACAAATCAAATGGTATTAAAGCCAGAATTTGATCCGAACAATTTATTAGCAATGAATTTAGGAATACTCACATGAAATAAATTATTTATTTGGGATTTATTTTGTTGAGGAAACAGACACACGTCCAAAATGTATAGACAACTGTACAAAAGTACAATAGTCAGATAGTGTGCAGGAAGATGTGAGGACGTCTAAAACACCTAACTCATGGACTTCGATTGGAAAAGGTAATATTCTTATCAATTTGGTTAATTTTAGTCTTACCAATTTGGCTACCGTACGTATTATTCCCTTCAGAAACATACACATATCCAAAATATATAGACACCTAGACAAAAGTACAGTAACGTGTCTGGGAAGATGTGGGGAAGTATAAAACATTTAACTAATAGACTGCGATAGTAAAAGGTGGCTTCTTACCACTTTGACCATCGTACGTCTTTTCCGTTAAAGAAAAGGCATATAACCAAAGTATATAGACAACTAGACAAAAGTACAGTACAACGTCTGGGAAAATGTGGGACGTCTGAAACATTTAACCAACTGACTGCAGTAGTAAAAGGTGGTTTCTTACCTTGGAAATGATCGTTTATTTCCTTGAAGACACAGACACACATCCAAATTATATAGACAACTAAACAAAAGTACAATACTGTGTCTGGGATGATGTAGGGAAGCTTAAAGCTTAAAACATTTATTTTATGAAAGTATCGAAATTATTATTGACTTTTCTTTTATAACGATTTTTTTTAATTTTGGTTCTTTAACAGATACACTATACTGAGTTTATGTATGATAATTTATATTACATAGTTTTTCTAATAAATGAGAAAAATTATAATTTTTCTCCTAACTTGTCATTTAAAAGTCATTGGTAATTGATTTATTTTATCTTCTATCATTAACTTTTATCATTATTCTCGACTGTATTGTCATTTATTTTATTTGTGATTATGACGTCTAGGTGTCTTAATGACGTCACTAATGATTCTTCTTCCTAAAATCTCAAGGTATTTGAACTGTATATTGACAAAGGATAAAAGTAGTTTTTCTCATAAGCAATTTTCTATATTTAATAGAAAAAACAACGAAAATATAATATTTCTATTAACATAGGACTTTTTCTTTTATTGTTGTTTTATGTTTACATATCAAACATATTTTTCTTCAATAATATCAAGTAAACTCGATTAACTTATCTCTATTTGTTAGGTGATTTATATCGATACAGATACAATAAAAGTTTTAATGCTAAACCTTCCTTACGATCCTTGTTATTGCAAAAACTAATCTTTTAGTCAAGAAACAATAGCAAAAGCTGATCAATCGTAACCACTTTTGTGAAATACCGCAAGGTATTTCTGAAAGGTTTTGACGTTTTCAATTATAATATAACGGGTAACGTTTTTTCTAAGGAGTTTCAAGGAATGAAGCAATAAATCCTTTACTACAGAATTGTAGAAGGAAAGTCAATATAATTTCTTCTGTTCACTGACCAGCAAACATCGGTATTCGTGACTTCATCAGCTTTTAACCCGTTAACTACTTCGCCTTTGCGCTAGTTTCTGGGCTTCCTTGATTTCATTGTTCGATGCACGAACAATCACAAAGAGCTATTTTAGCACGTATTTTTTTATTTGTATCATGTGATGTGTAATATAAGTTTAGTCAGCATTATCACTAGTTATTAAGCTGGTAAGTTTTTTATAAAGTTTTGAACGGTATGTTTCAGAGATTACAATCATATCCAACTCTTTTATATTACTATAGTTGCCATTTTTGGTAATTGAGTTTAACAATAATTTTTAAATTATATTAATTTTCGTTTACCTCTATTTTCTCTTAGCTGAAATCCTTCTATATGTATATATTAAATATATATATATACTATATATGTATATATATATATATATATATATATATATGTATATATATATATATATATATATATATATATATATATATATATGTATATATATATATATATATATATATATATATATATATATATATATATATATATATATATATATATATATATATATATATATATATATATATATATATATATATACGTTAAATAAAATTGCAAGCTAAATATAAAATAGTTTAAATATCAAACCATTAAGGTGACATAGAAATTTAAAAACTTAAATTCTTAGAATAAACTATAAATTTTTACTTGTTTTACAAGAACTTTTAAAAATATCTAGCGATTAAACTTTAAAAAATTTATTTAGTTTTTTTTCATTTGAAGTAGTATATATTTTCAAATAATGTTGAAAGGCCAACAAAATGAAAAATAATTTACTTACCTGCAAGATAACTTTTCAATTATTTTCATTAGAAACTCTTTTTTTTTTAATTTGAAGTAAAATAGCTCTTGCGTGCTGTAAACTTAAAACTTTAAAATATTTAGTTTTTCAAACTAAAACAAAAGTAAAATCTGTTAATATATTGAACATAAAAGGGTGACATATATAATGCTATTAAACGAAATATACTGTTCTTGTTAATGCAATTGTGGTTTTCAACATAAAAATATAATTATCTCTTATTTGATATAAACAGGTTTGTTCCTATTAAAGACAGTTTGTATGTAAGTGGAGTTTTTTTAAAATTTAGTTTATATATTTTATGCATTATAAAAATTGATTTCTCCATGCAATAAAATGGAATAAGTTTTTTAAAGTTAGAACATTATCAAGGTTATAAGTAAAAATATATTCTAACTGGAAAAGTTTTTTTTCTCTCATGAATAAAAAACAGTTTATTTTAATAAAGATTATTTAACTCTAAAGGTAATGTATCTCTATAAAATATAATACTGTTGTAGTTTTACAGCAGGGCATCTCTGAAAATGTTATTTACTTAAATACATTAGAAAAAGATAACATTTTCTTAATCGCAGACATAAAGATAACGTGATTAAATATCAAAATTAAGTTATTAGCAAACAACTGTTTCATGGTCTCATTTGAGATAAGCTATAAAATATTATCAGTACAAACGTGATTAAGGGACAAAATTAATTACAAGTTCTATTAGTTTGTGATTAATTTTGCTTCTTAATCATATAGTTTTGCTTCATTATTTTTACTCTATACTAGCATAAAGGATTTATCGGGTGTGATTTTTTTCTTTTATCGTAGGTTTCTCTCTTAACTTTCTTTAAATTAAATCTATTTCATTATTTTTGAATATAGGAGAAGAAAACTTAAAGTACAAATGTATATATATATATATATATATATATATATATATATATATATATATATATATATATATATATATATATATATATATATATATATATATAAATATATATATATATATATATATATATATATTTATATATATATATATATATATATATATATATATATATATATATATATATATATATATATATATATATATATATATAATATATATATATAAATATATATATATATATATATATGTATATATATATATATATATATATATATATATACATATATATATATATATATATATATATATATATTTATATATATATATATATATATATGTGTGTGTTATGTGTGTATGTATTATATCAAAATTATTACACTTAAAATATCTCTCTAAAATTCTCCTCTTTCTCATTCCTTAAAATCTATTTTCCTTGCTCCAAAAGATCTTATCTAAACTAGTATTCGCGAACTAAAATCCTTTTAATAGTTTCTCAAAGTCAACAGTGTAACTCTGAAATAAATGAAAATTTACTGTCTACTTGCCACATTTTCCAGTTGACCCTGGTGAGTAGTTGACTTTTTTTTAATGATCTAAGCTCATTTTTACTGATTAGAAAGCTGACTAAGCTACTTTTTTCGGGGAAGGAATTCGTCTGTGCATCTCGCTGTGGGTCCGAATTCTATAAAAGCAAAATATTTTCATGATCATTCCCTTCTTTGCGTTTGACTGAGAAACATGTTGTTTTCGCAACTCTCTAATAATAGTAAGTTCCAGTTTGGATTTGTGCCTCATCTCTTTTATGTAAGGGTCCAACCACATTATCTTCAATAAACTAGTGCTTTAGGATTATCCTTTCTCATAAATTCTGGGTAAGTAAAAACAATAGGGTTTAAACATTCTAATAATTTAATATGACCGGCAGATTATAAATTCGACGTATTACATAATTACAATTTCAAAGCAAAATATCATTTAAAACTCTTCTTGCAATACTCTTTCCCATTGAGTGTAAGAACTAAATATCAATAAGAACTTCAATTATAAGGTACAGATGGTTTCACTAGTAAGAAATGAGTCTGTTCTTAAAAGTATAACGTATAATAATAAATATTTTAAAAATCTGTGAAATATAACAGGTATATAGAAATGTTTTCCTATTTCTTCAGAAGATATATTTAAAAATTACTTATATTGCTAAACTTTAAACATACCAACACTTTTTGCATACCTATACCTTTTATTTCTTTTCTTTTATTTCTTTTATGTGTTTTATTCTCTGAATACACATCTATTTCTTTTCTTTTCTTTCTTTTATGTATTTTATTCACTTAATACACATCTATTTCTTTTATTTCTATTTTCATTTACTTAATACAAATCTATTACTTTTCTTTTCTTTATTTTATGTATTTTATTCACTTAATACACATTTATTTCTTTTATTTCTATTTTAAATCATTTACTTAATACAAATCTATTACTTTTCTTTTCTTTATTTTATGTATTTTATTCACTTAATACACATTTATTTCTTTTATTTCTATTTTAATTCTTTACTTATCCCATATTTGTATATACATTACTGGTCATAATTTGGAAAAATTATAGGTGCAAAAGAAATGATGTTTTTTGCTATATTCTATCATCATTCAATTCTTAAAAAAATATTACTTTTGTATTTCTGGTCATTAAAGGATTAATCAGGCCTCACAATGGGGTTAAGGTGAAATAAAACGTAAATGACCGGTTATAGTATGTTTAGTATTAAACACGCGCTATTAACCGACAAAGGGATTATATCTAAATAACCTGTATTGAACAGAGCAAAACAGAAAGAAATCCACGTACTCCCATGAAGTTGAAACAAGGATTTTAAACAATTGCCTCAGTACTTTATAAGTCCATTTCTAAACAAACAATCAAATCTGGAAATAAAATCGTTTATTCTCTAATTTGATGCCAGAGTAGATATTTAAAAAATTATTTGGATTGTTCAAATACTAATACCTTATATTAAACAGAGCAAAGAAAATTCCGTTTATATTCAGAGTGAGATTTACTTTTTCTATATCACGTCTAATGACCGGTTCGTAGATAATTGAGATGCTCTACTTTCAAATAGTAGCTCATGAACAAGTAAACCAATTATGTCGGGGATTTTGGAAAGAAAATGCACAAGAAAACTGTAGTTTTCTCGCTAACTAATATTAAGAGTTTTCCAGGGATCATCAAAATGCTCTCATTAAGGATGGATATCTATATGTCCAAACCTTAATCTGATCTACTTTGTGCTTAACTTTGGGTATTTATTGGCATTCTTTGTTTTCTTAAGTATAATGGAATGTTTGTAATGTGACACTTTTTTCAGACGTAGTTTTATAACTTAGCTGACCATTTTTATCGCTTCGTGTCTGGTTTACCCCAGGGAATATTTCTTCGTATAACATTTTTGCAATAATATGCATAACATTTTTGCAAAATAAATAAATAAATAAATAAATAAAAAACTTTTTTGTAAAACAAAATTTTTTATGGTTTGGCAAATTAACAAAATAATTCAAGGCAATTTTAATGAAATATTTATTACTATTTTACAATTTATTTAGAAATACAATCTTTATATCATTTTGTGTAGTTCTTAGACTTCTTTTCATTGTGCTAGTGAAAAATTTTGCTTTTGTGTTAATAATTTATATCAGTGATTCTCAACCGTTTTTAAGCTACCCCTCCCCCTACGAAGCCAAAAATGTGTTCAATTCGCCTCCCTTTGTACAAATCCCGTAATTTAAAGTATAGGGAAAGAGAAATTCTAAATTATTAGAGTAGTTCAAGAGCAAAATGTTTAAGTAGTTTACTTTAACAGAGTGAGACAACAAATTTGTATGTCTGAGACACGCTTAAACGAACATAGGTCATTAAATATATTTTTCTGAATGTCTGCCCAATTTCACTCCTGCAAAGATGATGGGTTAAAATTACTGGCTCTAGTACCATCGCTTAAGTTCGTTTTATTACTGGCAAAATTTGTTTAAATTACATAATTAATGTAATAAATTTAATTTGGTATTTTTAAAAGTAAGTGTGAAAGCTTACCTCTATCAAACCCCCCCTACCTCCAAAACAGGTTCACTTCATCAGCATTGATATTTAGAACTATTGATTTTTATGTTAAAATAAGATTTTTAGCGGGGTATAAGGCAAATTTAATATTCCATTAATCCCAACTGGAAGTTTTAGTCTCTTAATTTAACATAATATTATAACTAGTTATATTAGGTTAATTTAAACTAATGCAAATATTAGGAATTAAGGGAAGCATTGTAATCATGTAATATTATGTTTTTAACAGAAAAATCTCAATGTAATGAGTATGAACTCCTTGTGGTACTTGAATGCAGTACTTGAACTCTACTCTGACAGAACTAAAATCTTTAGAAATGAAATGTATTTACAACGTTTAGAAGAATGGGAATGTGAAATATCTTTCAGTCAGTCAAAGGTTGATGTATTAACCCTTTAGGAATGATAATTTAACCTTCACAGGTATGGTCATGGAAATGAAAATTCTCTTAATGCATCATAGAATCATACTTTTAAAAATTCTTGTTATTTGATAAAGAGTACAAAAGTCTCTTACGGTTTCCATGACAATTGTTTTAACCCATGAGGACGCGTAGGTCCCAGGGTTACACGACATCACACTTCGGCCCAGGGCAACTTTTCCTAGCCAAAATACCAAAAAAATTGCTTTGGATATTAAAATACAAAATTTGTATTACCAAAAATTCTTTATTAGAAGTTAAAAATATATCTCAGATTATTTAAAATATTAATTTTTTTAAAAGCGTTTTGGTATATTTCAAAATTATTTTATTAGAATTACAAAAGCACAAGCATAAGATACACACAAGTTACTTTATATTGCATAATTTCAATGATGCAATTTTTACAAACTCTCCCATCCGAGCACAAACACTAAATAAAATGCAAAAGCGTATGAAAGTATCTCTTTCTGAGAAATGTATTCAAAGAAAATTGTGAAAATGCATGCTACTGGGATCTAGAACAGTGGTGCGCAAACTAGGAGTTACGACCCCTGTGGGGGTAGCCAGAAGTCCTTTGGGGGTCACCAAATTTTTATGCACAACGTATTACAAGACGCTATTAGTTCAATTAACTACATTAAATGCAACATCAACACCAGCCGTCTCTTTTCAATACTTTGCAATGAGATGGGCTCAACGTATGAGAGATTACTGTTACACTCCGAAGTCAGATGGCTTTCACGTGGGAAAATACTAAGACGGATATCTGATTTGAGAAATGAAGTGTACATATTCTTAATCGAAAAGAAACATAGATTGGCAAGTTATTATATCAATGAAGTTTGGCTAGGGAAGCTGAGATATTCAGTTTCGAAAAACTTACCGATTATTTTCGAAAAACTTACCGATTTAAATTTGAGCTTGCAGGGTGAGAATTCAACTATCATAACTGCAGCCAGTAAAATTCAAGCTTTTAAGAATAAGCTTAGTCTCTGGCAAACTGAACTGAATAAAAACAACACCGACATGTTCCCTTGCTTTAACGATTTTATCAATTAAAATAAATAGATATATTTACATTTAAAAACATAATTTCCAATCACATTGAAAAGTTAAAGAAAAGTTTTTCGAGAAGATTCGAGGATTTTCCTGAAAACGATCTTGGTTGGATTCGTGATCCATTTTCTTTTGACATATGCAGTTCAACTCTTCAAATTTGTGAGACAGAGCAATTGATAGATCTAATTAGTGATTATACTCTTCGAAATCAATTTATGACTCAACTTTGCCAAAAATTTTGACTATCCGTGGAAAAACAATATCCCATTTTATGCAAGAATGCCATCAGAGTGTTAATACAGTTTGCATCAACGTATTTATGTGAAACTGGATTTAGAAAACTAGTTTCAATAAAAACTAAATAACCCTAGCGTTTAAACCCTGAAGATGATATGCGAATTGCAATTAGCAACATACATCCAAACATCGATGAGATAATTAGAAACCTGCAGCCACATACATTTCATTAAAGGGCAATTTACTGATTTTTTGTTATACAAAAAGTATCTTCTTAAAATTATAAATAAAATTAATATGAGTCAAATATGATGATGGTTTTATTCGATGTAACGAAAACAATGCTCGAAATATACATCGTATTTGTGAAGATTTATCTCTAGGAGTCGCCAAAAATTTTCTCTCTACAAAAGGTGTCGCAGTCGAAAAAAGTTTGTGCATCACTGGTCTAGAAGATCTATAAGACAGCTACTAAAAATTTGGGAAGTTTTTGTCTATTGGGTGATTTTGTGTGGGATGTTTTCATAACTCTAAGGCCTTAGAGGACATGCCCTCGTCCTTACAGATTAATTATTTGTATTTTTCAAATAAATCCTATATATCAGTTAATGACTTCTATCTGAGCATCCTATAATAAACCGAGCAAAGAAGCGTTTGTTTATATTCCACGTGAAATTGTTTTTTCTAAACCTAATCTTAACAACGGATTCGCAGATAATTGACTTTCTCTACTTCTAAATAACCGTAAGCCTAGTGCATTCATTAAAAAGTAAACCAATTACATCAGGGTTTTAGAAACAAATTGAGGAAGAAAAACTGCAGTTTTCTCACTAACCGAATTTAAGGGATTTCCAAGGCTCATCAAAATGCACTCATTAAGCATGAGTATCTACACGTTCGACGCTTCCTCTGGCCTACTTTGTGCTGAACTTCGGATATTTACCGGCTTTGTTTGTTTTCTTAAGTATAATGGAATGTTTGTAAAAGGATATTTCTTCAGACGTTATTTCATTATTTTTTTCTTGCTTCGTTCATTTTACAATTCACGAATTATACAACGTGGGATATTTTCTTTGTGTAGTTTCTAATTCAAGTAAAATAGTTCATTAAAGTTCAAGTATTTATTATGAGTGTAATATTTGTACTTAAAAACGAAATCATGCTAGCTTTATATATATTTTGTCCAAACTCAGTGAAAAAAACTGTTACTTATTCTGTTTTGTATATCTTGCACGGAAAAAAGGATGCATTGTAATTGGGAAAAATTTCAGTGTTAGAATGTGAACGAAAATATTGATATTTTTAACTAATGTCTACTTTACATCCTGTGTACGTAGGAGTAAATTTAAATTTAAACAGATAAATATTGATATATTCATTTAAATACACATATAATCATTTTAACTATCCCTCACATTATTTTGTTATGATGTCTGTCATTACATAGCATCGCGTATAATTCAAAAACGATTTGACTGAGAAGGTTAAATCTTAATAATTAAGGTTTTTATAGATTCTAGTTGGGTACCGATTACAATGTGATTTCTGTACAATGAAAAATGTCAATATAATGCTATATTATAACCTGTCTTCAACAATGAAAATAAAAATATATTGATATATTTACATGCATTTGAATCGATGTTTTTTTTATCAATTGCAATAATACTTTATAAGTATATATTTTTAAAAGCTAGCAAATTCCAATATAAATTTATGTGCATTTTATTATTTTCAAATTATTATTTTAATTTCTTATTGTTTTATTACTCTTTCCTACGGCGTACATGAAGCAACGCAATCATGTGTAATTTCGGTGTATGACGGACAAATATCAATATAACGGATAATAACACTGTATGTCACTCTCATTATTGTACTCGCTGACAGCATTTGAGCTTTACTCAAAAAGCTCAGTAACCTTATAAAACGAGGTAACCTGTGAAATCATTATTTTTAACTTCTATTGTTTTATTACTTTTTCTTACGGCGTAAAGCAAGCAATGCAATGATGTGTAATTTCGGTTTATAACGGACAAATATCAATATAACGGATAATAACACTGTCTCCCTGTTCTACTTGATGACAGTGCTTGAGATTTACTCAAAAAACTCAGAAACCTAATGAAACAAAATATACTTCCAAATTTTAAAGGAACGATAATTTAAAGGAACTTTAATCCATTTTTAATAAATAAAAATTTGATGAAATGATATTTGACCTTTAATAGTATTATGTTAAAATGTAATCATTTAATATGTACTCATAACACTGAGCTCTCTATTAATCTAACCCAGGTTGTGTACTTAGACAAAATAATGATGAATACCTAATATGAATTATAGCCAATCATTTATTTTGGGTCAATCCTGGTCATGGCATCATTAATATTAATAATAGACTTTTATTTATTATGGGCTAATACCGATCACGGCACTATGCATATTAATTATAGCCTATTATTTATTTTTAGCCAATCCGGGTCACGGCACCATTAAAATTAAATATAGCCTATTATTTATTTTGGGCCAATCCTGGTCATGGCACCATTAATATTAATTATAGCCTATTATTTATTTTGGGCCAATCCTGGTCATAGCATCACTAATATTAATAATAGGCATTTTTTATTATGGGTCAATACCGATCACGGCACTATGCATATTAATTATATCCTATTATTTATTTTGAGCCAATCCTGGTCACGACGCCATTAATATTAATTATAGCCTATTATTTATTTTGGGCCAATCCTGGTCATGGCACCATTAATATTAATTATAGCCTATTATTTATTTTGGGCCAATCCTGGTCATAGCATCACTAATATTAATAATAGGCATTTTTTATTATGGGTCAATACCGATCACGGCACTATGCATATTAATTATATCCTATTATTTATTTTGAGCCAATCCTGGTCACGACGCCATTAATATTAATTATAGCCTATTATTTATTTTAGGCCAATCCTGATCATGGCACCATTAATATTAATAATGACCTATTATTTATTTTGGGCCAATCCTGGTCATAGCATCATTAATATTAATAATAGGCAATTTTTATTATGGGTCAATACCGATTACGGCACTATGCATATTAATTATATCCTATTATTTATTTTGAGCCAATCCTGGTCACGACGCCATTAATATTAATTATAGCCTATTATTTATTTTAGGCCAATCCTGATCATGGCACCATTAATATTAATAATGACCTATTATTTATTTTGGGCCAATCCTGGTCATAGCATCATTAATATTAATAATAGGCATTTTTTATTATGGGTCAATACCGATCACGGCACTATGCATATTAATTATATCCTATTATTTATTTTGAGCCAATCCTGGTCACGACGCCATTAATATTAATTATAGCCTATTATTTATTTTAGGCCAATCCTGATCATGGCACCATTAATATTAATTATAGCCTATTATTTATACTGGGCCAATCCTGGCCATGGCACCATTAATATTAATAATGACCTATTATTTATTTTGGGCCAATCCTGGTCATAGCATCTTTAATATCAATAATAGGCATTTTTTTATTATGGGTCAATACTGATCTCGGCACTGTGCATATTAATTATATCCTATTATTTATTTTGAGCTCATCCCGATCACAACACCATTAATATTAATTATAGCCTATTATTTATATTGGGCCAATCCTGGCCATCTCACCATTAATATTAATAATGACCTATTATTTATTTTGGGCCAATCCTGGTCATAGCATCTTTAATATCAATAATAGGCATTTTTTTATTATGGGTCAATACTGATCTCGGCACTGTGCATATTAATTATATCCTATTATTTATTTTGAGCTCATCCCGATCACAACACCATTAATATTAATTATAGCCTATTATTTATATTGGGCCAATCCTGGCCATCTCACCATTAATATTAATAATGACCTATTATTTATTTTGGGCCAATCCTGGTCATAGCATCTTTAATATCAATAATAGGCATTTTTTTATTATGGGTCAATACTGATCTCGGCACTGTGCATATTAATTATATCCTATTAATTATTGTGAGCTCATCCCGATCACAACACCATTAATATTAATTATAGCCTATTATTTATATTGGGCCAATCCTGGCCATGGCACCATTAATATTAATAATGACCTATTATTTATTTTGGGCCAATCCTGGTCACGACACCATTAATATTAATGGTGCCGTGACCAGAATTCGCCCAAAATAAATGATTGGCTATAATTAATATTATATATTCTTCATTATTTTGACCAAGCACACAACTTGGATTAGATCTATAAGGAGTTCAGTGTTAAGAGCGCTTATTAAATGATACATACATTGCAACAAAAAGAATGATAAGCCAAAGATAATTCTCATTACGTCTTACTTGTGTTATTCAAATACGCACCATTCGATATCAGTGACATGCATTCAGATATACTATAATAAACCGAGCTAAGAAAATTCTGTATATATTCAGTACGAGATATAATTTCTTCTATCCTATCTTAATGACGGTCTCACAAATAATTGAATTTTCTACTTCTAAATAGCTGAAAGCCTAGCGCATTCATTAAAAAGTAAACCAATTATGCCGTGGATTTCGGAAACAAAATGCGCAAGAAAACTGTAGTTTTCTCGCTAACTGAATTTAAGGGATTTTCAGGGCTCATCAAAATGCACTCATTAAGGATGAGTATCTACATGTCTTATGCTTCCTCTGGCCTACTTTGTGCTGAACTTTGGCTATTTACTGGCTCTGTTTGTTTTCTTAAGTGTGATGGGATGTTTGTGAAGGGATATATTATCAGACATAATTGCATTATCTGCCTTTTCTTTTTTTCCTTTCATGTCTTGTTTGCCATCCAGGATTTATTCCATTTTACAACTTCTCATTCACATGAAGTTATGTTATATGCATATCATTTTTCTAAATATTAAACGAAATCAAGCTATTTTTATTCATATTTTGGCAAATTTTAAAGAATCCCTACATGTTTTTAGTCTAATATATATTTAGAGTTTGATTTAGAAATGAAATATTGATAGCATATGATTTACACCTTAGATTGTTAAAATGTTTGAGCTAGTTAACGCATTTGCCATTTATGTCCCAACGGAATTTATAGTGGATATAATACTCACCTGATATAAAATCAAAATTGATTTAAAATATTTCATGAAATCTCAGTGAACTTTTCAGTTCTTTAATGTAATGTAACTAGCATATAGCTCGTCATATGACAGGCAAAAGTAGTGGGTGAAATTTTTAATTTACCAATGAGGAAGGTAGAAAAATGGTTTGCTTTGTGGCTGAGAATTATCTGGTATTACCATCTTTATTTTCATACTCATGTATAGTCTCCCTAGTACTTTGAATGCAATTTAGAATTGCGTTAAATTCATTTAGAAAGGTAATTCAAAGCATTTCTAGCTACACCGATATTATCGTTAAGTTCTTCCCAAGGTTTTTGCTAAATCATGTCCAAAATTTAGCGGATTGGTTACAAACTGTTTGGTTATGTATAAAACTCAAACACACAAACAAACAAACTTTTTTAATATTCAAATACATATAGCTTAAATGCTACATATTTATTGGTCCATTGAATAGATTCCTAGAATTTTTTGAAGAGAATTTGTTATTAATACTGGTGATAAAATTTTCCCTGCAACAAAAAAATAATCGATGATTAATATTAAAAGTATCACATATATACCTAATCTATTATTTAAGACAAGTATATAAGAAAATTATTTAAGCAGTATCGGAGTCTTATTACTTAGGCAGGGTCAGTATAAGAAATTCTTCTTGCGTAATATCGAAATTCCTATTTATTACCTATAATTGTGTGATAAATTAATAAATTTAATCGCCTGCACTTAATCAGGAAAATAGGGCCTGAAAAGGGGGAAAGGGATAGATTTCGGAAGTTTTAAAGTATTTAGTAAGTGTATTTTTTGCTGTGAAATGAAGAATATTTATACCAATTTATTTTAGACTCGTATTGATAGTTTAACTGATACTGATGAGATTTTTTACATGTGAATTTTTTATTTTAAAATTCATGCTCCATTATTGGAACATTGGCGGGTAAACAGTTAAAAGATATTTTCCTTTACTTTCATTTTATTATAAAACATTTGAAATAATAAAACTAATTTTTAGTATGGTCATAGTGTTTAAAAATAATATAGTATATTTTGTACTATGAATCTGGTGTATTATTTGATAAATAAAACTGTAATTCCTTTCCTAAATAAGAAAAAAAAGTTTTAACGAAACTGAAAAAAAAATATTATTTTCCCTTAGAAACGCTTGATAGGAACACAGAGATTAGATTCCCGCGTAAGAGAGAAACCATGTTAAAAAGTTTTATAAGCGTCCTCTGAAAACTGGGAAAATTCCCTTTTTCAAGCCTTATTCAATTGTTTTAAAGTGCTTAATGTATAAAACGAAGCTTGAAAGCACTCTTTTGTGATTATTGCAAAGTGATGGTTAGGGACAATAAAATTAACGAAAAAGATATATAGGATAGTCTTTTATTGGAGTATTAAACAGTCACAAAGGAATAAATGATGTTTTTTAATCTTCTGTACAGATTTCCCTTAAGCAATTGACGAAATTTATGAGGAGGGCAGAATGAAGTGTTGCATATCGATGTTCATATTCATGCGAAGTTCAATCATCCATTAAGATAAACCACTGCACTAATTTTATGGCATTTCAAATGTATTTATTTCTTTGCGTAGAATTTATAAAAATGTGTATTTATAAGTAAGTAATAAGCAATGGATGTAACCTTTGAACTACATTCTTATATTGGTATTATCAGTAGCAATGTAAACATATTCAATTAATTGGATCATAAAGAACTAAAAAACACTATAGATTGATAAAAATATTTTTTTACAATTATATTATTAAAACTAAAGAAAATATAAAAATAATTCTTAACTAGCATTGATTTTTTAAATATTTTATGGAAGTATCTTTACTACCTTCTACTATCTGCTATCAAGAGTTTGTACACTTTTTGCCTTATATTCCTTTTATATTCTTAAGCAGGATATCCATGTAATATTATCTATATGTACTATAATATAGAAATGAAATTGTGAATTTGAAAAAAAAAATTATATTCGTAATTGATAAAAGTAAAATAAGTTTGAATGAGAACAAACTAGATTAAACATTGTGAGAGTGCAGCTATGTTTGACATAAGGTTTTTCGAAAGTGATTTGCTAGTCGCACTTACATGTTGTGGGTTGAATGCCCAAGTTTTTTACACAACTCCAGGAAGCGTGTGGTGTGGCCAGTGAAAATAATTGCACTTAAACTTCACCAAGTTTTGGAGAGTTGTTATTGGTCTCCAGGAAGCGATTCAGGACAATCCTTGGAGTCCCGGTCCTTGTGGACAAAGCTGGGAAAGGACGCAATGTTCAAAGGACAATGGAACAACTAACACATCAGCACAGGATAATGGAAAAAATTTAGGGTTGCCTGAGTAGAAAGAAGGAAGGAAAAGAATGCAGCGTTCTCTTGGACATTGGCAATTTTTTCAGGCGTAGCACGTGAGGTGCTTCTTTTAATTTTTAATTTTTTAAAAATATATTTTTAGCATATTTCCTTGTCTTTTGTTCAATATTTGAATGTTGTAATATAGATCAGTGGTATTTCACTATAATTAAAGACGATATAAAGTAAACTTGGGTTATAAAATGCTTTCAAATAACAACAGCAATGTACTACATCACAGCAAACATAAAAGCAAATTTAAAAAAAAATTCTAAGTATACTTCAAATATTTTCCATATTGTAACATAGGAGAAACCAAAGTAAGTGCACTAATTATATATATCCACACTGGTCAGTGAATGAGAAACTTAGAGCTAATGATCTTTGAACCTTCTTTCGTTCGGATATCAGCCTGTATTAGTTAAGGCAATGGATCTACAAGCTTTTCGAGTGCATAACCGTCCCAAAACTACTTGTCATAGGTTACGCAGAAATTAAGATTTCTATAGCATACCCTATTTTATAGAAATATGCAATCCTATAAATGAAGCATACTTCAGACTAGAAAGCATTACATACTAATTAATTAACGAATATTGATATTTTGCTATTTCTAATGAATTTCATCACTTAAAAAATAATAACTTATTTGAAATAAGATTTCCCAGAATTAATCAAATTATTTGTTTAGTAATATGAATTTTTTTTAAATATTTCAAAATCATACATACAAGATTAAAACATTTCAGTAGGGACAAAACATTTAACTATACACTTAAACATAAATTCAAAAATGTCACTAAATTTGATAAACTTAAGTCATAGAAACTAAACACTAATTACTAGAGTTCAGTGCCGTAACAAGGGCGTGGCAAATGTGGCAATTGCCACACCCTCATCAGTGTTAGGGGCACCACTCCGAGAGGAAAATGGGGTCCAAAAGAGGACGATTCGCTTCGAGTAGAAATAAGAAGAATTTTAAAATAGTTTTTTTTAATCATAAAATCCACTGTGTTCAAAAATTACTTTTTTATGAATTTTATTTTATTTTTTGAAATGATTTTAGAAACTAAACTTGTTATAGATTCTTGTAAAATGTTTATCTACACCACTAGTATGCTTTAATATAAATCTGAATATTCTTTTTAAAGTTTGAATCCATTACAATTATTAAAACTAAATTTAAATTTAAAAATTTGCTGATTTTTTATGAAAATTCAACATTTAAATAAAAAAAAGTATCCCCTCAAATAAACAGTTCGGCAAAATAATATCCCCAAAATGTTCCAAAATATCTTTAAGTATTAATAAGGTAAAAATAAAATAAAAAGTTAAAAATTAATACACTGGGAGCATTTTAATTATTAACAAATTATTGAGTTCATTCTGAATATATATCATATAAAAAAACATATTATATATTTTCTCACTATATTGTGTGGTAAAAGTGTAGACCAGTGTTTTGACCAGTGTTTTGTAAAGGACCTGCTAGAGTTATGAGCTTTGAGAGTCCAATAATGTAATCAAAAGACAATATTAGTAAACGATATGATTGTTGTTGGAATAGGAATTTCACAGTTACATCTAAGGATTTAGTTTACTAAAATTTAGTAAAATTTTAAATTCTATGTTTAAAACATCAAAAGTACAGAGCACTACAAATTGTTTTAGTCATATATTTAGTCTATATATTTTTGATTTTAAATATTTGTAATTGCTCTATACAACCATTTAATTCAATCTAGATAATTTTATAGTTACGAAGGGAAAATGTCCCAAAATTGGTAAAAAAAAATTGGTATCAAATAAATAATTCAAAATATCAAATAAATAATGTAACTTTGATCTCATCAAGTAACACCTGCAAACTATTTCTGCGTTTAACCCCTTCCCGTATGATTTAATAATGAAAAACTGTGCATGAAATAACCATTCAATTTTTATTTAAAAAACTTGTTTCATTTTACAATTCTTACATATTCTTAACTAAAATCCACTTTTTACATAGTGTTAAATAATATCAGAAACAGTAAAATTAAGAAAATATCAAAGCAAAACATTAATAATGTATACAGATAATAGTCTTCAGGCTAGTGGTACTTTTCAAAACAAAGTGCAAAGGAATTCTTAATTGTTTACACCGCCAAGTAGTCTCACTTTTAAATTGATTCTTGTAACCCACACGGCATTTCTTAGTAGGTTTTCTTTTATTCTGACTCATCAATTTGGCAATGACTTGTACCAAGTAAACAATATGCAATAGTGACTTGTGATTTTCACAAGTGATAAAAGTGTTGCCAAATTCAGTACACTAGAAATTTTAAACTAAATTAATTATCATATTTAACAGTAACTTTAATCGCATGACGAGTGTAGATCCTCATTGTGCGGTATGGAATGAAAAACTAATGACTAGATAGACTCGTCATTTTACCGGAAGGGGTTAAAGGTCATGTAAACATATAACAAAAGTATATTAAAACTAACGCGCTTATAAAAGTTAGCAAAAAAAATAGCTGCTTCCTAGATAAGCAGATATATAAATAAAAAACAGCAACACCAATTCTTGAGATCGTTAAGAAGTATATAAATTTATCTTTATATAAAGTATTTTAAGAGAAAAAAAGTATTATTCGACTAATGCTATATCATTGTTTTCGTCTGGTTGATAAAATGTGGAC
>CM063501.1:113104481-113134481 GCA_032207245.1 Pardosa pseudoannulata | reverse complement strand
CGTAAATACTAGATACGGCCCTGCTAGAGTTATGATCTTTTAGAGTCCAATAATATAATCAAAAGACAATATTAGTAAATGATATGATTGCTGTTGGAATAGGAATTTCACAGTTACATCTAAGGATTTAGTTTACTAAAATTTAGTAACATTTTAAATTATATGTTTAAAACATCAAAAGTACTGAACACGACAAATTGTTTTAGTCATATATTTAGTCTATATATTTTTGATTTTAAATATTTAAAATCAAAAGATTTTAAATATTTTAAATATCTTATGTTATTCCTATACAAAAATTAATAAAATTTGAAAAAACAGAGCTGCAGAAATAAAAATATTTCTTTGTTATAAAGAATAGCAAAAGAAATAGAATGAATATCGGTAAATAATTTTTAACAAAAACAAACCTTTTTAACCAGGCAAAACACAATGCCTAATACTGACCAAATAAATAATAACAAAACTTTAAGTACTCATGATTTTAGAGGACGTAATAATTTCTAAAAGATATTAAAGAGAGTTTTCTTTTTCAAAATTTATGAAACATAAAGTAAAAAAGTTTATGTCCATAATAATTTTTTTAAAAAATACACTTGACATTATTGTGTGCGTTTCTTTTATTTTATATTTAAAAACGGTTTTATCTATAAAAATTTTAACATCTGACACTAAAAAAAAATGCATATACCCTATTCCATACACACCTACAACCAATAAATCTAGTTATTATATAACAGAAAAGAAAGGTTTGGGTATTTAAATGAAATATACATAAAATTAAATATATTTTGAACGAAAAAAGAGCTCTAATTAGCATAACAATGTCCTTCAAAGTTAATTTCTGAAAAAGGTCTTTTTGAACAAAAGGCTTGGCTAGAAGAAAACTTTTCACGTCATTTTCAGAGAAGATTTTCTTTTTTTCTTACTGCGGCAAATGAATTTAAAAAATTTCTGAAATTATAATAAAAAAGTATATTTTAAAAATCTTACCTCATTTAAAGAGACGGATTTTGTTATATGTATATATTATTTTATAATTTTGTTCTTTAAGTAGAATATTTCTTTTACGTCAGATTTTTCCATAATGAATAATGTCATAAATATTTATTAACCATTAACATACATTTGTTACGCAAATCAAAGTAAAATATTTGTTTGAAATAATTTGTTCGTTTGCAATATAAGTAAAAATGCATAAATTATTCATAGATAAATTGCTGGTTTATGTAAAAGTAAGAGGGTTTTATGCAATGTATAGACGTAATAACTGCTCATTAAAGTAATTTTGATATATATAATAAGGAGTATTATTTATTTGAAACACTTTGTTCATTTACTATATAGTATAATACGTAAGTAAGAATTTAGTAAATATATTTTGTAGCTCCAATGGCAATATTTATCTATCTATTTAAGTAGAAGTTCAAATACTGAGTAACGATTAAGCACACATATAATTTCAGCTAGTAGAGAAACATTTAAGATGAAGGATTAAAATATAAAGGTTATAGTATAATACATAAGTAAGAATTATTAGTAAATATATTTTGTAGCTCCAATGGAAATATTTATCTATCTATTTAAGTAGGAGAACAAAGAATGAGTAATAATCGGGCACACATGTAATTTCAGCTAGTAGAGAAACATTTAAGATGAAGGATTAAAATATAAAGGTTATAGTATTATACATAAGTAAAATTTATTAGTAAATATATTTTGTAGCTCCAACGGAAATATCTATCTATTTATTTAAGTAGAAGCACAAATGCTTAATAATGATTAGGCACACATATAATTTCAGCTAGTAGAGAAAAATTTAAGATGAAGGATTAAAATATAAAGATTATAGTATAATACATAAGTAAGAATTATTAGTAAATATGTTTTGTACCTCCAAGGGAAATACTTATCTATTTATGTAAGTACAAGTACAAATGATTAGTAATGATTAGGCACACATATAATTTCATCCAGTAGGGAAACATTTAAGATGAAGGATTAAAATATAAAGGTTATAGTATAATACATAAGTAAGAATTCTTTGTAAATATATTTTGAAGCTCAGAGGGAAATATTTATCCATCTATTTAAGTAGAAGTACAAATGATGAGTAATGATTAGGCACACATATAATTTCAGCTGCTATAGAAACATTTAAGATAAAGAAATAAAATATAAAGGTTACAAGGGTAAAACAATATTTTAACAACACTGAATACATATTGAAAATGAATTACGATTAATATTTGCTTATCACATTTCTATGTAATCACTAAATATGTTTAACCAACTATGTAAACACAGCACCAACGATTTAACTGTATTTCGTTAAATCACGTTCCTGCACACTGAGCTGGTGTTTGGCAGCTGTTTATACACGACTGGCCAAATAGACTTGTCCGAAAGAAGGAGGCACGCATATACAAGGCTGTATTGGAATTGGTGTCAAGAATTTTAATGGTCCATTATTTGGAGGTCACTTTATCTTGCTGTAAAAGTTTGCTTTGGTAATTTGGATAATAATTAATGGACTTGTTAAGCTATCGTAATAGGCTTCCGTGTAAATGTTTGTTTTCGACTGATTTGGAGTCTTACAGCAACACGTTAGACAAACAACAGCAAAAAATTAGACTTGCGTCTACTTTTACAAACACATTCCTAAAAGATTTAAATATCCATGTCAAAAGGGGAGTACCAGTACTCACAGTGGGCTAGAATTTTATAGCCTCTGAAAAAAAAGAATGTGCTTATCTTGTGTCTCGTAATTTTAAATGTAAATATAAGTAATTGCATAATAAGTAAAGACAATATTCGATTTTGTTTATGTGAATGTTACTGGGAAAAATGTTTGCCACGTTAGATGAAAATATACATAAAATTACTGGCAATATTCTTTGTACATCCTTTGTGTTCTTACAATTGAACCATTTTACATCCGTCCGAAAGTATTGTAATTATGTAGAAATTGCTAGACCAATTCGAAGAATTCACTAAAGTTTGTTGAAATTTTCATCCCCTATATAATAATAGCCTAAGGTATCTGTCAGCCTGACCTCGAATTTATGAAGCGCTTGGAACTGAAATGAATAGAGGCTTTCATATTGGAATCTTGATGAGTTAGGGTTAGCAAATTCAAAGCGAGTTCAAATATATTCGAAATCCACCCTTCCCCCTTTTTAGTTGTTTAATGCCATTATTTCAAGCCCTATTTTCCCCGCTTAAGAACAAGCGATGATGAAATTTATCACATTATAAGTAGATGAAAATAACATTTTTTTCCTAGCATTAAGAGCAGGTCTCACTAAAGCCGTTTAATGGTTAATTGCGATTAATCCATGGCGACAACCAATAGTGAGATGTAATTCTTCGTTTAAACAGAGATTAATCGCGGTTAGCAGTTAAACGACTTTAGTGAGAATGGCCCTAAGACGTCATTCTTTTAACCATCTCATTTAATCATTTCTTATTTTAAATTATTTTTATACTGTCTGCATTATTTTCATACGTTTTATCACTGAACTTAGATATTACGTCAATAATTTTCTTTTATACTTGGCTTAAATAATATATTAGGTACATATGTGATAATTTTAAATGTAATCATCTATTACTTTTTGTTGCAATGAAATTTTTATCACCGGTAGTAACAACAAATTCTTTTCACAAATGTCTAGGAGTCTATTTCCCGGACTAATAAATATCTAGCGTTTAAGTTATATATCTTTGAAAATTAAGAAGTTTGTTCATTTCTGTGTTTTATTTTATACATAACCACACGGTTTGCAATCGGTTCGCTGAATTTTGGTTATCACTCATATATACCGCCAAATAATCACTGTCAAAATTAAAATCTCTGCTGTTCATCCTATCACGTAATATGACAAGATAAATTAAGGTTAGAAACTAACATGTGGTCAGTAAAGTTAAACAAATTGTTGAGCCTGTACCAGATAATGCTCAGCCTAAAAAACAAACCCTTTTTATCTGCCTCTTAGGGTACTTTACAATTCTGGAAAATTAAAAGTTTTAATGATCCCGTCATATGACGGGCTATATTCTAGTAAAATAAGAATGATGTTAAGTAAATACAAAAAGAAAAACATTACGAAAACAAAAGTCACAACTAATGTCATTTCAATATTTGTTGTAAACAATAAAAAATATCATATAAATATTTCTACTTATTTACAAACACTTTTTATGCATCATAAAAATCATCGTTCGGTTATGTATTTATATAAGTCACTTATTAAGGAGTATAAATATTACGATTACGGTCTTAACAAAAATTTCAGTGTTGAATTTTTATTTGATTGCAGGACCATGTACACAATTTAGGCTACCACAATCAAAGAAAATACCAAAGGGTAAAATTCTTAAACAGTTTCTAAATACTCTTTCTAAAACAGTTTCAAAGAAATTAAACCTTTTGTACCTTTTTTGAATCTTAGGATTATGACGCAGTGATAAAACTTAAGCTCCATCTAATGTACAACGATAAAAAAAATACGATAATAATAACGATAATACACAACTATATTCAGAGTTGAAACTTTTCCCGTTTGTGAACAGTATATGGTGGTTGGATATTATTTTAGTAAATTTTTATAGGTTATGTTTTCTAGGCAATAAATTAAACCAAACTGCAATGGTTTTTAACTTATTTTTAAACATTGGATGTATTTTGGAAGTTAACTTTTTTTATTCTTAGGACTCTCACCAATGCTAATATTTAGGCTCCATCTAATGTAAAACGATAAAAAACACAATAATAATGACTATAATACACAACTAGATATTTAAAATTGAAAATTTCCCCAAGTTTGTGAACGGTATATGGTTGTTGGATAGTAATTTAGTAAATTTTTTAAAGATTTTCTTTTCTAGGCAATACATTAAACCCAAATGCAATGATTTTTAACTTATTTCTAAACATTGATTATATTTTGGAAGTTAACTTTTTTTATTCTTAGGACTCTCACGCAGTGCTACTATTTAGAATCCATCTAATGTACAACGATAAAAAAAATAAGATAATAATAATGATTATACACAACGATATTCAAAGTTGATAATTTTCTCAAGTTTTCGAACGGTACATGGTTGTTGTATATTAATTTAGTAAAGTTTTTTAAGGTTTTCTTTTCTAGGCAATAAATTAAAACAAACTGCAATGATTTTTAACTTATTTTTAAACATTGATTATATTTTGGAAGTTAACTTTTTTTATTCTTAGGACTCTCACGCAGTGCTACTATTTAGAATCCATCTAATGTACAACGATAAAAAAATAAGATAATAATAATGATTATACACAACGATATTCAAAGTTGGAAATTTTCCCAAGTTTTCGAACGGTACATGGTTGTTGGATATTAATTTAGTAATTTTTTTAAGGTTTTCTTTTCTAGGTGATAAATTAAACCAAACTACAATGATTTTTAACTTACTTTTAAAAGTTGATTGTATTTTGGAAGTTAACTTATTTTATTCTTAGGACTCTGAAGCAGTGCTAATATTTACACTCCATCTAATGTATAACGATAAAAAAATACGATAATAATAACGATAATACACAACGATATTCAAAGTTGAAAATTTTCCCGTTTGCTAACAGTATATGGTGGCTGGATATTAATTTAGTAAATGTTATAGGTTTTCTTTTCTAGGCAGTAAATTAAACCAAACTGCAATGGTTTTTAACTGATTTTTAAACGTTGAATGTATTTTGGAAGTTAACTTTTTTTATTCTTACGCTCACCAATGCTAATATTTAGGCTCCATCTAATGTAGAACGATAAAAAAATACAATAATAATAACGATAATACACAACTAGATATTTAAAGTTGAAAATTTTCCCAAGTTTGGGAGCGGTATATGGTTGTTGGATAGTAATTTAGTAAAATTTTTAAAGATTTTCTTTTCTAGGCAATAAATTAAACCAAACTGCAATGGTTTTTAATTTATTTTTAACTCTTTAGTGGACAGTGGTTTCGTAGCAAAACCGCCTGTTAAACATCTTTTTTTAAACTTTACTTTTTGGAGTACTTTACTTTATCTTTTTATAATTTTTTACGACTCCAATCTCATACATATGTGATGTATGGAAGCCAATGATGAAAAATCAAGAGCTTCTGCGATTAAAAAAAATTTAAGACATGAATAATTTTTCGATTTTTTTTATGTTTTGGACAGTTTAAATTAACAAAAGATGATAGCTCTACATTTAATTTATTTTTTTCTTTTGAAATATATGTATTTAACCCTCTAAGCGGTTCTCACGTACAATTCCGCCAAGCCGATGATGTCTTCAAAGCTTTTGTCACGTACAACTTTCGACGTCCAAAAACGTTCTGAAAATGGATTTAATGTACATTTTTGCCAGTGTTTGAGGTAGGAGGGTCAGGCCGATTGCTTAGGAACTGCACCCCTCTTTAACTGACATTTATTTAGGGATGCACACTTACGCCCTGAGGCACAAAGACGCTGATAGCTTTTCATGGCTTTGTAAATCTGTAAGTATTTCGTTTGCGGTAACAGATGCATCTTTAATTGCACCACTTAAATTGCTTGGATGACTTCCGTAAAAAAAATAAATCATTCTCTTAAAGAATATTTTTATTTGTACTTTTAGAATCCATTATTTCTTATGGGATGATATTCGAGACTTGACGAGCTTTATGTGTATTAAAAATTAACAATCTATAATGTCTATTTATATATCTATTTATAACCGGAAGTAAAAGGGCAATAACGAGGGTGGGTTTCCCGTATTCCAATCTAGTCGACAAAGAGTGAAGTAAAAAATCATAGAACACTTTGGTCAGTAACACAATAAACCTTTAGAGTAATTTTTGGAGTCTTTTTTTCCTCTGTGTGTTCCACTCGGAGGGTTAAACTTGCTTTACCCGAGAAGTCGGTAATTCAATTTATCTCACCTATGAACCCAAATATAAGTATCTATACAAACAACACTTATAAATTGTTAAGCTATTTATTTATTGTACTATTTTAAGGATTCTTATTTATTGTTCTTCCAATATATTTAAACATTTAAAAAAGCATACTGTTCTCGCTATACAAGTAGAGGGGCTTTCAGTTAAACCCCTCCTCATACCCTCCTTAGGTATCCTCTAAGGCAAGCCCTCCAAAGAAATGTAAAGAGAACTTATATATTTTACATTTATAGATCCATAGAGAACATTTATAAACTAATTACATTAAATTCCAATGAATTTATTTTGGTGACCTTTAAAGGGTTAAACGTTGAATGTATTTTGGAAGTTAACTTTTTTTATTCTTAGGACTCTCACGTAGTGTTAATATTTAGACTCCATCTAATGTACAACGATAAAAAAATACGATAATAATAACGATAATACACAACGATATTCAGAGTTGAAAATTCTTTTATATTTGCGAACGGTATATGGTTGTTGGATAGTAATTTAGTAAATGTTTTAAAGGTTTTCTTTTCTAGGCAATAAATTAAAACAAACTGCAATGATTTTTAACTTACTTTTAAAAGTTAAATATATTTTGGAAGATAACTTTTTTTAATCTTAGGACTCTCACGCAGTGTTAAGATTTAGACTCCATCTAATGTACAATGATAAAAAAATACGATAATAATAACGATAATACAAAACGATATTCAAAGTTGAAATTTTTCGCGTTTGCGAACGGTATATGGTGGTTGGATACTAATTTAGTAAATTTTTATAGGTTATCATTTCTAGTCAATGAAGTAAACCAAACTGCAATGATTTTTAACTTACTTTTAAGCGTTGAATAAATTTTAGAAGTTAGAATACTATATAATGCCTCTAGGATAACTGGAAATAAGCATTTTATTGCAAACTTACAGACATTATATTTCGGTAATAGCTTAAAGAAAAACTGTATTTATTCATTGTATTCGTATAGAGTGAAAGTACATTACCGTCAAAAATTGTACCTTCCGAAAATCACAAACAATTCCTAAAGTCAGTGGACCGTAGACTAGACAGAATGCCCAAGATATTTCACAGAAATCGAAACGTTTTAAGATAAAAACAAAATGTCAAGATTACGTCCGATAAGTTTGTCGAACCTCGATATGTTTTTTTTTTTTTTTCGTTTTCAATTTAACACGAATGCTGGATTTTCCTATTCTTTTTTACGGACCCATTCTTTTTTTACTACGAGAAAAGTGTCAAAAAGAAGTTAAACAAGACGTCAAAGCTATAAAAGCGTGAAATTTCAGGGCTTTCATAAAAAATTGAGTCTGAAATCTTGTTTTTACATTGTTTCAATTTTTTTTCGTGCACTTCCCTCAGGCCGTTTTAAAGTTCCTCGTAATACCTCTTTTATGAAATCAGTTTCCGTATGTTAAATTTCCATTACCGTCTCCAGTGACTTCTTTATAGCTGGGACAAAGAAATAGTATACTGTATCCGCTTTATTTTTGTTCTGTTATTTTCTGTTTGAATTTAATATAAAACGGTCTTATTTCTTTGTAATTCTTCAGGGACTTGATATGGTAAATTAAATTAAACATATTGTAAACTACACACTCCATATTCTATAGTGAATCGAAATTTAAGTAATTGATTTTTACTGAAAACGCTTAAATCTTTTTGAAAAGGTATTTTCAGAGATCTCGTGTGACGTACTGGAGTAAAGGTAAGCGAGGCCGTTCAATTGCTTCTGAAATCTCATGCTGAGATAAACATTAAAAAAATAAAACACGTGTATACAGTGAAGCTGGTAAATCTCGAACACAAGAACACTTCGCTAATTAGTGCAGGTTCGGGACACTATAATCTACCCGCCTGATGATCCGAACAGTTGACTTCTACACTGAGGCAATACTTTTTGGAACCTTCCTGATCCAGGATGACGTAATTTTGCATTTAACTCCTTCTCTGTTTTGCTCGTATGTCATACGGGCACAGCTTTCTTGCCTTTACTGATTTGCCCGTACTCCGTACGGGCAATCTGATTTCTATTTCGATTGCACTGTTTCGGTCGTATTTTTTCCAATTTTAGTAAACAAATTATCCGTATAGATGACGATAGTTGTCCAGTAAATGATAGTTTGCAATTTATTGTATTTTCTACTCTGATTGTTTCAAAAGGGCAGGTTTTTTAGCATGTTTTGTATCGGAAGACGAATTGTTATCTTACAGTGTATAGCTTTTTGGTTATATTTTACTAACCGCCTGAAAATGTTATTGATTTAAGAGTTGAATAATATATTTTTACTTTTAAATAATGGATAATTCAGAGCTTATGGAGCTAATTTTTTGTGATTCGAACTGTGACTCGGAATCAGAAACTGAATTATCTGTAAATGATAGTAGCGAAAGTTTACTAGATGACCTGGATAGTAATCTCTGATAGTGGTAAAGATGGAATAAGTCAAGCAAGACATTTTTTTAAAATTAATTGTGATAATCCTTCGGATCCGCCACCTAGATTTGCTTTCAATGGAATTCCAAAAATTAACTTGGATATCGATGAGACAAAGGTAAACTTCAGTTCCATGATGCTTTCATAAAAAGAAAAAAAAGTTGTAATAAATGTTTAAAAATATTAGAAAAGTTAATTTTAATAATATATCTTTACTTAAAAATGTAAAATGAACAAAAAAAATGCAATAAAGAAATGCGACATTTTTTGACCGAATTCTGAAAAAAAAATGAAACTTTCAAAGGGTTAAATGACTTGCCTGGCTCCGCTGACTGGTTTCCAGATGTGGCCGAGGTTCCTTCTTTAAGTTAACCGACCAACCATCCAAAATGCATTAGCGACAACGTTATCTTGGTCCAAATGTGGGGAATAATAGACCCCACCATCACTCGATTAATAATTTTTCTTAGAGTCTCTTGACGGCAATAAACATCATAAAGACGTAGACACACTGGCTCCGGCGTACTGGCAGTTTTTAATTTTCTTCCACTTATTCGAGTACCTGTGTTCTGTTGACGGAAATCTGGTACGAAAACGACTTTGTTCGGACCGCGCGTTTCTACCTACAGCTAACAATAATTGTCTGATGCGAAGATCCTTTAGGTCACCTTTCGTTCTTCTTTCGTTCGGATTATGTAACGGACTGTTACACTTGTATTTTCATCAACATCTATGTACGTTTAATATTTATGCTATTCTAGACGCATACCTGGTTTGTCGAAGAAACATCTATTGACATCTAACAGTGTTCTCTAACTGTTGTGCTGCTAGCGTGTAATAACACATTTCCAAGTACAATAAAAAATAATAGTTTGTATGTAATAGAAAATATCTAGGGAAGATGCAGATGCATGAAAATTAAATACTTTAAAATGAGGAAAATTAAAAAGAATTATAATTATAAATAACGAGTAATTTGTTTTCAAAGAGCTTTACTTATAATCTTTGTGTACCACTTTTTTACTACAGAACCTAATGTAAAGCTTATATACTCTAGAAAACAAAATCAAATGCTTCAATATCCATTATTGTTAAATTTTTAAGTTAAAGTTTGTATGTATGTACATATTTCTGTATAAAATATTGATTAAATATGCGTACGGAAAAACTTACCAATATATTTTTTATAAAAAAGGAGAAATTTTATTTATTTCACATATAAAATTGAATACTTTTTACTTGTTGTATCATTTACAAAACTTTATATAAATCTTAAATAAAAGTAAATAGATATTTTCATAGTTGCTTGTATTTATCAAATACAAACATATACATACTTATGTGATTTATGTGTAATTGCTCGCTTTTACTTCTCGTATTCCCCAGAATTGTCGAACAAGCATTGTCTTATAGCAGATAAGGTTGGGGTACAATGATCTATAACACTTATTTTCTTCAATCTTTTTTAAATAGTACAAAAAATTAATCTTTTGCCTAGAATCAATTTCAGAAGATGTTATTAGCTTTCCACTTTGAATATTACTGATCTTAAACCTTTTTTAAAAACATTTTATGAACTTCAAAGCTTTGATAATTAATCTACTGACAATTTTTATAAAATAGAAGATATTTTATTTACTTCTAATATAAAGCTGAATACTTTTACTTGTTGTTGTACCATTTACAAACTTTCATATTAACCTTAAATAAAAGTAAATATGTACTTTCATAGTTGTTTGCATTTATCAAATAAAAGCATATGCATATTTAAATAATTTATGTAATTGCTCTCTTTTACTTGTATAACCCAGAATTGTCAAGCAAATATTGCCTCATATGTGATTAGGTACATTGACCTATAACACTTATTTTCTTTAATCTTTTTTAGTCTAATCTTTTGTAAATAGTCAAATAATGAATCTTCTTCCCAGAATCAATTCCAGAAGATATTATTAGCGTTCCACTTTGAATATCACTGATCTTAAAGCTTTTTAATAGCATTTTATGAGTATCAAAGCTTCTTTAATACTTAATTCACTGGCATTTTTTATAAAATAGAAGAAATTTTGTTTTTTTCTAATATAAAACTGAATACTTTTACTTGTTCCATTTACAAACCTTTATATAGATCATAAATAAAAGTAATTATCTACTTTCATAGTTAAACTTGTCAATATATTTCTTTAATATAGGAGAAATTATATTTACTTCTAATATAAAACTGAATACGTTTTACGTGTTCTCCCATTTACAAAGTTTTATATAAATCTTATATAAAAGTAGTTATGTACTTTCATAATTGTTTGTATTTATCAAATAAAAACATGCATATTTATGAAATTTATGTAATTGCTCTCTTGTTGTATAACTTAAAATTGTCAAGCGAACATTGTCTCATAGGATATTAGGTACATTGACCTATAATACTTATTTTCTTTAATCTTTTTTAGTCCAATCTTTTGTAAATAGGACAAATAATTAATCTTCTTCCCACAATCAATTCCAGAAGATATTATTAGCTTTTCACTTTGAATATCACTGATCTTAAAGTTTTTTAAAAGCATTTTATGGGCTTCAAAGCTTCTTTAATACTTAATTCACTGACAATTTTTATAAAATAGAAGAAATTTTGTTTATTTCTACTATAAAACAGAATACTTTTACTTGTTCCATTTACAAACCTTTCTATAAGTCATAAATAAAAGTAATTATTACTTTCATAGTTGTTTGTATTTATCAAATAAAAACATATGCATATTTATGAAATTTATGTAATTGCTCTCTTTTACTTGTTGTATAACCCAGAATTGTCACGCAAACATTGTCTCATAGGAGATTAGGTACACTGACCTATAACACTTATTTTCTTTAATCTTTTTTAATCCAATCTCTTCTAAATAGGACAAATAATTAATCTTCTTTCCACAATCAATTACAGAAGATATTATAGCATTCCACTTTGAATATCACTGACTTTAAAGCTTTTTTAAATGCATTTTATCATATTCAAAGCTTTTTTAATACTTAATTCACTGACAATTTTTATAACATAGAAGAAATTTTGTTTATTTCTACTATAAAGCAGAATACTTTTACTTGTTCCATTTACAAACCTTTCTATAAGTCATAAATAAAAGTAATTATTACTTTCATAGTTGTTTGTATTTATCAAATAAAAACATATGCATATTTATGAAATTTATGTAATTGCTCTCTTTTACTTGTTGTATAACCCAGAATTGTCACGCAAACATTGTCTCATAGGAGATTAGGTACACTGACCTATAACACTTATTTTCTTTAATCTTTTTTAATCCAATCTCTTCTAAATAGGACAAATAATTAATCTTCTTTCCACAATCAATTACAGAAGATATTATAGCATTCCACTTTGAATATCACTGACTTTAAAGCTTTTTTAAATGCATTTTATCATATTCAAAGCTTTTTTAATACTTAATTCACTGACAATTTTTATAACATAGAAGAAATTTTGTTTATTTCTACTATAAAGCAGAATACTTTTACTTGTTCCATTTACAAACCTTTCTATAAGTCATAAATAAAAGTAATTATTACTTTCATAGTTGTTTGTATTTATCAAATAAAAACATATGCATATTTATGAAATTTATGTAATTGCTCTCTTTTACTCGTTGTATAACCCAGAATTGTCAAGCAAATATTGTCTCATATGAGATTAGGTACACTGACCTATAACACTTATTTTCTTTAATCTTTTTTAATCTAATCTTTTGCATATAGGACAAATAATTAATCTTTTACCCAGAATCAATTCCACATGTTATTAGCTTTCCACTTTGAATATCACTGATCTTAAAGCTTTTTTAAAAACATTTTATGACCTTCAAAGCTTTTTTAATACTTAACCCCTTAAAGCACGAGTTTATTTTAGAAAAAATTATAAAATATGACATATTTTCTTCACAGAAAAGGGATATATTGGTACAATGTAAGTTATTTTTTACAATTTCAGTTTTGGGGGTGACTAGGGAGCTTGGAAAGAGTAAAAAGTATATAAAAAAATTGTTATACAAACAAAGTGTAAACGATTTTATTACATGCTTAATTTGAATTTCGCCCGTGTCAGACACGGGCAAATGCGTTAAGGGGTTAATCAACAAATTTTTATATAAAATAGAATAAATTTTATTTACTTCTAATACAAAACTCAATAATTTTTACTTGCTGTTGTTCCATTTACAAATCTTTATATAAATCATAAATAAAAGCAATTATGTACTTTCATATTTGTTTGTATATATCAAATGAAAACATATGCATATTTATATAATTTATGTAATTGCTCTCTTTTACTTTTTGTATAACACAGAATTGTCAAGCGAACATTGTCTCATAGTAGATTAAGTACATTGACCTATAACACTTACTTTCTTCAATCTTTTTTAGTCCAATCTTTTGTAAATAGAACAAATAATTAATCTTTTCCCCAGAGTCAATTCCAGAAGATGTATTAGCTTTCCACTTTGAATATCACTGGCCTTAAAGCTTTTTTAAAAGCATTTTATGGGTGTCAAAGCTTCTTTAATTCATAATTCACTGACAATTTTTATAGAATAGAAGAAATTTTTTTTTTATTTTCAATATAAAACTGAATACGTTTTACTTATTATTGTTCCATTTATAAACCTTTATATAATTTATAATTAAATGTAATTATTTACTTCAATAGTTGTTTGTATTTATCAAATGAAAACATATACATAGTTATGTAATTTATGTAATTGCTCTCTTTAATTGTTATATAACCCAGAATTCTCAAGAAAACATTGTCTCATAGGAGACTAGGAACCTTAACCTATAACACTTATTTTCTTTAATCTTTTTTAGTCCAATCTTTTGTAAATTGAACAAATAATTAATCTTTTCCGCAGAATCAATTCCAGAAGATGTATTAGCTTTCCACTTTGAATATCACTGGTCTTAAAGCTTTTTTAAAAGCATTTTATGGGTGTCAAAGCTTCTTTAATTCATAATACACTGACAATTTTTATAGAATAGAAGAAATTTTATTTATTTTCAATATAAAACTGAATACGTTTTACTTCTTATTGTTCCATTTACAAACCTTTATATAATTTATAATTAAATGTAATTATATACTTCCATAGTTGTTTATATTTATTAAATGAAAACATATACATAGTTATGTAATTTATGTAATTGCTCTCTTTAATTGTTATATAACCCATAATTCTCAAGCAAACATTGTCTCATAGGAAATTAGGTACATTAACCTATAACACTTATTTTCTTTAATCTTTTTTAGTCCAATCTTTTGTAAATAGAACAAAAAATTAATCTTTTCCCCAAAATCAATTCCATAGCATGCTATTAGCTTTCCTCTTTGAATATCACTGATCTTAAAGCTTTTTAAAAGCATTTTACGAACTTCAAAGCTTCTTTAATACTAAATCAACTGACACTCAGTATCTAAAAACAAACCGCATGTGTAAAGCATGGAATAGGCACAGCGCGGCCATACCTTTCCTGCCAAAATGGCGAGGTGGCACAAACACATGGTGTTCCAGAAGATGAATCATATTTGCGGAGTCACGTGCTCCGAATAATTCCGCACCTCCTTACGACGTAGTCCTAGCGTGGAGGATTTTCCCCCATCGGCTTGTTTGGGCGTCGAAAAATAGCTCTACGTCTGTTATGACTGAAGCACAGAGGATCAAAATATTTATAACCTGTGGCAGCCTAACCGGAATTCCGGTGGAAAAGCTCTTCAACCAGTTTAAGCTTTCAAAGAGATATCGACATCGAGAGCTTATCAGACTCTGAGGACTTAAAAGTTAGTCATGGATAATTGACAGTAGGGGATGCATTCTCAACTCTATGAATAAAAATCATTAGCTGTGATGCTCTAATAGCTTTCAAAATATTTAAACTGATTATTAAATTTGAACAAACTTAATCTATATCCCCCAATAATATAAAAATATTCCTTTATTTTCAGTGAGTATTTTCGTGAACAAGTCTAAAGAAATATTATGAAAAATTAGTATTCTTTTAGATTATTCTTCCTTTTACTGAATAAGCAGAAATTTGGCCAATCCTCTTTAAGCTATGTCTCATCATAAAAATATAGTTCATGCTGATATTTTTTGTTTATATTGTTTTGTTTTTTTTTTATTTGAAAACCAACTTTATTTATTAGTGAGTACCAGTAACGTGTATTGTATTTTAGCAGTCATACATTTCTTAAATTTGTATTCGTGTCTATTGTTTAATAACTTTTTGTTTATATCAGATTAATTAATTAAAAATTAGTTAATATTAATTTGTTAATATTAGTTTAATTATAAATTCAAAATTTAGTATTCTTTGAGATTATTATCCCTTTTACTGAATAAGCAGAAATCTGCTCAATTCTTTTTAAACTATATCTTATCATAAAAAAATAATTCATTTTGTTATTTTGTTTGCATTTTAATAAGTTTTACTAAGGAAAACCAACTTTATCTATTTATTAGTGAGTATCAAAAACTTTATAGAGTGTATTGTATTTCAGCAGTCATGTATTACTTAAATTTTTATTCGTGTCTATTGTTTAGAAACTTTTTATTGTTATTTTATTGTATTTTATTTTTATTGTATTTTGGCAGCCATGTATTTCTTAAATTTTTATTCTGGTTTATTGTTTAGAAACTTTTTATTGTTATTTTGTTTCTTTGACAAACTTCCATTTCTGTTTTACCTACAATGATTATGAATGCGAATTTTCAACAGAGAATTTGCAACATTAAATTTTCAGTTATCTTTCGTCTGCAGCCATATAGATGTAATAAATTTTATCATTACTGAGGAAAAAGTTTAGTAAATTTTGCAAAGGGTGAAATAAATATGTAACAATTAGATAATAAAAGTATAACATATCTAGATTCATTTTCTTAAGAGTATTTATTTTAGACTATTACACCAACATTTAGTAAAATAAAATTTCATTTCCCAATCTGAGGGAACCACATCTATTTTATAAGACACTTTGTTATTTGGGGTTGATATGTTACTAGCAAAATCTCTGTAAACGGCAAAAAATTTACAATAACATCTTTGTTGCTTAATAGTTATTGGCTTGTTTGGACGTCGATAAATAATTCTGTGCTGTTATCACTGAAGCACAGAGGAACAAAATATTTATAACCTGTGGCAGCCTAACCAGAATTCCTGTGGAAAAGCATATCAACCAGTTTAAGCTTTCAAAGAGATATCGGACATCGAGAGCTTATCAGACGCTGAGGACTTAAAAGTTAGTCATAGATAATTGACAGTAGGGGATGCATCCTCAACTATATGAATAAAATTCATTAGCTATGATGCTCTAATAGCTTTCAAAATATTTAAACTGATTATAAAATTTGAATAAACTTAATATATATCCCCGAATGAAATAAATATATTCCTTTATTTCCAATGAGTATTTTCATGAAAAAGTCTAAAGAAATATTATGAAAAATTAATATTCTTTTAGATTATTCTTCCTTTTACTGAATACGCAGAAATCTAGTCAATCCTCTTTAAGCTATGTTTCATCATAAAAATATAGTTCATTCTGATATTTTTGTTTATATTTTAAAAGTTTTACTAAGGAAAACCAACTTTATTTATTAGTGAGTACCAGTAACGTGTACTGTATTTAAGCAGTCATACATTTCTTAAATTTGTATTCGTGTCTATTGTTTACTAACTTTTTGTTTATATCAGTTTAATTAATTAAAAATTAGTTAATATTAATTAGTTAATATTAGTTTAATTATAAATTCAAAAATTAGTATTCTTTGAGATTATTATTCCTTTTACTGAATAAGCAGAAATCTCATCGATCCTCTTTAAGTTACGTCTCATCATAAAATTATAGTTCATGTTGATATTTTTGTTTATATTTTGAAAGGTTTTACTAAGGAAAACCAACTTTATCTATTTATTAGTGAGTATCAGAAACGTTATGGAGTGTATTGTATTTTAGCAGTCATGTATTTCTTAAATTTTTATTCGGGTCTATTGTTTAGAAATTTTTTATTGTTATTTTGTTTTACTAAAATTCTTTGACAAACCTCCAATTTCTATTTTGCCTACAATGATTATGAAAGCGAACTTTCAATAGAGAATTTTCAACACTTAATTTTCAGTTATCTTTCGACTGCAGCCATGCAGATGTAATACATTTTATCAATACTGAGGAAAGACGTTAGCAAATTTTACAAAGGGTGAAATAAATATGTAACAATTAAATAATAAAAGTATAACGTATCTAGATTCATTTGCTTAAGAGCATTTATTTTAGACGATTACTCCATCATTTAGAAAAATAAAATTTCATTTCCCAATCTGAGGGAACCACATCTTTTTTATAAGACACTTTGTTATTTGGAGTTGACATGTTACTAGCAAAATCTCTGTTAACGGCAAAAACTTTACAATAACATGTTTGTTGCTTAATAGTTATCGGCTTGTTTGGATGTCGAAAGATAGTTCTGCGTCTGTTATCACTGAAGCACAGAGGATCAAAATATTTATAACCTGTGGCAGCTTAACCGGAATTCCGGTGGAAGAGCGCTTCAACCAGTTTAAGCTTTCAAAGAGATATCGGACATCGAGATCTTATCAGACTCTGAGGACTTAAAAGTTAGTCATAGATAATTGACAGTAGGGGATGCATCTTCAATTATATGAATAAAATTCATTAGCTATGATGCTCTAATAGCTTTCAAAATATTTAAACTGATTGTAAAATTTGAATAAACTTAATATATATCCCCGAATGAAATAAATATATTCCTTTATTTCCAATGAGTATTTTCATGAAGAAGTCTAAAGAAATATTATGAAAAATTAATATTCTTTTAGATTATTCTTCCTTTTACTGAATACGCAGAAATCTAGTGAATCCTCTTTAAGCTATGTTTCATCATAAAAATATAGTTCATTCTGATATTTTTGTTTATATTTTAAAAGTTTTTACTAAGGAAAACCCACTTTATTTATTAGTGAGTACCAGTATCGTGTATTGTATTTTAACAGTCATAAATTTCTTAAATTTGTATTCGTGTTTATTGTTTAGTAACATTTTGTTTATATCAGATTAATTAATTAAAAATTAGTTAATATTAATTAGTTAATATTAGTTTAGTTATAAATTAAAAAATTAGTATTCTTTGAGATTATTATCCCTTTTACTGAATAAGCAGAAATCTGCTCAATTCTCTTTAAGCTATGTCTTATCATAAAAAAATAATTCATGTTGATATTTTGTTTGCATTTTAATAAGTTTTACTAAGGAAAACCAACTTTATCTATTTATTAGTGAGTATCAGAAACGTTATGGAGTGTATTGTATTTTAGTAGTCGTATATTTCATAAATTTTTATTCGCGTCTATTGTTTAGAAATTATTTATTGTTATTTTGTTTTACTAAAATTCTTTGACCAACTTTTATTTCTATTTTGATTACAATGATTATGAATGCGAATTTTCAACAGAAAATTTTCAACACTTAATTTTCTGTTATATTTCGACTGCAGCAATGAAGATGTAATACATTTTATCATAACTGATTAAATATGTTAGCAAATTTTACAAAGGGGGAAATGAATATGTAACAATTAGATAATAAAAGTATACCTTATCTACATTCATTTGCTTAAGAGCATTTATTTTAGACGATTACACCATCATTTAGTAAAATAAAATATCATTTCCCAATCTGAGTGAACCACATCTTTTTTATAAGACACTTTGTTATTTGGGGTTGATATGTTACTAGCAAAATCTCTGTAAACGGCAAAAACTTTACAATAACATGTTTGTTGCTTAATAGTTATCGGCTTGTTTGGACGTCGAAAAATAGTTCTGCGTCTGTTATCTCTGAAGCACAGAGGATCAAAATATTTATAACCTGTCGAAGCCTAACCAGAATTCCTGTGGAAAAGCACTTCAACCAGTTTAAACTTTTAAAGAGATATCGGACATCGAGATCTTATCAGACTCTAAGGACTTAAAAGTTAGTCATGGATAATTGAGAGTAGGGGATGCATCCTCAACTCTATGAATAAAATTCATAAGCTATGATGCTCTAAAAGCTTTCAAAATACTTAAATTGATTATTAAATTTGCATGAACTTAATCTATATCCCCCAATGAGATAAATATATTCCTTTATTTTCAATTTGTATTTTCTTGAACGCGTCTCCAGAAGTATTACGAAAATTTAGTATTCTTTTAGATTATTCTCCCTTATACTGAATAAGCAGAAATCTGTTCAATTCTCTTTAAGCTATGCCTTGTCATAAAAAATTAATTCATGTTAATATTTTGTTTGCATTTTAATAAGTTTTATTAAGGAATACCAACTTTATCTATTTATTAGTGAGTATCAGAAACGTTCTTAAATTTTTATTCGTGTCTATTGTTTAGAAACTTTTATTGTTATTTTATAGTATTTTATTTTTATTGTATTTTAGCAGTCATGTATTTCTTAAATTTTTATTTCGGTTTATTGTTTAGAAATTATTTATTATTATTTTGTTTTACTAAAATTCTTTGACAAACTTTTATTTCTATTTTGCCTACAATGATTATGAATGCGAATTTTCAACAGAGAATTTGCCACACTTAATTTTCTGTTATCTCACGACTGCAGTTATGTAGATATAATACATTTTATCATTACTGCGGAAAAATGTTAGCAAATTTTACCAAGGGTGAAATAAATATCTAACAATTAGATATTAAAAGTATAACATGTCTAGATTCATTTTCTTCAGAGCATTTATTTTAGATGATTACACCATCATTTAGTAAAATAAAATTTCATTTCCCAATCTGAGGGTACCACATCTTTTTTAGAAGACACTTTGTTATTCCGGTGTTCTTTAGTGAAGCAGTAGCTTGAAGAATGATCATAGACTTAACAGAATTGGAATTCACGTTTATTTTCTTTAGTAAATATTTACTATATACAAAGGGATTCTAATATTCCCAAAACATTCGAATTGTACAAGGTTGTTGTTTGGGTAACATGTCCACGATGATCACAGTCGTAAAAGATAATTATTATCACACGATGGGAAAGCTTTTCTTCAAGGTGCAAAGCTAATTTAATCTATCCCTCGTTCGGTGTCCAAAACCCTGCCGTTCCTCATATGAGCGGACCTTAAGAGTCTCCCGAACGTGATTGCTAAAAATCTGGCTCCGTTCAAAATTCGAGGAAGCCTCCTCGAGGGCAACGTACCTACGTAAAAAATGTCAAAAATCCCCATGTGTCAGAATTCTAGGCTTTTTATACCTGGGGATCATTACGGTCCCTCCATCGTTTTTCAGGTCTGTTTCGATTCCAGTTACTTGAGAACTCCAGCTAAAGTCAAAACTAGATAATTAGTGGAATTCTAATTCGCTAGCTGTCCCTTTCCGCAATTCTCAAAGTGATGCTCTGGAATCATTTTCACGACAGATCAGGGCATAAAGCCTATTCAACCTAACTGTCAACTTCTCAGACACTTCGTCGCCTGGTGCTTGTAGTCTAGTCAAGCATATGAGACACAGCTCGGCCTACTGCGGTCATTAGTGTTCTGAACAAGGGGATCTTCACACCGTATAAAAGACAAAAAATTTACAATAATATGTTTGTTGCTTAATAGTTTAATTTGTTTTTTTATAAATTGTTTTTCTTTTCATGATTTTATTCCCTTTAAGTTTTTATTTTTCTCTCTTGTACTGACTTTCAGGCTGAATATCGTAGAATTAAAAACGTGTCCTATAGAATCATATACTGATCATTCTAAGAGTTTTAAGACGGACGATGGCCGAATGTTTAGGGACCTGTCTTTGATACCGTTCTGGAATCGAATCTCAGTATAGATGTTCGGAATCGGCTTTAAGCAAAAAGGAACTGATCTCATTAGTTTTCGAATTGCAAAATATGTGTTGCAGAAGTTCTCCTAACCAAACAAAACCTGAAAGTCCTAAATGACGGTAGGTTTTTATCCTACTTGTCTAACAAAATTTACGATGTTATTAAACAATTTAAAAGTGAGATGCCGAAATACCTCGAGTAATTTTCCTAACAAAATATATTTTGCACGATTATACTTCCCTTTGGTAAAATAAAACTTTTATTTGCAATCTGAGGAAACAATTTCTTATATAAGGAAAACTTTATTAGTTTTAGTTCATATGTTAGCGACAAAGGACCTACCTTAATTTTTTATAATAAGACATTAGTCACATAATGGTGTGTAATTTCTGTTTTTTTAAGTAGCTTCATAATTCGTTTCATGATTTTATTCTATTTATGATTTTATTTTTCTCGCTTGCTGTCTGTTTTAAATTCAATGCTAGAAATGGTAGAATAAGAGATTTGCACCCAAATGCAGCTACTAGCATGCTTTTACAGAAAATTGACAATATGATTGAACACTTTAACTAGTACTAAAACATATTCATTTTAATGATTTGAAACTATAAAAAAAAGTTATAAATGAGGATGTTAAAGCAATTAACTAAGAATAAATTTATTTATAGTATCTTGTTTGTCTGTTGAATTCTTGGAATAAATAAACAAACCGTGAGAATAGTTAAAATTGAAAAGTACCAAGTTTCTGTTGATGAACTCTTATTTTTCTCGTAAGCAAGTATCATGTTTGTCTGTTCAATTTTCTTGTAATAGATAAAGAAACCGTGGCAATAGTTAAAATTGAAAGTACCGAGTTCCTGGAGATGAACTATTATTTTTCTCTTAAACAATTATCTTGTTTGTCTGTTTAATATTCTTGGTATAGATAATCAAACCGGAACAAACAGTTAAAATTGAAAAGTACTGAGTTCCTGCAGATAAACTCTTATTTTTCTCGTAAGCAATATCTCGTTTGTGTGTTCAATATTCTTAGAATAGATAAAGAAACCGTGACAATAGTTAAAATTGAAAGTACCGAGTTCCTGTAGGTAAACTCTTATTTTTCACGTAATCAAGTATTTTGTTTGTCTGTACAATATTCTTGGAATAGATAAATAAACTTTGACAATAGTTAAAGTTGTAAAGTACCAAGTTCCTTTAGACCAAATCTCATCTTTCTCGTAAGCAATTATAATTCTTATAAAAGATAATTACGCTTTTTTTGTAGAAATAAATAGGCACTAAAACTAAAAATATGATTTCTGAAGTTATGAATAAATCTAAAGATTCAGTATGGAAAGTCACCATGCAGAATTATTCCTCACCCTTGTTTAAGTTAATATATATTCCATGCTTAGTTTAACATTTTTCTCTTTCAATATTTGAAATTTGATATTTAAATTGATTAGACGTTCCAAAAGCATTTCTTTTAATTAGGTATATAATTTGTACTATTTACTTACTTTCAATAAACCGTTCTTCTATATCATATTGAATATATAGTTAAGTATTAGCCCAACACCAGAAATTATCCAGAATAATTTGGCATTTAAAATATTTTCTTCATCATTTCTATCCTGTCCTTAGTCAAGAGTCGCTAACAAAGGCAAAATCTTATGGCAAAGACAGCTGAAGTTATTAATGATCAAACCTTTTCATCTATTGAAGTCTTCAAGGGATTTAAGTGTGTGTACGATCAGACTGCTATATGCTTTCGTAGAAAATTGCTTTTTATGTAAATAGTTATCGTGAAATTTTACTCTTCTTTGTAAATATAATGCAGTGGCAATCTCTCCGACATATTTTAACTTAAAACAAGTGACAAGAAAATTCATCTGATGTTACTAACTGTAAAAATCATTTATCAGTCTGCTCACGTTTAAAATTGTTCAGCAAACCGTTTACAGGGAAGAAAAGAATTAAGGTCCTCCAAAAGTATCCTTTAATAGCTCATAAGAAATAAGTTTTAAAAGTTAATGCGCACAAATATATTTGGTGATCACTTTAGTTGTATGTTGCTATTTTGAAGATAAAAGAGAAATTTACTCCAGGAAATGTCCAGCCATTTTCATGAATAACTGAAAGCTTCATTTGGATGAGTGTGGATCTTTGAGATAAATGGAGATAATGCCTTGTGGTTATGTTTCGGGTAGAATAAATATTTTATATGTATTCCGTGGAAGAAACTATGTCGACTGCGTCATTTCTCAAAGCAAGGCGTGTCTTCCATTGCCCCAAATTTTTATTATAACTGCTGAAAACTAATTTATTTTTATTTTTAGGGGTTTTCGTAGTGTGAATAAAATCTACATCGAATGAAGTATCTGTATGTTTTTGTATAATTCTTGACAGAGTACTCCATAAGTGAATGAATGTTCGCTAAAAATAAAACATGTGGATTCAGTAATAGTATTTCATGGTTGTTTACTTAGACACTCTTTTAATTTCTTTATTCATAGTCTACATCTTTTAGCAATTTCGTTAAAAGGTACTTTAAAATATTAATAATACCTATTTTTTAATGTTTTATGATACTGCAAATAGAATGACAGTATGAGGAATTAAAAACACTCTGAGGCGACACTTTGCTACGGGCTGAATAACTCCTGTTGTTAAATTAAGGAGTCCAATTTACATCTTTTTTTGTTTTTTTCTTCTTACAGTATTTTATGAAGCAGTAGTTTTAGAATCATAATTATTATATTTTCCATTATTCATAGTCTACATCTTTTAGCAATTTCGTTAAAAGGTACTTTAAAATATTAATAATACCTATTTTTTAATGTTTTATGATACTGCAAATAGAATGACAGTATGAGGAATTAAAAACACTCTGAGGCGACACTTTGCTACGGGCTGAATAACTCCTGTTGTTAAATTAAGGAGTACAATTTACGTTTTTTATTGTTTTTTTCTTCTTCTGGCCATATTTTACGAATTAGTAGTTTTAGAATCATAATTATTCTATTTTCCTGTATTCATAGTCTACATCTTTAGCAATTTCCTTAAAAGTTACTTTAAAATATTAATAATGTTAATTTTTTAATTTTTTATGATACTGCAAATAGAATGACAGTATAAGGAATTAAAAAACATAGGATCTCTACTGAGGCGACAGTTTGCTAGGGCAGGAATAACTTCTGTTGTTAAATTAAGGAGTGCAATTTAAATTAAGGAGTACAATTTACGCTTTTTTTCTTTTTCTTTTTCTTCTTACTGTATTTTAGGAAGCAGTAGATTTTTAATCATAATTATGCTATTTTTCTTTCTTCATAGTTTACATCATTTAGCAATTTCTTTGAAAGATACCTAAAAAATACTTATATTGCTTATTTTTCAATTTTTTTATAACACTGCAAATAGAAAAACAGTATGAGGTATTAAAAAAAATACAGGAGCGCCCACTTAAGCATCGCTTTGCTAGGGAAGGAATAACTAATATTGTTAAATTAAGCTGTATAATTTACGTTTTTTTCTTCTTCTTCTTACCGTATTTTACGAAGCAGTAATTTTTTAATAATAATTATTATTTTTCCCTTTATTCATAATCTACATCTTTTAGCAATTTTATTAAAAGATACTTAACCAGTATTAATTTCGCTCATTTTTCAATACTTTTATGATACTGCAAATAGCACGGCAATATGAGGAATTCAAAAACACAAGAGCGTCCACTTAGGAGACATTTTGCTAGGGGCGGAATAACTCCTGCTGTTAGATTAGGGAGTACAATTTACGTTTTATTTTTTTTCTTCTTTCTACCATATTTTACGAAGCAGCAATTTCTGAATCATAATTATTCTATTTTATTTCTTTAAAGATACTTAACAAATATTAATATCACTCATTTTCAATACTTTTATGATACTGCAAATAGAACGCCAGTATGAGGAATTAAAAAAAAAACAGGAGAGCCCAATAAAGCGACATTTTCCTAGGGGCGGAATATATCCTGTTATGAAATTAAGGAGTACTATTTACGTTTTTTATTGTTTTTCTCTTCTTCTTCTTCTTACCATAGTTTACGAAACAGCAGTTTTTGAATCATAATTATTCTATTTTGCTTTATTCATATTCTACATTTTTTAGCAATTTCGTTAAAAGATACTTAAAAAATATTAATTTTGCTTATTTTTGAATTCTTTTATGATGCTACAAATAAAGTGACACTATGAGGAATTAAAAAACACAGAAGCGCCAACTTAGGCGCACTTTGCTAGGGGCGGAATAATTCCTGTTGTTAAATTAAGGAGTACAGTTTACGTTTATTTATACTTATTACCATATTTTAAGAAGCAGTATATTTTGAATTATAATTATTCTATTTTCCTTTATACGTAATCTACGTCTTTTAGCAATTTCATTAAAAGATACTTAACAAATATTAATATCTCTCATTTTTCTATACTTTTATGATATTGCAAATAGAACGACAGTATGAGAAATTAAACAACATAGCAGTGCTTACTTAAGCGACACTTTGCTAGGGGCGGAATAACTCCTGTTGTTAAATTAAGGAATAAAGTTTACGTTTATTTCTACTTCTTACCGTATTTTACGAAGCAGTAGTTTTTGAATCATAATTTTTCTATTTTCCTTCATTCATAGTCCACATCTTTTGCCAATTTTGTTAAAAGCTACTTAACAAATATTAATATCTCTCATTTTTCTATACTTTTATTATATTGCAAATAGAACGACAGTATGAGGAATTTAAAAACACAGGATCGCCCACTGTGGCGACATTTTGCTAGGGGCAGTATAACTCCTGTTGTTAAGTTAAGGAGTACAATTTACTTTTGTTTTATATTCTTCTTTCTACCGTATTTTACTAAGCAGTAGTTTCTGAATCATAATTCTTCTATTTTATTCCATTAAAAGATACTTAACAAATATTAATATCACTGATTTTCAATACTTTTATGCTACTGTAAATAAAACGACAGTATGAGGAATTAAAAAACACAGGATTGCCCACTTAGGAGACACTTTGCTAGGGGAAGAAAAACGCCTGTTGTTAAATTAAGGAGTACAATTTATGTTTATTTTTTTACTTCTTACTGTATTTTACAAAGCAGTAATTTTTGCATAATAATTATTCTATTTTCCTTTATTCATAATCTACTTCTTTAAGCAATTTCGCTAAAAGATACTTAAAACTGTTAAAATCGTGTTTTTTTTAATTATTTTATGATACTTCAAACAGAACGATAGTATGAGGAATTAAAAAACACATGAGAGCCCACTTAGGCAATACTTTACTAGGGGAGGAATAACTCCTGTTGTTAAATTAAGGTATACAGTTTACGTTTTTTTCTACTTCTTACCGTATTTTACGATGCAGTAGCTTTTGACTCATAATTATTTTATTTTCCTTTATTCATAGTCTACATCTTTTAGCAATTTCGTTAAATGATACTTAACAAATATTAATATCGCTCATTTTTCAATACTTTTCTGATACTGAAAAGAGAACGACAGTATGAGGAATTAAAAAACACAGGATCACCCACTGAGGCTACACTTTGCTAGGGGCAGAAAAACACCTGTTGTTAAATTAAGGAGTAAAATTCACGGTTTTTTTTTTCTTTTTCTTCTGCTTGCCATATTTTACGAAGCAGTAGTTTTTTTTATAATAATTATTTTATTTTCCTTTATTCATAGTCTACGTCTTTTATCAATTTTCTTAAAAGATATTTAACAAATATTAATATCGCTCATTTTGCAATTCATTTATGATACTGCAAATAGAACAACAGTATGAGGAATTAAAAAACACATGAGTGCCCACTGAGGAGACACTTTGCTAGGGGTGAAATAACTCCTGTTGTTAAATTAAGGAGTACAATTTACGGTTTTTTTTGTTTGTTTTTTCTTCTTCTTTACGAAGCAGTAGTTTTTGAATCATAATAGTTCTATTTTCCTATCAGCGACAAATTTTCTTGAAGTAAAAATTATACCTCTTTTAGTTTAAAATTTAGCAGTATTACATATTGAAATTTGTATTTACAGTTCAGTTTGTTTTCCAGTTTGTAAAAATATTAAATTTTAAAGAAGAAAAATATCTTTTTAGTCTAATATTTACTTTACTTTAGAAACTTTTATCTGTATTAACAATAATTTGTAAGGTGAGTGCAGCAAATTTATCATGAATTTAAGCCCCACTATTTATTTTACAGAGGAAAAAACCCACACTGCACTACTACAATCCTCAATAAAACACATTATCTTGTCTCTTATATAACCAGGGTCACCGAAAGGGTAAATAAAATATATGTTATACAATCAGATATTATTTGCAGGTAACTTAATACTCTTGTTTACGTTATTCCATATATTCCTGTTTGTAGATTTTAAAAAAAATGTTGATAAAAGAAAATATTGTTTTAAAATAGAGACAACCTTTTCATGCTGATTTAAATTTAAATGTTTTTTTTAATGTAAGAAGCCCCTATTAACGATTTTTAAACTTATCGTAAAGTTAAAAATAAATTAATGCGATTATAAAAAATAGCATAATTTTATTCTCTTTTAGACAGTGTTATAGTTAGAAAACAAATCATAAATTAATTTTTAATCATAGAAACGAGTACTTTTAAAATTATATGTTAGCTTAATTTTACTCCAATAATTGAAACATCAAAGAAACATTTTTAAGACATTTGAGATAAAACTTGTTTCTTATTTTCCACTGATATATAAATGAAACTTTAACACATAACGTGCATTCATTTTCAAAATAACGTGATGTGTCCGTACAAAGGTAGAATTAACCATTTGTGATAGACTGAGTCGTGTGGAAAGTTCAAAGCAACTGTGGAAAATGGCAAAAGAAAAATAATGTTGCTAATTTCGATTACGTTAGAAGCGTAATGAAAAGCAATTAGGAGATTTTTCTTTATTTTTGTACCTGAAAGACGTAATGTGTTCATAAAATAACGTGAAAGTAGCTTCATAATTCATTTCATGTAATTACCGAACTATCTATGTAGAAAATACATTCCTAATGGAAGAGAAAAGTATAGCAAAGAATGGGTGTCCGTACTTTGCTTATAATTATTTTCTAGGGCCGTAAGTAAAGTCCTTTAGCGCACATAGCAAAAAAAAACTAATAAGAATAAATAAATAAACCCATATCTGTGCTAGTACCACCATACGTAATGAAAAAATATGTAAACATGATTTTTTTCTATCATATATTCAGAATAAACTCGCAAAATATTTTGTTAATTCTTAAAATGTTCCTAATACATTAATTTTTTACTTTTCTTCTATTTTTACCTTATTAATGTCGTGTAGTTCTTGTTTATATTTGTGTAATAACCTATGATCAAATGTGTAGTGGTATTTATTTTGGTTGCTTTGTGTAAAAATATTTTAGTACTAAATTCAACCGCAGGTTCCGAGAAACTACAGACATAAAATATGAAAATAAACTAAAAGCTAAATTAAAAAGCATCTGAAACCAACTTAAAATAAAAAAAGTAAATTTATTATAATGATATATATACATCTATGTACACACAATCTGATTTTATCTTCATAAAATTTACTTTATTTAAACAACACCTTCAAATTAGGTGCCACTCTAATTTAGTTCTGAAAATAATTTTTCATCACTTAAATAAATGTGTAAATATAAGAGAGAGAGGACCTAATCTCAATTTCAAATATATGTAAAAGGGGCTACCTTTGTGAGTTAATATGGTGTGCAAGGAACACTGTTGGTTAGGGCTGATCAGGATTTGGTATGTATGGATCTTCCGTCGGTCTGGTCAGGGGCTTCCTTCTGAGTGTTTGGGGTGCGGCCGTAATATTTGATACAGGAACACTGCTGGTAGTCGCTAGATGTTCTGAACGTTTCCGGAATCTCTGTCGAACTCAATTCTATTCTCCTTGGACTCCCCAACACGTTCCGTCGGACTTGTCTCCTCGACTGGACTTCCGAACACCATCTCTCTTTTTTTAGATTTTTCTTATTTTATTAATTTCATCTTTGTCCCCTCTTCCTTCTTATCATCCAATCGGGATAGTTGTAAAAATATAATTGGTCTGCTTAACTCCACCTTGAGGCAGCCAACGTGGAAAACCTTATACCTTCTAATTAGGCACTGTCCCTTAGGGACTCAGAAATAACTCCACAGATATACATTCTTATTTAGTGTCAAGTACGGAGACGGGATTCTAATCTGGGACTGGGATCAGAACCCCGCCCGAGACTACCGTACAAGAAAACAATATCCGTTGAATATAATTTTATGGTCCTCTGATGACAACAGATGTTATGAGGTCAGATTTAGATCCCGAGCATTTTACTTCTTGTATGAATGAATCAATTATATTACTGATCTAAATCGCCTCATCACAATAAATAGTCAAAAATATTTTAAACTCTTTGTAGGTATTATTAACTAGTTTGAACTAGTTAACTAAAGAAATTGTAACGCACAAGTCAACTATAAACGCTTTGGGGAATTGTTGAAAAAAATGTTCTAACTGGCATTGCAGATCACTCGCATGCCATTACTGGCATCAAGACTTAATTCAGAGTTCTAGTAGTTCTAATAACTATGCATTAATATAATCTCTTACCCTCTATTGCTCATAGATATAATCTATGAGCAAACTAACTCTCGTGTTCTAGGAAATCACGCTTTTTCAGCTA
>CM063501.1:113074481-113099481 GCA_032207245.1 Pardosa pseudoannulata | reverse complement strand
AATCCAACATAAAAATCTAAACTCAACCAATAGAATTCTAATCATTTCATATTTAAGAGAGATATAACTTATTTCCTGCAAAGTCTTCAAATCATCACTTAAAACACGAAATGAGTTTTGACCTAAAATATTACTAGTATTTTAGAGGAATAAAGAAAAGTGATAAATAATTTAAAATAAAGTGTAAATAAATAATTTAAAATGATACTTGCTAACGATATTGTTCATTATGAATTGACCTTTAGTACTACCTACAAAAAAATCCCGATACATGTTAAAAGTATATTTTTAAAATTGTAATTTATTAAAATTTCATAAAAATTCTTAAAAAAGTTTTTTGATATTGTAAAATTAGGAGGAAAAAATTTAAATTTAAATACGGGAAAAATTTTTAAAAATTTGCAAATTTTAAAGAAGGATTTAAGATTTAGATTTAGATACACTTTAATGTGTTTAAAAGCAAAATTTCATAACTTTTATTAATTTACATAAAAATCTTGTTACATACACGGTTTCTTTAAGATTTGATGCCATCGAAATAAAATTTTGTAAAATATGTTAAAATGGTATTAGTTAATATGTATTATCATTTTTATATATGTCCTATGTTATTTTTATATATGTCTAGCTTAAATAAAATCAAGATATTAAATTCATATTTTATGTAAAAGATATTTCGATAAAAAAAATTCATATCTTCCCCACTAGAAACTTAGTGCTGGCTGGCCTCGAAAATTCTTAATTTACATAAAAATCTTGTTACATACACGGTTTTCTGTAAGATTCCATGTCATAGAAATAAAATTTTGTAAAATATGTGAAAATGCAATTAGTTAATATATATTATCATTGTTATATGTGTCTTATGTTATTTTTATATACGTCTAGCTTAAATAAAATCAAGATATTAAATTCATATTTTATGTAAAAGATATTTCGATAAAAGAATTCACATCTTTTCCACTAGAAACTTTGTGCTGGCAGGCCTCTAAAATTCTTAATTTACATAAAAATCTTGTTACATACACAGTTTTCTGTAAGATTTGATATCATAGAAATAATATTTTGTAAAATATGTTAAAATGCAATTAGTTAATATCTATTATCATTTTTATATATGTCTTATGTTATATTCATATATGTCTAGTTTAAATAAGATCAAGGTATTAAATTCATATTTTATTTACAAGATTTCTCGATAAAAAAATTCATATCTTCTCCACTAGAAACTTTGTGCTGGCTGGCCTCGAAAATTCTTAATTTACATAAAAATCTTGTTACATACACGGTTTTCTGTAAGATTCCATGTCATAGAAATAAAATTTTGTAAAATATGTGAAAATGCAATTAGTTAATATATATTATCATTTTTATATGTGTCTTATGTTATTTTTATATACGTCTAGCTTAAATAAAATCAAGATATTAAATTCATATTTTATGTAAAAGATATTTCGATAAAAAACTTATATCTTCCCCACTAGAAACTTTGTGGTGGCGTGCCTCGAAAATGGTTCGTTAGACATTTATTATTAATAGTCATTCAGGAGAGGGAAAAGATTCTATTAGGCTCAAAATGTTGAAATTTTCAAGACTTTCCTACTTACGATAATGGAATTTTTCGATTAAAACTGGTCCCATGGTTCAATCTTTCCTCCAGAATTATGTCAAACATTATCCCAAAAAGAACTACAGGTGCCTTGGCTTCAAATTAATACAATCGATGCTGCCATTTCTGGAAACATTAATCTCTCCTTTTCGCTTAGGCATCGAAGTCTCGCAGAATGGTTAGACGTAGATTATGGGTCCTCGAGTTTCATTTATCACCATTTGCTAGGTATTGGGAATGCGCTTCTCATTAAACTATATTGCTCCGTAAATGCCTAAACCAAGCCTGATAAGTTATTGTTAGTAAGCATATAAGTGTGTATTTATTGCTACGATAAACAGTTACGCCTACAATGAAGGGTTTATGTTTTTTCGTGCGTAGGTGTTTATGTCGTAACAGACCAAATTACTTAAAGTATTATGCCAGATATCAACTCAAAATTTTATGTAGACGCATATATAGATGTTAATATTTTAAATTCGCTATTCGTTTATGACGTCGATAGATAATTGGATATGGAGAAATATGTTTTTCCTTACATCTTAAATAAAGTAAAGTTTCAGTACGGACTACACTCTTATGTCAATGGAGTCACGACTACAGCCTGAAAGATCAATGAGTAATCCTAAGTATTCAGTAATCGTGGCTCCATAAAAGTAGAGAAGTCCGTGGTGGAATTTAACTTTCATTATTTAAGTTTAACGAATAACATGTTTCAAGAGCAGAGCATGAATTGATCCCAACAATCTCTATTACAAAGTCGCCCACAGTGAGAAATGAGATGGATTCTTTCTCAAGAAAATAACAACTTAGTAAGTATTATTATCATCCAGAAAATAACTTACATAATTGGAAAATTTAACCTTTTTTATTGAAACAGCTCGAAAATGTGGCGAATGGACAGACATTTTCATTTATTACAGAGTTAGCTTTCGGAAACGGGTTGAAATAATTCGAGTGACAAACACACCTTTTAATTTTAAGATTTTTTGGTGAGAAAATAGATATGTTAAAATGATAAATTTAGTGAGATATTTTAAATGTAATAATTTTGATATATTACACACACACACACACACACACACACACACACACACATATATATACTATAATTATCTAAAGCTTATAGTGATATTACAAAACTTTAAAACATTGTTTAGACGTAAATCTTTAAGTCTTGAAGCACACATTGCTTTGAAGAAAGAATGTTTTTACCTCGGCATTTTCTTTCCCTCAAATCTTCATTAAAAGCAATTAGTCTGCGAATTGCCTATAAAAGAAAAACCTATAAAAGAAGAGAATAGTCTTCTAGTAATTTAACCAGGCAACAGTACGGGATCTATGAAAAATGAAGATAACGAGAATTTTTAGTCTTGAAACATTGTTTACAAAGTCACTATGGATGTCTTATTAGATGTAAGGACATTTTCCGTTATTTTTTTATATTTACTTGTTTTATTAATTCTCGGTTTTTAATTCGCCCTGTATTCCTAGCACAGGATATGACATACCCATTTCCTTAAATAATTTAATGTTTCTTTTTAATATTATTTCGAAAATAGTCAATTCATCGTGTATCTGGATCTGTCTTAAACCGTAATAGCTAGATATAAAATCATAGACTCTGATGGGGAAGTTGGTGTTTAAATGTAGAGTATAGGCATCCATAAAGCCAAGCGTAGAATATCCAGAAATTAAATTGGAAGCATTGTGATGAGGCGATTTAGATCAGTTATATAATTTATTCATTCATACAAGAAGTAAAATGCTCGGAATCTAAATCTGACCTCATCACATCTTTGTAAAAGATAGAGGACCATATATTTATATTCAACGGATATTGTTGTCTTGTACGGTGGTCTCGGACGGGGTTCTGATCCCAATCCCAGATTAGAATCCAATCTCCGTACTTGACATTAAATAAGAATGTACCTTTGTGGAGTTATTTATGAGTCCCTAAGGGACAGTGTCCAATTAGAAGTGATAAGTGTTTCCTCGTTGGCGGTCTCAAGGCGGGGTTTAAGCAGACCAATTGGATTCTTACAACTATCCCGATTGGAGGATAAGAAGGAAGAGGGGACAAGGATGAAATTAATAAAATAAGAAAGATTGAAAAAAAGAAAAGGTGAAGGTGTTCGATAGTCGAGACGAAGAGAGGAGTCCGACAGAAGAGGTTCGGAAGTCGAGACGAGGAGAGAGTCCGACAGAAGGTGTTCGATAGTCCAGACGAAGAGAGGAGTCCGACGGAACGAGTTCGAGAATCCAGCCAAATCCGACAGGAAGTGTTCCTGCATCAAATAGCACGGCCGCACCCCAAAAACTCAGGAGGAAGCCCCTGACCAGACCGACGAAAGATCCATAGATACCCATCAACCAGCAGTGTTCCGGGCACACCATTTTAACTCCCCAAAGGTACCCCCTTTTACATACATTTTGAAATTGAGATTAGGTCCTCTCTCTTATATTTACATAATTATTTAAGTATTAAAAAATTATTGTCAGAACTAATTTAGAAGATATACAAAAAGCATAATTTATGAAAATTTGCATCAGTTTATATGTACATAGGTGTATATATATTATAATAAATTTACTTTTTTTTATGAAGCTAGTTTCGGATGCTGTTAATTTAGTTTTTTAAGTTTATTTTCATATCTGATGTCTGTAGAACCTGTGGTTAAATTTAGTACTAAAATACTTTTACACAACGCAATCAAAATAAATTCCCACTATTCATTTGATCAGAGGTAAATACTCAAATATAAACGAGGACTACACGATAAGCATAATCTCAAATAATTCGAGGCATACTAGTTTTTTTTTGTCTTTTTAACCATTTTATTGAAAAATAAAAATTTTTATTTTGAAAATAGTCAATTCATCGTCTACTTGGATCAATCTTAAAGCTGTATAGTTAGCTTTAAAATCATAGACTCTAATGGAAAAGTTGGTGCTGAAATGTAAAGTATAGGTATCCTTGAAGCCAAGCATAGAATATCTAGGAATTAAATTCAAAGTATAAATTCTAGTAATTCAAGGCTTAAGAATTTCTTGTCTTTTTAAACATTTTGTTACAACAATAACAATTTTTATTTCGAAAATAGCCATTTCATCGTGTACCTGGATCTGTCTTAAAGCTGTATAGTTAGCTTTAAAATCATAGACTCTAATGGAAAAGTTGGTGCTTAAATGTAGAGTATCCGTACTCAGGAAGCCACGAGTAGAATATCAAGGAATTAAATTCAAAGCATAACTTCTATTAATTCGAAGCGTGCGAGTTTCTTGTTTTTTTTTAACCATTTTATGAAAACAATAACAATTTTTATTTCGAAAATACTCCATCGTGTACCTGATTCTGTCTTAAAGCTCTATAGTTAGTTTTACTATCATAGACTCTGATGGGAAAGTTGGTATCTTTTGCCGGGCTTATTTCTTTGACTTTGCAATCCTTTCTGATTCTTGTTAGAACGCTATGCAGTTTCCCATTTAGGCGAATGTTTTCGAATTCGGTGCTTGAAATCGAAGCTCGAGCTCATTTCATTACTACGTTCCATGGCAACAGGGATAAGAAATTTCAATTTTTTTGTTCCTTTGTCCAAGGCTGTCAAGTTCGATTGAAAATGGGGTAAACTTCATGGTACCGCACTTCTCTTACATAAGAAAATCTTAAGTAGTTTGAAAGGGACGTTACATCACCGCTGTAAGATCATATATGCTTAAGACAAATATTATAGTTCTTAAGACAAAAAGAACAATAAGACGATGAGAACGATATTAGAAACATAAACAAGATATCAATCACCAAATAAAGAAACATAAACAGTTAACACAGCGCATCGAATTTCTGCACCAAAGTGGTGAGCGAGACTAACTTCTCGAGTGCAAAGTGTTTAAGAACATTTTTTTAAAACAGAAGTGAAATATAATATAAACTATATAGAAATGTGCAAAATTTAAAAGGAAAAAACGAAATTTGTTTGCAAACGTGGGGTAAAATCTTAAATAAGGAACAAATAACATGTAATTGCATAAAAGGAGCAAATTGAATGCAACATTTTAAATGTATAATTTTTAAAATATTTGCCTCTTAATCATTCTTTTTATCGTTATCTTTTTGACTTTAAGGTGGAAAGTACAAAGAAATACCTTTGGATCTGAGATGCTCTGCTCGAGTAATTCCATTGCTTTTTCTCCTTCGTGAAATGCTGAGTTAATGTTGAAATACGGTACTATAACAACAATTTATTATTAAAATTCAAGCGTTTACCTTGAGTTTAAAGATACTAATACATTTTCACATGTTGTAAAAAAACCCATCATCAACTTTATGATAGAGAAAACAATGTTTTATAGTTTGAAGATCTGCAATGTGCCTAAGAACCGAATTTTGATTAAAGTGCTTTAAAAGACGATTGTTGATTTTCTGTTAATTGTTCCTACTCCGAAGCACACAACTAAACACAATTTCCTTGTAGAATCCCTGTCATAGAAAGATACTAACGGGAATTTTAGTATCAAAGTGCCATATTCGTTTAATCGATAAGTGATTTCGAACATTTCAATTGGTGGAAAGGATTATAATATTTAAAACTAAAATGCTTTAAAATGTTTTTTGTAAAAATTAAGTAGACTCCAAAAATAAATTTATTAAAAACATAATTTAATATTAATTATAAATATAACTAGTCTTAAAAGTCATAATGTCTACAAAAAATATGCATCTATTACCATAAAAGATACACATTTTATTTGTCCTTATTAATTATGAAATAAAAGTTAGTTATATATTTTAAGTAATTTTATGATATTGCTCTTTTTCAAACATATAATATTTAATGGCTTAAAAATTATTTTGATTTTGCTATGAAATTGTTAATACTTCAACATAAATATATTTCTGAGTACGTAATATATTTTCAAGATTATTGGTCAAAAACAAACAAAAAATAAATAATTTTGGTGTTCACCGTCCCCTTAAAAGTAATTACATGGCAAATTTTCCGAGCTTATTAAAAAGAAAAGAAAAATCGCATGAGGGTTCATATTTTCGTAAGTTTCATTGACTGTCTAGTAGAGAAAAAACAAGACGTTCATTAAAAGTTTCGTGTTTTCCTTAGAAAAGTTTTAACACGGGTTGATTTAGAATATTTTGGGGTTAATGATCAGTGATATAAAATATCATATCTGAAGAACTTCGTGTTCGCAATCACAGATAACAGGTTGTTTACCAATGTAAAGTATATTTCTAATAGGTCTGGTAATTTTAAAGGCTGAAAATTTAATACAGGGTAGCGTATAAGTACGTAAGTACAAGGAAGGAGAGTTGGGGAAGTGAACATTTTCATTCTAGAGACATCGTTAATTTTGTTTCCTTTAATTATAGGTAAATTAATAATTATTATTAATAATTATTAATAATAAATTAATAATTAGAATTAGTAATTATAGGTAACAGTGTTTTACAATAAGTAATCGTTTATTAAAAAGTGAGCTGTCTGGAAAACATTGCAATAAGCTGCAACAAAACCCTTTACTTAATATTGTGCCATATTATATACGAATTTTAAATTTCCCTGTTAAAAAACTCACTTTAATGTTCATAAAGCTATTCTAGATTTTATTATTTGTAGTTTTATTCTTTGTTTATTGTTTACATTACTTTGATATTATTAGTCTCATCGCAGTATTGTTTACATACATTAGTTCCAATATAAAGGGATCTTTAATTTGCTTTCCTTTAATTATAGGTAGATATCTTTTAGAATAAGAAAGCGCTTATTATAAAATGCGCTGTCTAGAAAACATTGAAATAAGCTAAAACTTAATTAGTTAGTATTGTGTCATATTTGATATGAATTTTTCACTTTAATGCTCTCAAAGTATTCCAGAGTTTAAGGTACTCTTATTAGTATTGTTTACATTACTTTGGAAAACATGAAATTAAACATAATTTTATTTGACTATATACGTTAGAAGGAAAGAGTATTACATGTACAAGGAAAGAGGACTAAAAGTTCTCTTTCCAAATTTTAACCTACCTTACGGTGCAGAAGTAATTTTATTTAGTTCATTCTGAACATGCGTTATGTTTGTGTAGACAAACAGTGCTGAATTTAATATGACAGTTCATGGAGCTTGACTTCATTTTTTTTTTCCAGTCTATTAGTTGCGTTGAAAATTTTTTCTATAATTTTTAATTCAGTAGGGAAGAGTTTTTTATAGCAGAAACTCTTAATTCTGCATCATTGGCATTCATACATCACAGATGTATGAGACAAGCCGTAAATAATTACAAAAAGATAAAATAGTAACAGACTTCTAAAAAGTACAATAAAAATCAATAACATTGAAACGCAAATACTAAAATATTAAAAACATTAAAAACAAAAGGAAATGAATCTCTGAGTGTCTACTGCCTTTCTTACTTACCTGTCTTGCCTCTCTATCTCGATTGTAGAGGTTTTCCCCTTTCAAATATGGACACATTTCAAGATAATATTTGTACAATTCAAAATTTTCTTTGGAAGAGTGCACAAGTGCTATTAATGATGCCCATGTGGTAAAGGTACGGCAAAGCAATCGTAACCGGTCTCCAAACAAAGTTGCGCAACTGAGATGGATCTGGAAAAATATGGATTTTACGAATCGAATACCTCCAATTCTTATCTTTCATATCCCTTGTAGTATTTTTTTATTATTATTTTAAATGGTACATCACCATTATCTATTTTCAAAATTTCTGTTCCCTTTTTGGATAATTTATCAGCTAATTAATTCCCAGATAATCCAACATATGCTGATATCTACTGCAATACCACATTCTTCCCCGTTGTGGATAAACAACTGAGATATTTTTTACATGAATCAATGACTTTTGATTCCGCGACATTGTGCGCAGTAATAGCTTGGATTGCTGCAATGAAATGTGAGAAAAGTACAATGTTTTTTAACCGAACCGTTTTAGCTTCCATTTGTTCAGTTGCAATTCTAATTGTTTCCAGCTTTCCTTCCAAATTGGTTCAAAATGAGACAAATGTAAAATAGAAAGCAAAAAGCTCTATGTGCACACCAGATCCTACTTTGTCATGCTTTTTCAATCCATCTGTATATATATGAAGCCAATTATAATTTGGATACTTGGATTAAATTATCTCCATAGCAGCAATTTATTTCAGCTTCGCTTGATGATCGTTTGTTATAGTATGCAACAAAAGACATTTGTTTGTTATACATCTGAAATTAACAGGGTTTGTTGGTTTCAAAAGTTGTTGAATAAATAGGAGTATACAATTACTAAATATACTATTGGATATTAATTCAATTGTATTCAAAATTTTAAAAACCTTTAAAAAAACACGTAAAATCGCGTTCTACACATTTTTCTACAACAAAGTAGTTAAGTGTTCCTGCCTAAAAAATACAAAAATGTATCCCTCATCCACTTCTCCAACACAGAGCTCATAAAACTGAATTCACTTTGTTAACATATTTTGCTCGTAAAATCTTCATTAAGCGCAATGAGTGTGCAAATTTCAGAGCTTTATAAGATAGTGAGAAAAATCAAAGGAATATCACCCGTCTAACTCTCCGAGACTCGTTTACAAGTCAGGAAAAAGGATATCAGTATTGGAAACTTTCGTGTTTTCCATAGAAAAGTTTTATTATGGGTGATTTTTGCAGATTTTTTGGAGCTAGTTTTCAGTGTTATGTAATATAATCTGGGAAGCACTTTGTACTCGTTATCACAGAAAAGGGATTCTTTATCTGCGTTAAACAACATTTTAATAGGTCTGGGAAAATAAAAATTTGGAAATTGGATCCGAGAAAGGGCTTAAAGATGCAAGAGGGAAGATGAAAGTTGATTATAAGGATCGATAAACTTGTTACCATTAAGGTTTGGAATATTTTTTGAGTGAGAATAGAAAATGCAGACATCCAAAAAACTGCACATCAAAATTAGCTTCTATTAAACTCTTCAGTACCATATCACATTTTACAGTATTATCATTTTATCTTGTTGTAAATCTAAAATAACTAACAAATTTTATTACAGCTAGATAATATAGAATGAAGAAACAGTATTAAATTTATATACTTTAGTGCAATGAGCATAGCTTTCAGTACAGTTTCTTAATGTTTTTCTTAAAATATATCTGATACATCAGAGAGAATTTTGCTCTTATTTAAAACTTTAATATATACATAAACTTATTAAAATCATGATTAAACGCTTCCTTACGACATATAGAAATATTGGACTTAGTGAATATTTGATATGTGAAATTAAATGTTGACATGTAAGTTTATAATTCTTATTTTTTTTTATTAGAAAAACTGAATTGAATACGCACCTTATGTATCCCCAATATTAAGGCTTTTTAAAACATATATACTTCTGCCTTAAAAGCATATTTTTTTCCACCAATAAATAGGCATTCCTAATTCAAAAGAGCGTGATATTATCTGTTATTATGAAAAGGATATAAATCTGTGATCCCTTCATTAAGCACAATTAGTTTGCAACGTTCAACGAGCTTAATAATAAGACCGAGATAAAAATCAAAAGAAATATTACTAAAGGGAAAATTCCGTAGACTTGCTTACTAGAAGGTACAAAATCAATAATGAAAACTTTAATACTTTCGTGGGAAAGTTATAAAGTCTTTTGGAGTTAACAATTAAGTGTTATAAAATACCCTCTCTGGAAAACTGTATATTTCCTGTTGCTGAAACAGGCAGAATGCTGGCGTCAAATGCGGTTCTAGTAGAAATTAAGAATCCGGAAAACCTTTCACTATGCAAGAAGGAGTGATGGGGTGGGTTAATTCCACAATAAATTGGTATGATCGATAAATAGGTTGCCACTAAAGACATTTTTTGAAATGAGTAATCGTGTATTAAAACTTACATTGTCCAGAAGACATCGAATTAGCTACGGACAAGTACAGCCGTAGGTAAAGGGGAATTTAGGGAACCCGTCTCCCTCCGAAATTCTAAAAAGAACTTTTCGTGGAAATAAAATGGACCATGTGTGTGGTTTGCCTATCTGTGCATAGACAACAGTGTGTTTAGTGACGTCGAATTATACAGATGGTGCAAATTTTATTGGACCAGTAAGAGCATATTGATAGCCCTTTTAGCAACATCACAATAATGGTGCACAATTGAAAGAAATTCTGAAAATATTTTGGAAATAGTCAAGGCAAGCAAATTCTATGTTATACAGATAAAAATTTGGACATGTTCATTTTCTTTCAAAATTATTTTTTTTGCTGGTTATACTTCTGTTTTAAAATTAGATTTGAATGCCATGTATAGTTTATAGTGCTAATTTTACTATTAAATTGATTTTTTCAAATATGGACACATTTCAAGATAATATTTGTACAATTCAAAATTTTCTTTGGAAGAGTGCACAAGTGCTATTAATGATGCCCATGTGGTAAAGGTACGGCAAAGCAATCGTAACCGGTCTCCAAACAAAGTGGCGCAACTGAGATAGATCTGGAAAAATATGGATTTTACGAATCGAATACCTCCAATTCATTTCTTTCATCTCCCTTGTAGTATTTTTTTATTATTATTTTAAATGGTACATCACCATTATCTACTTTCAAAATTTCTCTTCCCTTTTTGGATAATTTATCAGCTAATTAATTCCCAGATAATCCAACATATGCTGATATCTACTGCAATACCACATTCTTCCCCGTTGTGGATAAACAACTGAGATATTTTTTACATGAATCAATGACTTTTGATTCCGCGACATTATGCGCAGTAATAGCTTGGATTGCTGCAATGAAATGTGAGAAAATTACAATGTTTTTTAACTGAACCGTTTTAGCTTCCATTTGTTCAGTTGCAATTCTAATTGTTTCCAGCTTTCCTTCCAAATTGGTTCAAAATGAGACAAATGTAAAATAGAAAGCAAAAAGCTCTGTGTGCACACCAGATCCTACTTTGTCATGCTTTTTCAATCCATCTGTATATATATGAAGCCAATTATAATTTAGATACTTGGATTAAAATATCTCCATAGCAGCAATTTATTTCAGCTTCGCTTGATGATCGTTTGTTATAGTATGCAACAAAAGACATTTGTTTGTTATACATCTGAAATTAACAGGGTTTGTTGGTTTCAAAAGTTGTTGAGTAAAGAGGAGTATACAATTACTAAATATACTATTGGATATTAATTCAATTGTATTCAAAATTTTAAAAACCTTTAAAAAACACGTAAAATCGCGTTCTACACATTTTTCTACAACAAAGTAGTTAAGTGTTCCAGCTTAAAAAATACAAAAATGTATCCCTCATCCACTTCTCCAACACAGAGCTCATAAAACTGAATTCACTTTGTTAACATATTTTGCTCGTAAAATCTTCATTAAGAGCAATGAGTGTGCAAATTTCAGAGCTTTATAAGATAGTGAGAAAAATCAAAGGAATATCACCCGTCTAACTCTCCGAGACTCGTTTACAAGTCAGGAAAAAGGATATCAGTATTGGAAACTTTCGTGTTTTCCATAGAAAAGTTTTATTATGGGTGATTTTTGCAGATTTTTTGGAGCTAGTTTTCAGTGTTATGTAATATAATCTGGGAAGCACTTTGTACTCGTTATCACAGAAAAGGGATTCTTTACCTGCGTTAAACAACATTTTAATAGGTCTGGGAAAATAAAAATTTGGAAATTGGATCCGAGAAAGCGCTTAAAGATGCAAGAGGGAAGATGAAAGTTGATTATAAGGATCGATAAACTTGTTACCATTAACGTTTGGAATATTTTTGAGTGAGAATAGAAAATGCAGACATATCCTAAAAACTGCACATCAAAATTAGCTTCTATTAAACTCTTCAGTACCATATCACATTTTATAGTATTATCATTTTATCTTGTTATAAATCTAAAATAACTAACAAATTTTAGTACAGCTAGATAGTATAGAATAAAGAAACAGTATTAAATTTATATATTTTAGTGCAATGAGCATAGCTTTCAGTACAGTTTCTTAATGTTTTCCTTAAAATATATCTGATACATCAGAGAGAATTTTGCTCTTGTTTAAAACTTTAATATATACATAAACTTATTAAAATCAGGATTAAACGCTTCATTACAACATATAGAAATATTGGAATTAGTGAATATATGCTATGTGAAATTAAATGTTGACATGTAAATTTATAATTCTTATTTTTTTTTATTAGAAAAACTAAATTGAATACGCACCTTATTTATAACCAATATTAAGGCTCTTTAAAACATATATACTCCTGCCTTAAATGTATATTTTTATCCACCAATAAATAGGTATTCCTAATTCACAAGAGTATGATATTAGCTGTTATTATGAAAAGGATATAAAACTGTGTTCCCTTTGTTCATGCTCTCTGCCCATCAAAACTTCCTTAAGCACAATTAGTTTGCAACGTTCAACGAGCTTAATAATAAGACCGAGATAAAAATCAAAAGAAATATTACTAAAGGGAAAATTCCGTAGACTTGCTTACTAGAAGGTACAAAATCAATAATGAAAACTTTAATACTTTCGTGGGAAAGTTATAAAGTCTTTTGGAGTTAACAATTAAATGTTATGAAATACCCTCTCTGGAAAACTGTGTATATTTTCTGTTGCTGAAACACGCAGCATACTGGCGTCAAATGAGATTCTAATAGAAATTAAGAATCCGGAAAACCTTTCACTATGCAAGAAGGAGTGATGGGGTGGGTTAATTCCACAATAAATTGGTATGATCGATAAATAGGTTGCCACTAAAGACATTTTTTGAAATGAGTAATCGTGTATTAAAACTTACATTGTCCAGAAGACATCGAATTAGCTACGGACAAGTACAGCCGTAGGTAAAGGGGAATTTAGGGAACCCGTCTCCCTCCGAAATTCTAAAAAGAACTTTTCGTGGAAATAAAATGGACCATGTGTGTGGTTTGCCTATCTGTGCATAGACAACAGTGTGTTTAGTGACGTCGAATTATACAGATGGTGCAAATTTTATTGGACCAGTAAGAGCATATTGATAGCCCTTTTAGCAACATCACAATAATGGTGCACAATTGAAAGAAATTCTGAAAATATTTTGGAAATAGTCAAGGCAAGCAAATTCTATGTTATACAGATAAAAATTTGGACATGTTCATTTTCTTTCAAAATTATTTTTTTTGCTGGTTATACTTCTGTTTTAAAATTAGATTTGAATGCCATGTATAGTTTATAGTGCTAATTTTACTATTAAATTGATTTTGTAATTACTTCATTATTCATTCTAGGCTTTAAGTTTGTTCATTATATTATTTTTCAATCATTTTGATAGTTTAAAACCCCATTGTATTATGATATTCATTAGGGGTATACATAAGAAAATGTGATATGTGTTTTCTATGTGATATTATAATGTTGCGAATGAAAACGTTTATGTTTTCCTTTAAAAATTTTAAGATTGTTTTTGCATTTTTTAGTTAACATAGTTATGTAATCTGAAATCTGATATCTGAATCTAATCTGTATCTGAATAACTTTAATTTTGGAATCGATCAGAACAGATTTTCACTGAAGTCAAAGACTGCCCTAATAGATGTAAAAGAGTTATAGTCTGAAAGTTAAATCCGGGTATTGAGTATGGAAAAACAGAGAAAGGGGGTGGTGTGATAGATCATTTTAAAAATAGAATGGTCTAAAAATACGTTACGGTTAAAAGTCATGCTTAAAACAAATAATCCCATATTAACACATTGTATGCTGGACACGGACTAGTAAGTTTTCTGACGATTGATACTTAAGTGCGGTCACTTACTAGTACGGGTTAGTGTAACCGCATGGTTTGTTTGTGGGTACAAAAATAACGGTATATACAGGAAAACGAAGCCGAATGTTCTTGTCTACTACATAGATTCTGGAATGTAAAAATGTTTATATATAACATAATTTGAAAAAATTAAAAATATATACTACTATTTCTATTTGATTTTTCATATTTACCATACTATTATAAATTTATCTACTAAAAATATATTTTTTGCTTACAAAAATCTTATGGTTGTTATTTATATATTTCTATTTATATATTTGTTTATATATTTCAATATAAAATACGAAAAGTTGGTTAAAAATTATAATTTTCGATCTATTGAGATTTAACTGAATAACTAAATTTACGCTCAAAACGCTCGCTCCCGGTACAATTCCGCTGCGAAATGTACCCGCACACAAAGTGTTAATCCTTCACTTGTGCTGCACATCACAAATAATATAGACATCTAATGTTTTATACGATTGAATATTACATGCGATACTCAATTAACTATATTTTGTATAGAAACGCTTACATATTTTATATCATTGTGTATCAAATGTGATATACAAGCATAACATTATTCTATATATGTTTGTACTTAAAATATTTACAAGCTATTGTCTATATTTTAAAAAATGAAATGTTAAAAATTTTTTTTTGTGTAATTTGTATTTTTTCAACATAAAACGATATATAAAAACAATATTTCAAAAAAAACAATATTTTAAAACAAACTCTCTCTATTTATATATATTCCCTTTTTTGTTGCTGTTCCAAATATTTAATTTTTCATAAAACTTGATAAAATCGTCACATATACCAATTTGAGCAAACACGTATACTAACACATGTAACCCAACAATCAAACTCAATACGATTTTATGTAACTATAACATCTTTATACATGTATTTAAAACACCATGTATATATCGGATAGCATTTCAACGGAAATATCACTGGATTACATAATACCGAGTTAAAGCTGTCTAGAAGACAGTGAAATTGAAATACGCTGTTTGTTTTGTTCATGTCATATAAAATATGGAAATTGCTTGTTACGTAATAGTTTGACGTGAATTATATATCAAATTTTAACATCCTAGGATTTTAGGTCTAAAAGTTTGTAATAGTATTTTAAACTATACCTTAACCGTAATAGTTACACTGATTTGGTAGAATTAGGAAATTCGAAAGTTTAAAAGCTTTAGGTATAACTTTTATTCTCAACCCATCTCGGTTTTGAAGATAGTTTTAAATAATGAAAACTTAAATGTACTATAAATTGTTAAATGATAGCTAAGCTACATCTCTTAAAATGCATTGAAATCATGTCTTAAAGATTTTTTTCAACAAAAGAAATACGCGTTCCTGATTAAGAAGTACATAATTGTATTCCTTATCTGTAAAAAATATTAAACTGTGATCATTTTGTTCACATTTTCTGCCTATTAAATCTTCATTAAACGCAATTAGTCGGCAAATTTCTCCGAGCTTAATAATACAAAGAGAAAAAGGAAAGAAAGATCACATGTGCTTAACTTTTCTAGACTCGCTTACAAGAAAGGAAAAATTGGCGCTAATGAAAACTTACATGTTTTCCTTAGAAAAGTTTTAAGGGTGGTTGTTTTTGCACTTATTTTTCTTGTAAACGGCCTGTGTGATGTAATATCATCTCAGAAGCATTTTGCATTGGTTATCGTGAAGAACGTCTCCATTACCGGACTAAAACGTGGTTCTTATAGATTTAGAAAATTCTGATGTTAGGTGTTCTTGGTGTTTGGCCAATTCCACACAAGAGGAATCGATAAATTAGTTTCTTTAACGTCAGGCTGTTTTGTTTTGAGTAAGTATAAAACGTGGTTCTTATAGATTTAGAAAATTATGATTTTAGCCCTTCTTGATGTTAGGTCAATTCCACACGAGAGGAATCAATAAATTGGTTTCTTTAACGTCAGGCTGATTTGTTTTGAATAAGTATAAAACGTGCTGCTTATAGATGCAGAAAATTCTGTTGTTAGGTGTTCTTGGTATTAGGTCAATTCCACACGAGAGGAATTGATAAATTGGTTTCTTTAACGTCCAGCTGATTTGTTTTGAATAAGTATAAAACGTGGTTCTTATAGATTTAGAAAATTCTGATGTTAGGTCTTTTTGGTGTTTGGCCAATTCCACACGAGAGGAATCGATAAATTAGTTTCTTTAACGTCAGGCTGTTTTGTTTTGAGTAAGTATAAAACGTGGTTCTTATAGATTTAGAAAATTATGATGTTAGGTGTTCTTGGTATTAGATCAATTCCACACGAGAGGAATCGATAAATTGGTTTCTTTAACGTCCAGCTGATTTGTTTTGAATAAGTATAAAGCGTGGTTCTTTTAGATTCAGAAAATTCCGATGTTAGGTGTTCTTGGTGTTAGGCCAATTCCACACGATATGAATCTATAAATTGGTTTCTTTAAAGTCAGGCTGATTTGTTTGAGTAAGTATTCTTTACTTAAAAATTACATTGGCCAGAAACCATTAAAGTTAGATATGGTTAAAATCTTTTTTTTTCATATCATATGTTTAATACCAACTTTACTTGTTACTTAATTATCAACTGCACTGGAATTTATATCAGATTTTTAACATAGTATATATTAGTGCTAAAAACTAGTAATCTAGTAAAAACTAGTATCTTAAGTAGTAACATAACATAAGAGACGAACTAAATTATATTAAAAGGGAGAATTGCAGTTCTCGAAGATTTAAAAAGTGTTGGTTATCTTTCCGATTTTTAAACAATTTCATGTTTTGGAGATATATACTATCATGTTCTGAAGATTATACGAAGATTTAATAACGAAGATAATAAATAACGATTTTTTATCTAATTTCTTACAAATACGGGGCATTTTACTCATTAGTATTTTACTATGTTGTAAGAATAAGTTACGTTCTGTTCAGCTCTTTTTACCTCTTCCCGTAAGCCACCATCAAAGACATACAGCACAGGACCGTATTTGAACCAGAAGAAACTTCGAACTTCTCCCAGCCAATAGAAGGGCCCATTGATTTGGCGGGATTCTGACCGTCCGTTCTTAAGCAGTCCCTTGTTTTTCTCTCCGCGGGGAAGTCTGATTATTTTGGAGGATAAGGTTGTTAATAGAGGAGAGAAGAGGGTGAACGCAGCTGGCATCCGCTCCTTGCGGAATAGACATTTTTTTTGGAGCGACACGACAAAAAGGAAAATTGTCGCCATTTTTGCTACACCGACGTCGAGTCCCAAGGAGTCTTCCATATATACAAATGATAAGTTGTATTTTAGTGGTATTCCTTAGGCATTTAGTTTTATTAAATTATTTAATTAAGACATATTTGTCAATGTGTTTTAATGAGTTTTAATTTCTTCTTTCTTGAACACTAGGCGAACGTAACATTATTTTTTACAAAGGCAACCCGCTGTGTTGTTACCTTTTTACTATGGGAGGACCATAAAGGTAGGGCAACATCGCTTCCTATGGGGGAACAACACTCAAACATCGGGAATTAATCGGGAATTGAACCCTAACTCATCGGGGAGGACGTCAACCATTATACAATCCTAGCATAAATAATGAAAACCTAAATGTGCTATTAAATGTTGACTTAATCAGAATTAAGCTCAATAAAACACAGTGAACTAATATCATAAATCTGTTTTTCTCTAACACAGAAAATACTTATTCCTGATTTAAAAGTGCATAATTTTATTCCTTATCCATAAAAGGCTTATAAAACTACCCTCCCTTTGTTCGCACTTTCTGCCCATCAAAACTTCATTAAGCGCAATTAGTCGGCAAATTTCTCCGAGCTTAATAAGTCTAAAAGAAAAAGAGAGAGAAAGATCACATACGCTTAACTTTCGTAGACATGCTTACAAGAACAGGAAAAAAAGAGCTAATGAAACCTTTCATGTTTTCTTTTAAGACGGGTTGTTTTTGAGCGTTAATTTTTTTCTTTCCGTGTTAACGATCAGTGTGATGTAATATCATCCCTGAAGCACTTTGCATTCGTTATCGCGGGGAACGGGTTGTTTACCAAAGTAAAACACGGTTCTAATAGATGTGGGAAATTAAAAGGCTGAAAATTGAATCCGGAAAAGCGGTTGAAGAATGCGGGTACGAAAATAGAAGGAAGGTTGATTCCATAATAGAGGGATCGATAAATGGGTGTCTTTAACGATGGGCTGATTTGTCTGGGGGTAAGTAATTTTTCATTAAATATTAAGCTGAACCAAAAACAGTAAATTTAGCTGCAGTTTAACCCTTTGACAGTTTCATTTTTTTCCAGAATTCGGTCAAAAAAATGTCACAGTTTTATTGCATTGTTTTGCTCATTTTACATTTTTAAGTAAAGATATGTTATTAAAATTAACATTTCTAATATTTTAAGCATTTATCACAACTTTTTTTTCTTTCTATGAAAGCATCATAGAACTGAAGTTTACCTTTAGTCTCATTAATATCCAAGTTAATTTTTGGAATTCCATTGAAAGCTAATCTAGGAGGCGGATCCGAAGGATTATCACAATTAATTTTAAAACATTGTCTTGCTTGACTGATTCCATCTGTACTACTTACTATCAGAGAAACTGCTATCTAGGTCATCTAGTAAACTTTCGCTACTATCACTTACAGATAATTCAGTTTCTGAGTCCGAGTAACAGCTCGAATCACAAGAAATTATCTGCATACGCTCTAAATTATCCATTTTTTAAAAGTAAAAATATATTATTCAACTCTTACATCAATAAAATTATTAGGCCGTTAGTAAAATAAAACCTGAGAGCTATAGACGGAAAGATAACAATTCGTCTTCTGATACAAAACATGCGAAAAAACCCGCGCTTTTGAACCAATTAGAGTAAAAAATACAATAAACTGCAAACTATCATTTACTGGACACCTATACGAATAATTTGTTACTAAAATTGGAAACAATACGGCCGAAAGAGTGCAAGCGAATTAGAAATCAGATTGCCTGTACGGCGTATGGGTAAATCAGTAATGGCCCGAAAGCTGTGCCCGTACGCCATACGGGCAAAACAGGGAAGAGGTTAAACTCATATCGAATCACATTACTTCAAATTCGTGATTTATCTTTTAAACTCTATTTTCTTCACCTTAAAACTTGATAGTGTTTAACATTTTAAGACATCGAATTATATATCTTCAGCATACACTAAAATTATCACCTCAGCTACGAGTTTAAGAGAGGTTTATATTGAAATTTTTATGCAGCAACACTCCTATTCACACATAGTGTCAATGACAGTATTTATCAGAATAGGAATGAAAAACCTTAATCTTAAAAGATAAGTTTATTTAACTTTTTTATGAGCCTCGGTAGCTCAGTCGGCAAAGGCAAAAATATCGTAACTGATAAGTTGCGGGTTCGGAACCTGAGCCTGCCTAAGATCCGCCGAGTTAGTTAAAGGTGACTGGAGCACGTAATATACGTTCGTGGTAATACATGTTCTCCCGTGTTATATGTTCGTCAAAAACCACACCTCTATAGATTCAGCTGTTTTTACAATATTGTCAGATTACTTAATATGTAAATGATACTTTTGTGTATATTCATTCTGTAGTTTTTAAGACGGTATTGGATTACAAAAGACCCTTTATGCGTTATTCAAATACTAAAGTATAAAATTATGAATTCAATTATGAATTTAACCAATGCATTGTACGACAAACGATATATGTGCCTTTAGTCATAGTTTTTAACTTTATTGAATATTATAAAAAAAATCTACACTTATTTAAAAAATAAACAAAAAAGTTATTTTAAAATTTATAATTATCCGTTTTTTCTTTTTTAATTTTTTATTAATTCGAGAATTTTTTCAAGCATATGACTTGTTATACGATTACACTTTCATTGTGAAGGATAGTTCATTAGTTTAAGTTGCAGTGTCTAAAACTAAAAATGAAATACCCCTTAGAGGTACACTGAATATTTATGTTTACAATTTAGTTTTTTATTCTACTTGTCTGCTGGTATAAGTTTTAATACTGCTATGACCTTTCAATTGTTTGGGCCATGTTCGTTAAAGGTGACTGATGCACGTAATATATGTTCGTGGTCACAATATCTTCCACTTTCTTAATCAATAACTTTTCTGGGTGGCAGGTCAAGTCCATGGGTCTTCTGCTTGGTTCCTGCTGCAAAATTACGAGAACCTACTTGAGCGAAGTCATTTTTTCACTTTAATGGTGCTCATTAAAACGAAAGGCACACCTCTTGGCCTTAATACGAGAGCCTCTAGGTTCAATCGTCCTTCGTTTGTCCAAGTGACATGAGGAACAAAAATTTCTTGACAATTTTCAGAATGTTATTTGTAAAATAAAATTTTATTATTGCAAAATTTTTAGATAAAATATGTCCAGAAGTAGATTTTTTAATGCCGTAAAACCAAATTTTTGGAGAAAAAAAATATGGAGTAAGGACTTTTACAATATAAGAAGTATATAAGTAGGTTTTATTCGCACACTTTATGTCAATTTTAGTTTTTAATTTCTTCAATATTTTAATAAATTTCCATATGTGTGAAATAATGTATGACATCTGAGTAAAACATTATTAAATTCTCAGTAAATATATCATGTAATATGAAAAAATGTTTTATGAGTTTTTCAGCAACTAAAGGATTATAAGCTGAGACACAGACGTGTTCAAAGTGTATATATATACATATATATCGACAAACATTCCTAATAAAAGCAAATGGAGATCCTTCCTGAAGTTTTAGAAGTGTTCTAACTACTTGCTTTTATGATCATACTTCTGCAAAGTTCCAGCACGATCTACGCGCGTGCATAACTTGTCAGGAGTTCTTCAAAACTCCCATTTCCCTGAAAAGTACAGATATAGTCCCAAACCATCGAGAGACGTTCACATTTTACGTGCGAAAATACATATTGACAGATATTGAAAACGTGTATTATTTTTATCTTGTCTGGTACGTTATGTAAAGTAATTTTTTCGAAGTCCATTAAGTTAGACTCTTTACGTTAGTTTCAGAAATTGCAACTTCAATTTTCATGTATGAAAGATAGTTTATAATGTATGATATAAACTAAATTTCTAATGTATAAAAACTACCTACTCATCCCCATTTCTATTATAATTTTTAATTTATTTTTCATATAATTTACAACTTGATAGTTTAATAATGCAATTAATGCAATGTCCAAATTGGGTATTCAGATTCTAAATAAAGTTATTTCATTTAATTTGCATTAATTTTGTGTTTAATATAAAGCGGGTTTCTTTATAATACAGTGGAAACAAATGTAATTTGTATTGCTTACTTTTACTCGTCAAGTTCTAATAACGTGGTTCCCATAGTATGAAATTGTGTTGAAAAACAGTACACTATAGCACTCCAAACTTAATCTAACCCATATAATGCATTTCGTGACTTGGATTAACACTCTAAACACAGACCCACATAATAAATATATATATATATATATATATATATATATAGAGAGAGAGAGAGAGAGAGAGAGAGAGAGAGAGGGAGAGAGAGAGAGAGTAGGAGAGGGAGGGAAGAGAGAATATTTTAACAGAATTAATTACTTTTAAATTCTAATTATTTTCTTTAGTAATATTGTGGGCAAATTTATACATAAAATATAGAGAGGTTGCCTTTTAAATTGTAAAAATATGTGAACTAAGTAATGCAACTATATATATAAATATAAAATATCTCGTGTAACATGAAAAATATCTCCTTCGGTTATTTGAAATAATTATCCAAAGTTCTTTCGAAAACAAATGCTCCTGATCAGTGAGATTCTCAATATTTCTTTGGACGATCGAAAGTGAAGAGATCTGTCAAATCCAGGTGGAAAACCCATTATTCCTTTCCCACAGGCAATGAATTGACGAATTATTCGGGTGGAGTTTCGGTTATCAATCTGTAGCAATTAAGATATTATCTTCCGTACGAAGTGCAGAATTTTCTTTAAAGTAAGAAGAAAGTATTTGTATATGACATATGCTTTTATGAAAAGAATTTGTATCCCAATTTGCATTAGACTGAAAATGCACTTACTTTACAGAACTTTATTTATCACGCTTGTCTTGGGCTGTGTCAAAAATGCATAGAAGTGTGATCGAACTGCTGTATTTTACTATAATCTTCATACTACAGATTATGTCTTATTTTTCACTCAATTAATGGGACAATTATAGTAACATACATCACTACGGTCGCATTTCCACGCATTTTTGACAGAATATATGAGAAAAGCGATAACTCTTCACCGCACTCAAATGGTTAAGATTTCACATTTCCCATAATTTTAGTGTCATAGCATGTACATCGACAAAAAGGACAACAAACATATGTACACTCAAGAGTCAAAACATTATGACCACCTGTCAATAACGAGTTGTCTCACCTTTGTAATGCAAAACAGCTTCAACCCGCCTTGGCATAAATGCCACATGTCCTTGGGATAGATTGTACCAGATGTTTAAGCAACAATTACGCAAATCCGAGATATTACGAATTGGTGGTCTTTGAACGGTGAGCTGCCGTCGCATGATATCCCAAATGTGTTATATCGGATTTAGACCCGGTGAGTGATTTGGTTTGGTTTGGAGCGCTACGGTCTACTGTTTTTCACACGAGGGCTAATGATACCGGGACCTACTGCTTAAAGCCGATTCCGAACGGCTACGAACATCCATGCCATAGTGGGATTCTAACCCACGAACTCCGGTACCGACGATCAGCGCCCTAACCAATCGGCCAACGTTCGGCTAAACCCGGTGAGATAAGTGGCCAGGACATTAACTGAAATTCAGCATCATGTTCATAGAATCACTCCAGCACAATTTTAGCTTTATGACACGGGGCATTGTCCTATTAGAACATTCTCTTTCCACCATGAAAAACAGAGGTCTTGTAAGAGTGTAACTGGTCCACAATGATGTTAAGATACTCTGTAGCATTCATGATCTGCTCTAAAACAACCACGAGTCCCAGAGACGCACAAGAGAATGTCCTCCAAAGCATAATACCGCCACCCCCGCCCTGTGTATGGTCTACTGTATATTGAGGGAGCAACTGTTCGCCTGGAAGACGGCGTATCCAGACACGGCCATCGGCGTGATGAATGATAAACCGTGACCGGCCATCTCTCTCCCACTGATCCATGGATCAGTCACGATGTTCTCGGGCCCAACGTAGGCGCAGTTGGTGATAACGCTTGGTCAGCAGAGTTGGAACGTTTGCTGCGTAGCCCCATGTCCAACAGTGTCCGCTAACATTGTGATCCGATACTATTCTGCTTGACCCTGCATTGTATTGGGTTGCCAGCTGAGATACTGTCTAGCTTTGGTTTTGCTTCACCATGCGAGACAGTGTCCTAAGACCTTTTCCTTTAGTAGCGTGTGGACGTTCAAAACCATGTCGTCTACTGCTGGTTTCACCGTCATTCATCCACTTTGCATAAATACTAACAACTGTAGATCGCGAACAACCCACGAGTTTTACAGTTTAGGAAAATACATGTTCCGAGCCTTCGAGCCATTACAATCTGCCCTCTATCAAAATCACTTAAATCCTCAGCCTTTCCCCCACATCATCCAGGCGAGTTCGTTGCAAAATGTATGGATGGTCATAAAGTTTGGCTCTTGAGTGTATAACATGTGAACACAGGACTGTAATGATACGTTTTTTAGTGCTTGTTTTGCACATAGTATTAAATAATGCTTTTATTACGAAGTCTTTTTTTTTGTCATACTGTGATTACCATAATTTTGTGATATTTAAAATAACAGCAAATCACTAGCTAAGTCAGGCTGTATGCGGATAAATTTCATATTTTCAATAACATCTTCATCCCTTGTCTGTTTTGCACGTACACCGTACGGGCGCTGCTATCGTGCCTATAATGATCTGCCCGTACGGCGTACGGGCAATCTGATTTTTTTGTAATTCTCACTGTTTTAGTAGTAAGTTTTGTATTTTTAATGTCAAATTAGTCCAATATATGTCCACAAGATGTTATTTTTCGAAATGTATTTAGTTTGGTTTAAAAGCGTGGGATTTCTCATAAGTTTTGCATTACCCCGAGACCTTTTAGAGTTTTCAGCTTCAGGTTTCGGGATACTGACCAAAATAGATTTTTAAGCAGCAATTCCACCTACAAATAAAAACTAAGACCTAGAAACTAGCGCTATGTGTGTTAACTGAAGAAAAATGACATATACAAAAGAATTAAAAAAAAGAGTAGGTATTTTTGTCCGGACTGTGTCTCTTACCGTCTTTCAAGATTTATAGCACTAAATCTGATCTTTGAAAAAACAGGTTAAATAAACTTACTTGTAGTATTTGCATTCGAAAATAATTGTTTAGTAACTGTAATCGAAAATATATTTTAATTTTATATGCAAAACTGTAGACGTAACTTCCTTTTCTGGGGTACACGAGACAGAAAAATCAGCTTCCAGGAAAAACATTTTTTTTATTTCCTGTAAAACAGTTGTTACATATGTTTAAAATAATTAGAAATATTACTTTCAATAACATTTTCCA
>CM063501.1:113044481-113069481 GCA_032207245.1 Pardosa pseudoannulata | reverse complement strand
AAGCAAATATAAAAAAATTATTTACTTAATATCTAAATTTAGTGATAAAACGTATGAAAATAACATAGACGATATTGAAAAAAATTAAAATAAGAAATGACTAAATGAGATGGTTAATGAAATGATATCATATTGCTAGAAAAAATGTTATTTTTACCTATTTATTTTGTGATAAATAAAATTTAATATCCTGCTCTTAACCAGAGAAAACAGGGCTTGAAATAATTGCAATAAATGCTGGAAAAGGGGAAAGGGGAGGATTTCGAAAGTTGCTAACCCTAATTCATCATGAATCCAACATGGATGTTCCTTTCAATTCCTGGCACAACCGCTTCATAATTTCGATTACAGACAGACAGATAACTTAGGCTATTATTATATAGGGGATTGTGCTAAAAAAGTAATTTTTAAATTTAAAGGAATATCGGAGTGTCAAAATTAGGAATTTTTTCTTTGTTCCTAAAATATGAGGCTAGGCATATACTCCATATCAGAATGGGACTTATTAGAGGATTATTTATCTTAACTTAATCTCATTTTTATCTTATACTGTTACAGAAAACTGAAAAAAGTATATTTATTGCTGTTTTGGGTCTAAAAATTAATGATTTCAAAGCATTTTGTTAGCATTACTTTTCCCCAGTCTCTTTAAAAAAATTTTAACATACTATAATTATGCAATGCTATAAAAGTGTATATACTTTCTCAAAATGTAAATATTTTCGCCTAATTACAGGGAATCTAATATTGTGTAAAAAATCTAAACACATGCTCAATCTACAAAAGTTCTTAGAGAAACCTTTCTGGAGTTGGATAAATAAGTCTGAATGGAAAAAATAAAATATGTCTACTGTAGAAATACGAAACAGTCTCAGGGATGTTTGGTATTGGATCCTTCAAATTTGAATCTATGAAAACGCTTGCTTATTTACATTCTGAGGTAGAATATGAAATGATATTAATGATAACTATAGGAAAAGAATCACTGCAGTTAACCACTGCTTTTTCGGATCAAGACTTTTGTAATAAAGTATTTTGATAAAGAGGAGGATAATGTTTCCAATATGCAAGCTACTGTTAAAATCAGTCTCATGTTATTCTACAAAAGTTTGAACTCTAAGGTTGAGGGGTGAGAAGACCATGGCAGTCTTTGAGAGGACTGTTCTGAGATCCATTTTCGAAACTGTTCTAGATATTAATACACGGTGTAACAAATATAATGTTTAATTATTTAGAATGTATAACAATGAGGATATTATTATATTTGTGAAGTTAAATAGAATGGGATAGGCAAGACATCTACTAAGATTTTTAGCAGAAAAAACTGCAGTGAGTGCCTTTAATGCAACTACTTCTTACAAAAGATCAGAAGATAGACCTAGAAGAAAACTGAAATTGCCTGGATTAGGACATTGTCGTACTCAAACATTGGGAGGAAGTTTCTGAAAAGAAAGCATCCTGGGAGCTACTAAGGAACTACAGGGCCAGAAGGAGATGTCGAGTCTATGTTTATTATGGATATAAGTAAACACATTGCATGCGGGAAAAGTATTTTTACATTTTTCGGAGAATATTACTGCAGCGCGAGTCACGTAAAAGTACTTATTAAGTAGAGATTTGCTAGAGAGCGGGTATAAATACAATGTAAGATTGTATGGTGTTTCTGTGACTTGGCAACGATTTGCATTGTTTCTTTCCATAATTTAGTTAAATTTCAATTTCAATTTAATTTTTTTAAATTTTACTTTCATATTTTTACACACCCACTGCACACGTAAGTCCTTGACGAAATAGACCCGCATGTGTTAAAACAGACTGTGTATTGAGATGATTGATTTCGTATTTCACCTAACGTTTTAAACTGCTATAAATAGCATTTTAAAATATTGTTATTAGTAAACCGACAAAAAGCAAACCCAAACAAAATTTATTGCTTTTTATGCACTTTTTCAACAAATCTGAGACATGAACATTTGAGTCACATAGCCAACTGTTATTGAGAAATATAGTAGATTAGAAGAAAATATGAAAGCTAGAGGGATAAAAGTTGTCACTGACAGTAAAAGTTTTATGAAAAACTACTTTGATTTTTTTAATTTGTTAAATCAAATGCTTCACAGTAGATGCGTGAGAGGGAGATGGTAAGAGTCTTTTAAAGAATATCAGATGCAAGGTTATTTTGAAATAAAAAGTACTACATCTATTTGTGGTGAGTTATATGTACTTGATAATATAATTATGTATTATATAAACTAAATTATGTAAAAATGTGATTTTTCTTATATGTTTGCATCTTAAGGAAATATTGAATTCCCATACTGATATTGTACCTATAACAAGTGTTCTAAAACATAGACTAAAAAGAGGAGATCAAGTTTTCAAAGAACGCAAAAGACTATTTTTTTTAATATATTTCAAGTAAAATAGTTTGTTTCCACTTTTGCATCGACCCAGAAAATATCATAAAAACATTCTAGACGCATCCATTTTCTTTTATGCTTGAAGAAAGTGCACATCAAAGCGTAAAATATTTTTCAGTCATACTTTTTCTACTTTATCCGCTTACAAAAAAGTCACATTTAGAGAAATATCACGTTTTTCTCCTTTTTTATATTCAGAGGTATCGGGTCGAGAGAAGAAGAAATAAATTTTTTCTTCCCTTATTTGCATTTTGAGAGATTTCCAAATAATAGACAATACTTGAGATAAAATGTTTAATATATTCATCCATTATTTGCTTCTTTTATTTATTATTATCATTAAAAAATATTGTTCAGACATGCTTAGAATTTTATGCAAACGAGTAAAAATACTTATTTATATTCATAAACTAGACACAAATTTAAACAGCACAAGCTCAATATTGCTAATCCATTTAAGGTCTATACATCAACATTTACATATGATTAGTTTGCATAAGCTGAAATTCAACTACATTATTAGTTGCAGCCTTAATTATTATATCATATTGCCACGTAGATAGTTCTCGAATAGATAGGAACTCAAATATAAGGAACACAAAGCTTTTTATTTATCACTCAACAATTAGCTGACAGAAACAAGAACTAACATATTGAGATACCTGCACTCTTACATAAATTGGCATCTTTTGTAAATAGACTAAATTCTAAAAATGTCCCAGTAGAGTAAAGTATTTTCTAGAATTAACAGACTTAAATAAACGTAATTAATTTTAACGTAATTCTAGAAATCTATTTAGGTATTCGAACTGACAAACAACCTCTTGCACCGAAACCCTGCGGTACCTCTTCACCAGATATGCCTTGCTAGAGAAGGAATATATTTAGTTTCAAGTATTTTCTGTTTTTATAATGATTTTTTCATTAATACAAGGGTTTGATTTTTAATAGTGACAACACTGCTATAAAAAAGCTACGCAACCAAACCAAATAATATCGTGTATATCATACACAAGCTATATACCTTACCTTGTCTCTCAGCAAAAAGACTCGAACTTCCTACGTCACGCGTATGGGTTGTGACGACAATAACTGATACTTGTATTAGCTTGCTGTCTAAAGTAAGTGTACTCAGGATGTATCAAAACAAGAAGAATGAGGATGGATAAAAATTGAATGTCTTACAGCACGGCAATGTGATCTAGGGTTTCAAAAGGCTTGTGAATCTACATTACGTTACAGAACTGTAGCAAGATGGGTAAAAGCCTTTGATGAAGGACACCAAATTGTGGTAGAAATGCATCGTCCAGGTCTTCCTACTGTCAGCGAAGCAGAAGTGCATGCTGCTACAGTACTAATCGACAGTGATCGACGCCATCTGACGTGCTTTACCATCCAACATACTCTTCAGACTAAGCCCTTGTGACTTTGACTTAATTCCTAAGATGAAAAAAACCGGGTGGCATTCACTTCAGAACTGTTCCACAGATTCTTGCGGCAATAGACCTGTGCATTCGAACTTTTATCCGAACAGGTGCTGCTACAGGTGTTCTTCGACTTCTACATCTTTGGAAACGGGTTATATACAATGCTGACGACTATACTGAAGGATTATAAAACATGGTGAATTGAATCAATTTTGTATTTCATGCAAATTAATAGCTGACACTATTAAATTTCCTACCCTCGTATTACTCTGTGGTTTCTTTCCATATTACGTATCAATACATTGGCTCTCAAAGTAGAAATTAGTGATTCCTAAGATGTCGGTAGTGAAGAGAACGGACATTTAAACAAAGGGGATGGAGTAAATAAAACTTGTGAAAAAAGGGAATTTACATTTGCAAGAGTTAAAGATGTTATTATAAATCTGGTCTACTAAAAACATTCAGTGTAGAAAATAACGTAATTTACAAAGTGTTGCCAATATTCTCATACAAACTTCTATATCCACGTAAGGCAATAAATTATATTTTCTCTGAAATATTGCTGACATTCCCAATGACCTTCCATGGTTATCCCCAAAATAGAAATCCGAGACCCATTTACCTGCTTTTGACACAACTATGAGTTTTACGTAAAGCAAATCGGCATTTCCTTCAATTTTATTTGAATTGCAAAACTAAAGCAATCCTAACTTCAAACGACATTCACTCGACATCTAGGTTACCTGGTGAACAAACATTGCATGGACCTCGTGAATAGCCGCAACTTGCGTCATTCTACATATAATCGTATAGGGACTTTTATAACGTATTAATTTTCTGTTATTTACTTTAATATATTTATTTCCAGTGAGTGTCCATGGTTAACTCCAAACAGAATTCCGACCCCTATTTACCTGTTTTTGCCACAACAATGAATTTTATTTAAAGCAAATTGGCATTTCCTTCAATTTCCTTTTAAATTCAAAACTTAAGCCCTCCTAACGTCCAATGATATCCATTCTACATCTAAGTTACCTTGTGAACAGATGGTTAATCCAAAACAGAAATTCGATCCCTATTTACGTGTTTTTGCCACGACTATGAACTTTACGTAAAGTAAATTGGAATTTCCTTCAATTTCATTTGAATTGCAAAATTGAAACACTCCTAACTTCGACATTCACTCGACATGTAGGCTGATTTACCTTATGGTCAAATATTGCAATGACCTTGTGAATAGCTTCAACATGCGTCATTAAATGTGTAAGCGAATAGGGACTTTTAAAAGGTATTAATTTTCTCTTATTTGCTTTAATATATTTACTTCCAATGAGTGCCCATGGTTAACCACAAACAGAAATCCGACCCCTATTTACCTGTTTTGGCCACAATTTTGAATTTTACGTAAAACAAATTGGCATTTCCTTCAATTTCATTTGAATAGCAAAATTAAAACATTCCTAACTTCAAACGACATTCACTCGACATGTAGGTTACCTGGTGAACAAACATTGTATGGACCTCTTGAATAGCCGCAACTTGAGTCATTGAACATGTAAGCGAATAGGAAGTTTTATAAGGTATTAATTTTCTCTTATTTACTTTAATATATTAGATAAAAAGAAAAAATTCCACACACTACCCTTCTATTGACTAATCACTTTATTACGCTTCACACATTAATACCCCAGCCACTTAATCCTAGGTAACGAAGCGTAGAGTTATGTCACTTCAACTCCTTAAGGAAAACGCGTATTCTGAACAAGAACTCCTCCCTGTTGGTGCTAATATGTGAAAGAGGGAAAGGGAGGCCCTCCTCTCCACAAGAACTCGTCTGTGAGAGATGTCTGCTCCCATCATATTTTCAAGAGACAGCGGAACACTTGGGATATTTTCACAGCTGTGCGAGGCAATATTCTCTTGACACACTTTTGAATGTTTTCGTAAGAAAAGGAGAAAGTTAATATGTCGAGGAGTTATTTTCTTAGCAGGTCTCGAGGGTACGTAAGAAACACAAAAAAAGACAGAGAAAAGGTTTTCTTGTCAAAATATTTTATGTCGAAGTAAATTACTTGTTCTCCCTTGTATTTGCTTTGCTACCGATCTGCTTGAAATTGCATTTACGGTTTCTTTGCTAGAAAGATAATCCAATTGTACTTGTTAAACTTTTGATTACTTTGAAGGTATCCGAATCAGTTTGTTTCATATTGTAAGTAATTATTTGGACTTCTTCGCAAATCCTTAATATTGATGAATTCGTTAAATATTGTGATACTTAGAAGATTTTATTTTCCAAAATATATTACCATTTCATTTCAAAATACTTTATATTTTATTTATTATTTATAATAACAATATCATTGTATTTTATACCTATATTACTATGTGAATTACAAAAATAATATTAAAAATAGTAAGAATGAAGGCATATAATAATCATATATCTTTAAAAATTTCTGATCTATTTATTTGTTTTGTGATAATTTTAGTACATTAAATAACTAGGGTCTGGTGGTATAAAATGGGTATTTTTTATAATTTCCTTAAAAGGCACATCATAATTTTTAACAATTATATTTTAGCTTTGTAATTTTATTTTTAGACATTTGTTGGCAACATTTATTTTACTTAAGAACTTTAACATTTTGCATCTGTCAACATAGAATGCCTTTTTGCAAGTTAGGAATACATCCTTCATTACTAAGTCCTTAAAAGCTTCTAAAAAAAGTAATATTTTATTTCTTTCATCATCAGTATTCTTTTAATAATCAACTACAAGGGTTTCTGATCCACAGTTTTTAAAACAGGCAAGAAATATTTTATGTATGCTATGTTTAATGATTATTTTTATATGATGGGGGAAATTGAGTATTGGTTAGGCTTAAGAATTTCTTATAAATTCTAAATTTTTAGATGTAATGATTTGAACCAGTCCTTCAATTTTAATGTAAATAATGTTAGATAGTATTTTTTTAAATTTATTTATTGAGGTATACAGTAAATTAATACAATAACAATAAAACGTGATCTTGTGAGCATAAAGATGTGTTTACATGGCTGTTTTGTACATCTGCGAATGGAAATGTGCTTCCATCTTTCATTGGATTTGAAAGTCTAAATTTATATGAAACTTGGACCAAGGGTGGACCACCTGGTTTAATTATACGGCTGCACGGAGTTATATAAATATATATATATATATATATATATATATATATATATATATATATATATATATATATATATATATATATATATATATATATATATATATATATATATATATATATATATATATATATATATATATATATATATATATATATATATATATATATATATATATATATATATATAATATATATATATATATATATATATATATATATATATATATATATATATATATATATATATATATATATATATATACATACATATACATATATATATATATACAATATATATATATATACATATATATATATATATATATATATATATATATATATATATATATATATATATATATATATATATATATACATATACATATATACTATATATACATATATATATATATACATATATATATATATATATATATATATACATATATATATATATATATATATATACATATATATATATATATATATATATATATATATATATATATATATATATATATATATATATATATATATATATATATATATATATATATATATATATATATATATATATATATATGAATGCTTAATAATCTGGTATTAACAAGTACTCTCAATGTTTGTATTCAATTTTCTAAAAGGTTATGTCTAGACATCATACTTTAGAACACTTTGTTATAGTTTGGATTATTAAGCACTCGTACCCCTGACACATATTATATAGAAATTTCTAGACTGATATGAAATATTCTTGTGATATAGAGCGGAATAGAGATGATAAAGATGAGAAATGTGGATTTTTAGTTTTTATTTCGATAAAATGGGGTGTAAACTTTGGATACTTTCAATAAAATGGGTTGTGAAATGCCTTGTGGGTTATAAAGGCACGACATATGTTTTCCGTATTAAAAATAAAAATTCATAGGATTAAGACTTTAAAAAATTATCTATCGCCTAATCCCCTATATAATAATTGCATAAGTTATCTGTCTGTCTGTCCTCAAATTTATGAAGCGGTTGGACCTGGAAGGGATAGAGGCATCCAAATTGGATTCTTGATGAATTAAGGTTAACGAAATTTCTAAGCGAGTAAAACGTTCGAAATCCACCCCTTCTCCCCTTGTTGGAAGTTTAATGCCATTATTTCAAGCCCTATATTCCCAAGTTAATAGAAAGTGATTAAATTTATCATATAATAAATAGGTAAAAATGACATATTTTTCTAGCATTATGAAGTCATTCCTTTAACCATCTCATTTAATACATTCTTATTTTAAATTATTTAAATATCGTCTGCATTATTTTCATACGTTTCATCACTGAAATGAGCTATTAAGTAAATAACTTTCTTTTATATTTGGATTAAATAATAATTAGGTACATATGCGATAATTTAAATTTAATAATTGATTATTCTCTTGCAAGGAAAATTTTATCACCGGTATTAACATCAAATTTTTTCATAAAAGTCTAGGAATATTTTTCACGGACTAATAAATATTCATCATTTAAGTTATATATGTTTTAAAATTAAGAAGTTTGTTTGTTGGTATGTTAGTTTTTTATACATAACCACACGGTGTGACTAAATGAATTCAAGGTGGTTCGAAACTTCATTCACAGTATCGGTAGAATTTAGAGGAGTTTTAAGATAAACAAATTATTGAGGGTGTACCAGATAATTCTCAACCAATAAACAAACCATTTTTACCTGCCTCATACGGTACTTTATAATTCTGTAAAATTAAAAATTTTACTGATCCTGTCATATGGCGGGCTATAAGCTAGTAATTTAATACTTTTAATTTTTAACACTTCTACAATTACTATTTTTAGAGTATAAACAATCTTCTTTTTTCTAAATTCATTGACTGACATAGCATGTAAAAGACAATTATTCTAAATATCCAGGTTACAGGGTTATCCAAGAAACATTTTATCTTCGTCTCTTTCATCTTGGAACACGCAATAACTTCGTTGCCAGTTATTTGGCAAATGTACAAAATTCTAGTTATAAAATCTTTCTCTTAACTAGGTGTATTGAATACATTGTAATTCACAGAAGCTACTTTAAATACAAGACATTCCAAAGTGTAATTAAAGAAATTGATTTTTTTAAATATCTTCTTAAAGGCGTAAAAAAGGACTGATTGTAGAGGCTGTTTTAATCTCAAAACGAGGATGAAAAAGAATATATTTCATAGTTCAGTAGTCGTTAAGCTTACAACATACTTAAGAAAGCAGTAGATATTAAAAATCGATTAAAAATCTAATATTTCTATCTCACTGAATTTTGAAAATTAAAAATTTTGCCCATCTTGTCATATTACGGGCTCTAATGCTAGTCAACTAAATATTGTTTGCTCTCTATTGTTTGCTCTTGCTATTATGTGAATTTTGTTATATTTCTTTATTTCACTGTGGAATAATGACCCAAAAGGAATACAGTATTTGGAGAAAGATCCATAACATGTCTAAAAAAAGATTAGATGTTATTTAACACTTAATTATTGGTGCTACTAACATTTGAATTTTTTCCTAGAAATATATATTAATACTTCGCTATAGTGTAAAATATAATTAATAGTCGAAATCAGGCATTTTTTCCCTATTTCACTTTCCTCTTGGAGTCGGTGTTGTCATGTTGTTTTGAAAGTTGCTGTCATATTGTTTTATTGGTGCTTCAACTTCGTCCTAATTTGTCAAGTATAACGCCTTAATAACGTATATCCCAAAGTATTTTTGAGATTATTAATACAGCAATAGCTAAAAACAGTGTGGTTGATGCAACTTGCGAACTTTGACGACACATACGTAATAGCCAACTATACAACATGATTTGGATTATTTTAGTGTTTCTCCAAGCAGCAGAACTTTGAAACAATACTACAAATGTGATACTTTATGTCCAAATGACATTTGCTTAATAAGAAATTATGTTCGAGCATATTTTTCTGGGTTTAATTTTAAAACCATTGACAGATTAAACGTAAGTAGCTTCGGGGATTGTATAAAATGTCTCGAATAACAATATTTCGTCACATAATAGCAATCGCAAAAAATAGTGGTGTTGATGCAACTTGAGAAATTTGATGGCGTATACGTTGTAATAGCCAACTAAGCAATATAAATTTCGTTAATTTTAGTGTTTCTGCAACCAACATATCTTTGAAACAATAATACAGATGTGATACTTTTTTGTCTCAGTGACTTTTGCTTTATAAGAAATTATGTTCGAGCATATTTTTTTCTGGATTTCCTTTAAAACCATTGACAGATTAAGCATGAGTAGCTGCGGGGATTATATAAAATGTCTCGAATAACAATATTTCGTCACATAACAGCAATCGCAAAAAATAGTGTGGTTGATGCAACTTGCGAAATTTGACGGCATGTACGTTATAATAGCCAACTAAATAATATGATTTGGTTAATTTTAGTGTTTCTTTAACCAGCACATGTTGGAAACAACACTACAGATGTGATACTTTCTGTCTCAATGACTTTTGCTTAATAACAAATTATGCTCGAGCATATTTTTCTGGGTTTAACTTTAAAACCATTGACATAATAAGCATAAGTTGCTGCGGGGACTGTATAAAATGTCTCGAATAACAATATTTCGTCACATAATAGCAATCGCAAAAAATAGTGGTGTTGATGCAACTTGAGAAATTTGATGGCGTATACGTTGTAATAGCCAACTAAGCAATATAAATTTCGTTAATTTTAGTGTTTCTGCAACCAAAATATCTTTGAAACAATAATACAGATGTGATACTTTTTTGTCTCAGTGACCTTTCCTTAAGAAGAAATTATGTTCGAGAATATTTTTCCTGGATTTCCTTTAAAACTACGGACAGATTAAGAATAATAGCTATATACAAAATGTAATATACATATTTTGTCAATTACCATGTGCAGTAAATATTTATATCGTTATGATAAACAAATAAATTTATATGACTTTTATAGGTACTAACAGCAATATCTTATATTCGAAAAAAAATTTATTAGTTGGATTTTCTTCATAAACAACAGCCAAATATTAATGTTAGAATATTCGATATGTTGTTGAGTATTAACGCAATATAAATATTTATATCGATTAAAATATTTAGTTAACTCAAATTAATTGGTACATAAAACATTTTTTATGGTTCTTTAAAATGAATCGAAGTACAAAATTTAATTCAACAGCTCTTTGTGTTCTACATTTATTTAATTTTAACAACATGTTTCAAGCTCATATTTTTGTGTAAACTCCTTTAATCGTCTGAATTCTACACTCATTTATTTCTCATTAAAGTTTCTTATCACTTAATGTATATAAAAATTTAGTTCGGCTATTGACCCTTAAGCGTTTTTGCGAATATTACAAAAAGTTGTTCTAAATGTATAAATTGAATAAAAACTTTTTTTATTTCAAGTTATCTAAAAAAATTCTTGAGAAAAGAGTTGGGTAAGTATATTAAATTTCTTTAGCTGTTTTATAGCGTAAGATAAAAGCCCTGAGACTATCTATTTTTTAACATGCAGATGATTTCTAACACTTTATCAGTGCTGTCGTTAATTACGTAATTACATTCCAAACATATTACAAAGCTATAAACATTACAAAAAAAACAGAAAGTTTAAAAAAATAACAAAAGAATATTTTTAGTACAGTTTTCAAATAAATATTAAAAATCTCTAAAAATAATGTTTTAATTAAGTGCCAATAAAATAATCTTTTTATCTTTTATTAATTTCTTATAATAACTCAGGTTATACTGAACACTTACAATTAGTCCTCAAATGCTAATTTGAAGCCTAATTGTTGCATTTAACTTGTCATTAATACCGATAAAAATTAATTTTCATTAAAACAGTGACATAATTGTGACGCTGTATAATGGAAGCCGTGCGACTATTCGCTTTAATCCCGTATTCAACTATTTGAAGAAAATCCAATGGTTGTCGGCAATGTACATTACTTTAAGTCCCTTACACTCATTACTGTAGCAGTTCAGAGTCCTGTTCTGAAATAACGTATTATTAGATTTTTTCATCATTTAATACATTAGTTACTAATAATGTGACTCACTATTTGTTATTACTGGATTGCGATTATTTGAAGCCTAATTGTTGCATTTCTGTTGTCATTAATACCGATACAAATTAATTTTCTTTGAAACAGTGACACAATTGTGACGTTATATAATGGAAGCCGAGCCACTCTTCGCTTTAATTTCGTAATTTTTTGTCTGAATATAATCCATTGGTTGTCGGCAATGAACATTACTTTAAGTCCCTTACAGTCATTACTGTAGCAGTCCAAATTTCTGTTCCGAAATCATTCATTTATTATTAGATTTTTTTCAACATTTATTACGTTAGTTACTAATGAGGTGACTCACTATTTCTTATTACTGGCCTGAGATTATTTGAAGCCTAATTGTTGCATTTCCCTTGTCATTAATACCGAAAAAATGAATTTTCTTTGAAACAGTGACATAATTGTGACGTTATATAATAGAAGCCGCGTCACTCTTCGCTTTAATCTCGTATTCTTTTGTCTGAAGATAATCCAATAGTTGTCAGCAATGCATATTACTCTAAGTCCCTTACAGTCATTACTGTAGCAGTTCAGAGTCCTGTTCTGAAATAATGTATTATTAGATTTTTTCATCATTTAATACATTAGTTCTAATAAAGTGACTTACTATTTCTTATTACTGGCCTGCGATTATTTGAAGCCTAATTGTTGCATTTCTCTTGTCATTAATACCGATAAAAATGAATTTTCTTTGAAACAGTGACATAATTGTGCCGTTGTATAATGGAAGCCGCACCTCTATTTGCTTTAATCCCATATTCTTTTGTCTGAAGATAATCCAATGGTTGACGGCAACCTATATTATTTTCAGTCCCTTACAGTCATTACTATAGCAGTCCAGAGTCCTGTTCTGAAATCATTCATGATTAGATTTTATATGAATTAATACATTAGTTACTAATGGGGTGACTCACTGTTTCTTATTTCTGACCAGCGATTATTTGAAGCCTAATTGTTGCATTTCTCTTGTCATTAATACCGATAAAAATGAATTTTCTTTGAAAAAGTGACATAATTATGCTGTTGTATAATGGAAGCCGCACCACTATTTGCTTTAATCTCGTATTCTTTTGTCTGAAAATAATCCAATGGTTGTCAGCAATGCATATTACTTTAAGTCCCTTACAGTCATTACTGTAGCAGTCCATAGTCCTGTTCTAAAATCATTCATTTATTATTATATTTTTTCATTATTTATTACATTAGTTATTAATGGGGTGACTAGATATTTCTTATTACTGACCCAACAATTAGGCCTATTTGATGCCTAATTGTTGCATTTCTATTGTCATTAATACTGACAAAAATGTATTTTCTTTGAAACAGTGACATAATTCTGACGTCATGTATTGAAAGCCACGTCACTATTTGCTTTAATCCCGTATTCTTTTGTCTGAAAATAGTCCAATGGTTGTCAGAAATCCACAGTACTTTAAGTCCAGAGTTCAGTTCTGAAATCATTCATTTATTATTAGATTTCTTTCATCATTTAATACATTAGTTACTAATGAGGTGACACACTATTTCTTATTACTGGCCTGCGATTATTTGAAGCCTAATTGTTGCATTTCCCTTGTCATTAATACCGATAAAAATGAATTTTCTTTGAAACAGTGACATAATTGTGACGGTATATAACGGAAGCCTCTCCACTCTTCGCTTTAATCCCGTATTCTTTTGTTTGAAGGTAATCCAATGGTTGTCGGAAATTCACATAACTCTAAGTCCCTTACAGTCTTTACTGTAGCAGTTCAGAGTCATGTTCTGAAATAATGTATTATTAGATTTTTTCATCATTTAATACATTAGTTACTAATAAAGGGACTCACTATTTCTTATTACTGGATTGCGATTATTTGAAGCCTAATTGTTTCATTTCTTTTGTCATTACCGAAAAAAAATAATTTTCTTTGAAACAGTGAGATAATTGTGATGTTGGAAGCCACGCCACTCTTCGCTTTAATTTTGTATTCTTTTGTCTAAAGATAATCCAATGGTTGTCAGCAATGCATATTACTTTAAGTCCCTTACACTCATTACGGTAGCAGTCCAGATTCCTGTTATGAAATCATTCATTTATTATTAGATTTTTTTCAACAATTATTACATTATTTACTAATGAGGTGACTCACTATTTCTTATTCCTGGCCTGCCATTATTTGAAGACTAATTGTTGCATTTCTAATGTCATTAATACTGATAAAAATGAATTTTCTTTGAAACAGTGACATAATTCTGAATTTATATAACGGAAGTCGCGTCACTCTTCGTTTTAATCTCGAATGTTTTAGTCTGAAAATAATCCAATAGTTGTCAGCAATGCATAATACTCTAAGTCCCTTACAGTCATTACTGTAGCAGTTCAAGAGTCCTGTTCTGAAATAATGTATTATTAGATTTTTTCATCATTTAATACATTAGTTACAAATAAAGTGACTCACTATTTCTTATTTCTGGCCTGCGATTATTTGAAGTCTAATTTTTGCATTTCTATTGTCATTAATACCGATAAAAATGAATTTTCTTTGAAACAGTGACATAATTCTGACGTCGTGTATTGAAAGCCACGTCACTATTTGCTTTAATAACGTATTCTACTGTTTGAAGATAATCCAATGGTTGTCGGCAATACATATTACTTTAAGTCCCTTACAGTCATTACGGTAGCAGTCCAGATTCCTGTTCTGAAATCATTCATTTATTATTAGATTTTTTCAACATTTATTACATTAGTTACTAATGAGGTGACTCACTATTTCTTATTACTGGCCTGCGATTATTTGAAGCCTAATTGTTGTATTTCTCCTGGCATTAATACCGATAAAAATGAATTTTCTTTCAAACAGTGACATAATTGTGACGTTGTATAAGAGAAACCTCTCCACTCTTCCCTTTAATCCCGTTTTCTTTTGTCTGTCCAATGATTGTAGGAAATTCACATTACTTTAAGTCCCTTACACTCATTACTGTAGCAGTCTAGAGCCCTGTTTTGAAATCATTAATTTATTATTAGATTTTTTTAACATTTAATACATTAGTTACTAATGAGGTGATTAACTATTTCTGATTTCTGGCCTGCGATTACTCACACATCACAAACAGACGTTTAAATTGTTTGAAATCGTAGTATTTGTTTGTATTCATTGTATAATAAAAATGTATAGCCCAACCACTAATAAAGTTATAAGCAGTTGTTTGTTTGATAGTAAAGCTCAAGGTAACACAGTAATAATTTCTAATGCTTCGTTGCTTTTCTATTATTCCGTTCATTAGTTATTTTCAGGTAATTAAATACTGAATCCTCCATTAGTAATAATGATTTAATCATATTTATTTCGTATGAGTACTTCATGTTGCATCCATATAAGCCTCTTAATAGTTACAAACCACTGTTCTTATTTTTTTTTAATTTCCGTATTCTTTATCAATACCTTATTTGTCTTATTCATTGAAGTTATTAGTTATAATTAAACAGCAAAATTTAGAGATTATCCATAGTATATATGGCTTTCTATTTCTACTCATATATAGCGATATTTATTTCCCTAAAAAACTTTTTGTGTGAAACATAAAAACTATATAAGACATAATAAACTTATGATCTTTGAAGGCTGTATACTGCAAGTCTTGCAGCATATATTTTGGAGTGTTTGGTTAAATGGATGCACAATGAAAAATCAACGTAATAGTATGTAGTATGGAGAGAAAAAAATAAACAGGATCAAGTAAAGTTTGGTAAAAGTTTAATGTTAAACTGGACTTATACAGAAGGAGTATAAGTAAATAAATATGTCTTTTCACAAAATAAAAGTGAATCACTCGGTATTTGCTTTTGTAAATCACACATGAAACATGGTAGTTCAATAAACATTTCAACTATATCGTTATGACTATGATTATCAGTTTAGTATCATCATCATTTGGTATAGTTTATTATCATCCTGTTTTTTTGTTTATAATTATGCTCTTATATTATTAAAAATAATATAAGCTCATATTTATAAACAAAACACGCCAGTAGTATTGTGGAGTTTAAATATACTGTATAAAAATTAAATAAGTCTTATATGAGTAACACGAAATACACGAATATGCTAAACATAATTTTATACATAGATTTACGACATGTAGGTCTTCGTTATATTTATGCGTGGCAGAAGAAACGGCCTTGAAACTAAACAAAATAATCATATTAGTTATTGTGTTATTTCTTTCACCGTTGAATAGGCAGCGTGAAAACAACTCTGCATTTATTCTTTTCTTACAGTTATTCATACATACTATACACATTTTCGCGAGTGTTCTCTTATGCCTTTTTTATTCATCAGTTGGATATTCTCGACTCTCTTTTTTTACTTATCTGCCATGAACCATGAGCAGTATGTAACTAATAGTTACTAATATTGATTTCGTGAAAATATTAGAAGTGTTTTCTCACTTATCTAGCAATAACTGACACTAATAACAGCTTCTGGATATACGATTTTATTAAGAACAACATTATGTTTGCTTAGCTACTGGTAAGGTCGCAGTTCTTATGCGGCATAATCCATTAGATTTGTTCCATAAAAATATTTTGGTAGTTAGAAGGTTTAGAAGCAATGCATTCTTTGAAATTGTTTTCTCTATACTAAATTTGTGCATAACGTTTAGGAGCTTTATGAAATTTTGTAATTTTCTAAATCCTTAATATGTAATAAAGAAACAGTCCAAGAAAATTAATCTATCTAAAAAATTTAATTAAATTTACCAGGGTAAGTTTTAAGGGTGACTAGACTGGGCTACAGTCTAGAGGCTTCCAACCTCCTTAAAGATTTTCTAAAATATGTATAATTATTTAGAAATGTGAGGGATATTTATTTACAGGTAATATAGTCATGTATACATATACATACACACACACACACACACACACATATATATATATATATATATATATATATATATATATATATATATATAATATATACATATGTGTATATATATGTATATAATATATATATATATATATATATATATATATATATATATATATATATATATATATATATATATATATATATATATATATATATATATATATATATATATATATATATATATATATATATATATGTATATATATATATATATATATATATATATATATATATATATATATATATATATATATATATATATATATATATATATATATATATATATATATATATATATATATATATATATATGTATATATATATATATATATATATATATGTATATATATATATATATATATATATATATATATATATATATATATATATATATATATATATATATATATATATATATATATATATATATATATATGTATATATATATATATATATATATATATATATATATATATATATATATATATATATATATATATATATATATATATATATATATATAATAAATTTAATTATGATTATATTCTAAATTAAGTGTCTGGCTATTCCAACCTTAAATTCGAGCAGTTTAAGGTTGCTGGCAAATTCGAACCTTAGGTATAAGTGAATTTTTGCTCCTCTAACTATGGTAATTTTTGGTGACTTTGGAAGTATTAAACTTGATTTCTGCTTAGGTCAATTATTCTTATATAGTTTCTTTGCGCAAATTAGTTTTGCTTTTAGCATCGCTCCCTAAACAAACTCTTAACACTATCAGTGGATTTCTCACTTGTGCCCTCACAACATTATATAAGCTAATGTAAAACAATTTGAAGGAGGAGTTCAAAACATAGATTTCCTGAATAAGCTCATTTATTTTATTTCAAATTTTTACCTGTTATTCTCTTACGACTGCACTATCTAGCATGGATAACATCTTAACTTTGTAGTGGATTAGAAAAAACCCTTTAAGAATATAGTGTGATGGGTGTTTTACTACTTGATCAAACTTACTGGAGATATGCTAAACATAAACATGATTCAAAATCTAATAGCCCCGCAAGGTCGAAATTCATCATGCCGTAGAGGGAATAGTGGTACAGGAAGCGTAACTAACATTTTCGAGACATCGTCTGCTTTTCCGAGATGATTTAGTATACTGTAAAAAGAGAAGTAAGCAAAGAATTTTCCAGATTTTAATACTGTTAGATATGCAGATAATGTGAGAAATACCTCGCTTTTCCATAAACATACCGACATGCCAGGAAAGACAGTGTTCAAGAAATAAAGTCATGTAATGACATAAACTGTAACTAACAAAATAACTAAAACTATATAATGCTACGATAAAATTAACATGGTAAAAATTGCAGCGAGAATTTAAGTCTCCAAAAACCTCCAGAAAACATTACACTAAGACAGCGATTTCAACCCACGGCAAACGTTTCATATCAGTGAGACGATGTCCGGAGAAATACTGTAATAAAAGAGATAAATCAACTCTGACTATAAGTTGAGAGTATGCTTTGCAAATCATTTTTAAAAATTATAAAATATATAAGCTATGAGTTATAAAATTTTGTAAACATGTAAGTTTATTCCGTACAAACAAATTAATTCATTGATTCTAATGTTAAAAACTTAATTATACAGTTGAACCTCGATTATTCGAAGTAACTGTAACCGAACTTACCTCGGATAATCGAAATTTTCGGATAATCGAGAATTCATCAATAATCATCTAGTCCAATATGTAGTATCTTAGTGGTGTAATAACATTCGATTGTTCTGGGCAATATAACCTTCGAAATATCGAAATATTGTTATTTTTGCTTAGAATAGGGATGTTTGAAAGTGGTGAATGTACACTCATACCGAGAATTGTGCTTTCGAGAAGGAATTCTAAAAAAAGGAATTCCAAAATATTTATATCCCCCATAGTTTGAAAAGGATAACTTGCATACAAAAAGAATGTGGAAAAAAAGAAAACTTAAAAATTCATGTTTGTAAAGAGAAAATTTTGGATGGTAGAAGTGCAGAAGAAACCAATTTTGGTTAAGGGAAAGTTTCGGTTAATCGATGTTCGGATAATCGAGGCACTACTGTGTTTTAGTTTTTTATATTTTGTTGTTTTTTAAAATGTTCCGTACTATTTAATATTTCATGATTTCCTCTAACATGCTTACTAAATGTTCCCAATGTTGATTTAAATAAACCTGGATATTCTCTTTTGATTTTTAATTAGTTTTATTTAGATTAATTATACTCAATTTAAAGGCATAAAGTCAGACTTTTATAAAAATGGAAAGAATAGATATAAAAATAACTAGTTAATCAATCCACAAATGATTGGTTTGGTTTGGAGCGCTACGGTCTACTGTTTTGCACACGAGGGTTAATGAGACCGGGACCTCCTGTTTAAAACCGATTCCGAATGGCTACGAACTTCCATGCCTTAGTGGGATTCGAACCCACGAACTTGATACCGACGATCAGCGCCCTAACCAATAGGCCAGCTTTCGATCTACAAATGAATACCCAAAAATATTCAGAAGAAATTTTTAAGTAGTAATAAGGCAAAACTCTAATGGAAAATACAAAATTTATGCAATAGGAACATGTAATATGGTTATTTTTATTTGTGGTTTTAACTATAAAAGTTATTTGAAATCATAAACATTAGGAATATATATTAAAAGAAATTCCTAGCAATGATGTAAAACCCCATTTTTATTCGTACACAAAATGTCTAGAAAATGCAGAAAGACATGTTTCGAAGCGTATTATTTTAAACTAAGATTTGCTTCATATGCAATAATATCGATCAATTTCAGAGGGAAATGACAGAAAATATCTAGGAATTCTCTTTTTATTCAAAAACTATATAAATGTTCTTTTTCAAATTACTTTCAAAGTTATTATTATTATTATTTGTATTGTATTTTGTGGCAACAGTTTTGTGTATTAAACGATATTTATATTAAAATTGAACTTTTTCTTAGTTATGTTTTAAAATACAATTAGATAAATATGTGACATTTTAAATTAAATTTCGTACAGGTGAGAGTTTATGATACCCTGAATTTTTAATGTTTTCTTTTTCTTTATTTAAGGTCTCATTCATGTTTACTTTGCTTTTATAGTCCTAGTTTTATTAGGTCTTAACATTTTACATTCATTGTATCTTTTCTTTTTATAGGTATTTAAACCCATTTCTTGGTGAAATCTGTAAGTATTTTTTATATCTTTCTTCTGTTTTTGATTTAATAATTAATGCTTATTATTGTGTAAATTCCTGTTTACTATTCCCTGCCTTGTGATAATTTGTTTATTTTTAATTCAATTTGTTGAGTAATTCAAATTATATTCAATTTGTTTCTGTTACTAAAAGATATCTTTTCTTTTTTTACTATTTCTTTATGCATTGAATTTCCTATAATATGTTTTTGTCAAATTTTCAATGGATAAATCTCGAAGTTTATTTAGACAAACGTACATCACATCTAAAGCTTGAACAATTATTTTAATATATTTTCTTAAGATGTGTGAAAAAGTATTTTTATAAAATATAGTGATTAATTTCTAAAACTAGTTTTATATTAAGTAATTTCTTATCTACATTCCCTATATAATAATATCCGTCTGTCCTCAAATTTATGAAGTGGTTGCACCTGGAAAGGATACAGGCATCCATATTGGATTCTTGATAAGTTACAGTTAGTAAAATTCAAAGCAAGTAAAATTTATCTTCTCCTAAACTATCAATTCGATTCTAAAATAAGTTGGTATATATATATATATATATATATATATATATATATATATATATATATATATATATATATATATATATATATATATATATATATATATATATATATATATATATATATATATACATATATATATATATATATATATATATATATATATATATATATATATATATATATAATATATATATATATATATATATTTATATATATATATATATATATATATATATTATATATATATATATATATATATATATATATATATATATATATATATATATATAATATATATATGTATATATATGTATATATATATATATATATATATATATATATATATATATATATTATATATATATATATGTATATATATATATATGTATATATATATATATATATATATATATATATATATATATATATATATATATATATATACATATATATATATATAGATATATAATATATATATATATATATATATATATATATATATATATATACATATATAATATATATATATATATATATATAATATATATATATATATATATATACATATATATATATATATATATATATATATATATATATATATATATATATATATATATATATATATATATATATATATATATATATATATATATATATATATATATATATATATATATATATATATATATATATATTATATATATATATATACATATATAGATATATACATATATATATATACATATATATATATATATATATATATATATATATATATATATATATATATATATACATATATATATATATATACATATATACATATATATATATATACATATATATATATATATATATATATATATATATATATATATATATTATATATATATATATATATATATATATATATATATATATATATATATATATATATATATATATATATATATATATATAGATAGATAGATAGATATAGATAGATAGATAGATAGATAGATATAGATATAGATATGCTTTATATCATAGTGAAAATTACTGTCGTCTTTAAGAAACTCGAAATCCACCCTTTTCTCACTTTTCGAGAGTTTAATGCCATTATTTCGAGCCCTATATTTTCCCCGCTAAAGATCAGACGATTAAATTTATGAATTTATCACATAATAAATAGGTAAATATACTATTTTTTTCTAGCATTATGACGTCATTACTTTAACCATCTCATTTAATCATTTCTTATTTTGAATTATTTAAATATCGTCTGCATTGTTTTCATACGTTTTATCACTGAACTAAAATGTTAGTTATACCTACTTATAATGTGACAAATGGATAAATTTAATCTTGCTTTTAACCGGGGAAAATAGGGCTTGAAAATAATGACATTAAACGCTCGATAAAGTGGGAAGAGCTGGATTTCAAACGTTTTAAAGACAACAGTATTTTTTGCTATGATATGAAGCATATTTATACCAAGTTATTTTAGAATCGGTCAATAGTTTAGGAGAAGATAATTTTTACCAGCTTTGAATTTTGCTAACCGTAACTCAACAAGAGTCCAATGTGGATGCATCTATCCATTCCAGATCCAACCGCTTCATAAATACGAAGACAGAGGGACAGATAACTTAGGCTTAAATTATATAGAGAATATATGAATCTTTGAAAGCTGATATAAATATATAAATAGATTTAACAACAAATGTATTTACCAAAGTTTATTTTTAAGCAGTATTTTGCTGCAAAATATTCACTATTTTTATGTTGTTCGGTGCAAAAATATACAATACAATTAAGCAATAAATGATCAAAAACACAAGTTTGCAGATACGTAAATTTATAGTTATGAATAAATTACGCAAAACCATGAATTTCAAGTAATTACCTCTAATTTATTCTAAGGAAACAACCTCCCTCTCAATTTATTAATTTCTTGCTATTTGAATTATAAATGATTTTCATGCAGAGCTACATAAATCTTTGCATAAATCTAAATTGTTTTAAAAATATTACCCAAGAAAAATTGTAGCTTCATCCAACTTTACAAATGGAAATTAAAAATTGTAAAAGCAAAATAATGTCTGAATTCTTGGAAAAAATAATTTAAATTTCTCCGTACAACTCGAAATTAATAAAAATCCTCAAATACATAACTTTATTAACTTAAGTAATATCTAAGATCGAGAGTTTTAATCATCTTACGTTATTAGATAGATTAAAGATTTGAAATTTAATGTAAGTCAGGCTCGCGCTTAATTAACTCTACTAGTCAATTCTAATATGTAGCCTAGTTTATTAAGTTCCTGTACAACAATTACGATCTCTACTTATTATTATTCACATTTCCTAATGAGTTTCTTTAGAGATTTTGTTAAATTCAAAATTTAAAAGAGGATTGAGTAATCAGAAAATATTTTTGCAATATAGTTATTAAGAGTTATGTAAAATTGCGTTTGTTATATTTATATTATAAACACACTTAAAAGCACTCTCCTGTCTGGAAAGATAGCTTAATGGTTAGGGTGCTGACCATCGGTACCAGAGTGAGTTCGTGGGTTTGAATCCCATTGTGACATGGATGTTAGTAGATGTTTGGAATCGGCTTTAAGCAGTAGTTCCAGGTTTCATTAGCCCTCGTGTTCAAAACGTAGACCGTAGCGCTCAAAATCAAACCTGCCTGGAAAGTCTAAACAAACAGTGATTAATTTCATAATATATGAATAGCAAAACTCATAAGACATACCAGTGGCGTTGGGGGTAACAATTCGACCTTCCACGACACTGTTCCAAGGTTCCATCACCAGTCTGGGCAAGGTTAACTCGGCCTTTAATCCCTTCAGTGGGTAGATGAACTGAAGACCAAGCAAGCTTGGAATCTAAACACTGGGGGTTCCGCGTAAGGTTGACCACCCAACCGGAACATATGCTTCTCACCCCAGAGTTCTTGGTCTCGGAATTTGAGTTTGATACCATGGTCCCTGGTCTCCTAAGGGCTGCTACAACGAGAAGTTTGGGTAGCTGGGTCTAATGCCACTTGTTCATAACAAGCCCGAATGAATGCTGCTCTTTTGAATTAAGGCACAAGTGTGCGGCTTTCATGGTTAACAAGCACCGTTAACCCTTTGACAGTTTCGTTTTTTTCCAGAATTCGGTCAAAAAATGTCACATTTTTTTATTGCATTCTTTTGTTCATTTTACATTTTTAAGCAAAGATATATGTTATTAAAATTAACATTTTATTAAAACTGAAATTAACATTAATATTTTTAAGCATTTATTACAACTTTTTTTTCTTTCTATGAAAGCATCATAGAACTGAAGTTTACCTTTAGTCTCATGGATATCCAAGTTAATTTTTGGAATTCCAGTGAAAGCAAATATAAGAGGAGGATTCGAAGGATTATCACAGTTAATTCAAAAAAATTATCTTGCTTGACTGATTCCATCTGTATTACTATCAGAGTCACTACTATCTAGGTCATCTAGTAAACTTTCGCTACTATCATTTACATATAATTCAGTTTTTTATTCCGAGTCACAGTTCGAATCGCAAGAAATTAGCTCCATACAATCTGAATTATCTCTTATTTAAAAGTAAAAATATGCTATTCAACTCTTACATCAATAAAATTATCAGGCGGTTAGTAAAATATAACGAGAAAGCTATACACTAAAAGATAACAATTCGTCTTCTGATAGTAAACATGCGAAAAAACCCGCGTTTAGAAACCAGAGTAGAAAATACAATAAACTGCAAATTATCATTTACTGGCCATTTACTTTACCATCTAAACGAATAATTTTTTACTAAAAATGGAGAAAATACGGCCGAAACAGCGAAAGCGAAATAGAAATGAGATTGCCCGTACGCCTTACGGGGAAGTGAGTAAAGGCCCGAAAGCTGTGCCTGTACGGCGTAAGGGCAAAACAGGGATGGGGTTAAGCAGTAAGTCCCTGTTTAATTAGCCCTCATGTTGCAAAAAATAGACCTACCGCTTCAAACAAAACCTGCTTAGAAAGTCTGATATCATTCAATAATTTCTTAATATATGAATAGCAAAACTTATAACTGATGCCCAGTGGCGTTGTGGTAACATTTTGACATCCTACTAAACTGTTTCGAGGTTCAATCTCCGATCTCGACAATGTTAACTCGGCCTTTAATACCTTCAATGAGTAGATAAACTGAG
>CM063501.1:113029481-113039481 GCA_032207245.1 Pardosa pseudoannulata | reverse complement strand
TATTTAAAAAATATTTTAATAGATTTATAAAAAAAAGATATTTAGGTGAATACAAAGAAATTAAATAAATTTTACGTACATATTTTAATACTTGTATCTTTGAAACTTTTTTTAAACCTATATTTTTGGAATCATCTGAAACTATTCGGAATTTTGATAATACATAAAATTCTAAACTGTAAACCCTCTTTTATTTTGTTCGTTATTAATATGGTTTGAAATACAAACTCCTAGAAAATAAATTACATCTAATCTTTTGCTTTAAGAATCTTTAACTTTTAAAAATCTAATAACCCAAACCAGACGTTTATATAAGGTTTTGTAAGCAAGTATTTCTTTTTAAGTTTAAGTGTGGAAAATACACTCTCTTTATCAGGTGTCAAACACCTCAACATGAGCTTCTTCTGCTATTTAACTGAGAAGTTATTACAATATGTAAATCAAATTCTATTCCATTATATTTCTTATAATCTGTTAATGAAAGTATGAAATTTTATAGATTTAATTAATATTAACATTTTCTGATCATTTTCAATTTTTCTTCTCGTATCTTCATCCATCGTGTAGTGTTTAATATCGAACCATGTGATACTGTGGTGTCCCATATAAATTCAATTATACAAAAACTAATGAATAATTATATTAATAGTCAAATAAAAAAGCAAATATACTGAACATATTATTATATTTTTATGTTCTATTATAAATTTAATTGAATTCATGATTCTTATGGCATGATACAATAATATACATAAAAACTGTTGGAGCAAAAATTTTATAATTTTAAAGAGTTATAAAAATTTTTACTGATTTTAAAGTCTTTAACAATCTGAGATAAAATAATTTTTCATATTCTGTTCTACTGAATAATTTTTAATTCGTTGCAGTCCAATGTCGATTTTGACAACAAAGTACAACTATGAGTATGCCTCGACATGTTTTTCAAATTTAAGAATTACTCATCCCACTTCACTTAAAATTGCTAGGTTAACAATAAATAGAAAAAAGGTTAATTTAAACCAGATTACTAGGAAAAAATAAAAATAATATAGTTAGCAAAGGTTTAACTACTATTATAAAATACAATATAATTACAATATTTACAGTGTCCTATAAATAAAAGTACTAAGAGCATTATGTGCCTTTTAGAAAGTTATTTTTTAAACTGAGATTCAAGGTTCTTTGTCAACTCAAATGTTGGAAACAAACTGTTTATACACACCTCGTAGCCTGGGAACACACACAGTAAAGAAATATCGTGATCCTTCTGTTTACTTGATTTAGTGATCAATAAAAGACTCTTTCTCCAAACGCGATTACGGCGGAAACAAATATTTGGTCTACATTTTTTCTTTTGCTACTTGAAATGTCGACACCAAATTTAAACCAGAAATGGAAAAAGATTGTTTGTTATGTATTTCCTTATAAGATTTTGTAAACTATTTCATTGTAATTGAAAAATCTCTTTACTGAACTCAATTAGAATCCCATGAAAAAGATATAGATAAAATATATTAATAAATCAAAGTGCAATAATTATTGTTTTACCTTTTTATTAATAAACGTTTTGAATTATAGAATTTAAACCATTGGAAAATAATAAGAAATAGTTTGATTTTCAGTCAAAATAGAAATTTAAATAAATTATATTTTAAGGACAAATTTTAATACGGTGAATAATTAGTGATATCGTCTCACATTGAGCTTTTATGTTAAGTATTTTTTCAAAAAAAATTATTTATTTATGCATATGTCAACACTTTGAATGCTATATTTAAAACATATTATACTAGATTCATAAAAAAAGGCATTTACGTAAACAGAAAGAAATTAAATAAATCTTACGTACATATTTTAATACTTGTAATTTTGAAATTTTTATCAAGCCTATATTTTTGGATTCATATGGAACTATTCGGAATTTTTATAATACATAAAATTCTAAACTTTTAACCCTCTTTTATATGGTTAGGTATTAAGATCGCTTGAAATACAAACACTTAGAAAATAAATTAAATCCGACCTTTTACTTTAAGAATCTTTAATTTTTATAAATCTAATAAACCAAACCAGATGCTTATATAATGTTTTTCTAAGCAGGTATTTCTTAAGTTTAAATGTGGAAACTACATTCTCTCTAACACGTGTCAAACCACCTCAATATGAAATTCTATTATTGAACTCACATATATTACAATATGCAATTTGAAGTTTATTCGGTTAAGTAAAATTATGAAATTTATAGATTTAATTAACACTGTCTGATCATTTTCAATTTTACTTCCATTGTCTTAATCCATCGCAAATTGGTTAATATAGAGCCGTGTGATGCTGTGGTGCCCCATTTAAATTCAATCACATAAAGACTCATGAATAATCATATTACTTTACAGCTACACAAGCAAACTTACAGAAAATATTATATTCTCATATTATTTTATAAATTTACTTCAATCGTTGATTCTTATGACATGATAAAATAATATAAGAACTAACATCAAAATTAGCAGAATGTTTTATGTACTTCACCAAATCGAGGATATTCATGGCTCATTGAAGCAGTAATATGGGAATTAACCAAAATTAAACTAATTACTAATAAAAAAATCTTCATTGAAAGTTGTTTTAAAACGCTGTTTAAATTGTTGGGAGGCCTCGCTGCAAAGTAACGATTATTATTCTAGATTATATATCATATACTAGAGGGTAAATAAGACAGTGTTAGATTAGCGCTATTTTCTTAGTAGGCTTCTCTATCAAACGCCATTCCTCATTCCTCTATCTAGAGCTCTACCTCACTGAGGGCATTAGAAATCCGGAGTCGCAACCTCTGGTGAATTGCAGCATTTTCAATGAGACTCTAAAACTCTGGTGAATCTTCACCATCCGGCTCCTCACCGAAGGGAAATACAATTATCTGGTTATCTCGTTATGTTGAATACACAAAGAACATATATGTATCTCGAATTCTTGCAACTGGACTTTGGAATCCTAGTATACGCAGCAAAGCATTCTGTTTGCTCTTAAGAACATCGTTGTTATTCCGACCCCTATGTAGACGACTACATCACTGAAAGCATTTCAAAATACATCTCGTGAAATGAAGCCTCTGGTGAGTTGGAGCATTTTCAGTGCTACGTTAAAACTCTGCTGAATCCTCACCATCAGTCAACTCACCGAAGGGAAATACAGTTATCTGGTTATCTCGTTCTGTTCAATATACAAAGAACATATATGCATCTGCAATTCTTGCAACTGGACTTTGGAATTCTAGTATATGCAACAAAGCATTGTGCTTGCCCTTAAGAACATTGTTGTTTTGGGGCGTCTGTCTAGGCGACTATCTTACTGAGATCATTTCAAAATACTTCTCCCGAATTACAGCCTCTAGTAACTCGGAGCATTTTCAGTGCGAAGCTAAAACTCTGGTGAATCCTCACGATCCGGCTACTCCCTGAAGAGAAATATAATTATCTAGTTTTCTCGTTCTATCGAATCAGCCAAGGAAGCAGATGCACATAGAATTCTTACAACTGGTCTTTGGAATTCTAGTATACGCAGCAAAGCATTATCTTTCTTCTTCTTACTTCGTTGTTAATCAACCTGACTAGTTACTATGACCTTATTGTTCTGAGTCTTTCCTGTGGCTATGGTTTGTAAGGAAATTGTCTTACCTGTCCAACAGTCATCCGCTGTAAATTTAATTTTTTGTTTTTAAACAACCTGTATTTTATTCGCAATTCTAAGATATAATGTCATGTATTGTTGTTAGCTATTTGACTGAACCTAAAGCCATCCCGATTTATATCATGTCATGTAAACCAAATGTCTTAAAATCTGCTTGTTTTCTTGTTCAGATTTTAAGACTGAAACTACACTTTAATTAAATTAATTCCTGCCTCTTAAATAACCGTTTTATAACAACAAAAATATTTCTTAAATATATTTACGTTGGATAATAGCTGAAATGTTAGGGCATAGGTTTAAGAACCATATTACAGGTATACGAATTCTACTGCTAACATACACGTATGCCACCATCTAATTTCATGCACCAATATCTAGCACCCATTAGGGACAGTTAAATATTTGTGGAATTTTTATGTTTTTTAGATTTTTTTATGTTTTTTAGGAGGGTCGACAAGTTCTACTTTTCAGCGAAAGTAGATAGGAAACCTATGAACAACCTACCAAGTTTTTCAAGTATCTGACATTATTAACTTTGTCATTTGGATGAATATATCAGAATTTAGAAAGCCTCCCACATAAGTTTTCTTTTTCGGTATACCTACTTAAATAAAAACAAATTGCTTAATCTATAAATATTCACTTTACAACACTGTTTATATGTAGTGAATTCAACAGGGACTGTAATTGAAACTCAGATTAACAAAATCTTCTAAATACAGTAATTTCTTTATATTTAGATAATTTACATACATATGCTAAGACAAAATACTTAAAAATACCACTTTAAGCGATAACAACAAGGGAAACATTGAACTCACTCCAATATCCAACAAAATTAAATTCAAAAGCATAAAGCAATGCTGCCACAATACAGTTACCAAACTGTGTGAACGCTAAAGTTTAGAGCATTACGTTATCGCAGATTACTGAAATTGCGGTAGCGACCTGATTCACATCGGTGGTAAGCCGAAACATGTTACACTAAACCGATCTCTTATCACGAAACTTTTCTTATTTTCTACATGTCATCCTATAACATGTAAAACGGTAGCCGATCTCACAAATTTGGTCTGTAATATTTTGTTTAACTTTCATATTTGTGAGACTCACAGTAACTTAGATGGATGATATTTATTAATACATATATTAGGCAAAAATGACTCAGTAGTGGGTTAAATAGGTTGAGGTCTCATTAGTTATCGTGTTACTACAAAAGTAGACCTTAGCCCACAGCATCCAAACATGTTTGTTTTTACTTACAAGGGGTTTCAAAAATAACCGGTATATTTGAAAAATCAATAAAAACAAAAAGGACAGTGATAGAAATACACAGTTTATTGCAATATGCTTGGGACAGTAGTACATTTTCAGGCAGACAAACTTTCAAGATTAGTTACAATGTTTCCCAACAGATGAGGCTGCAGTCTGGAAAAATCTAAACTACGATATTTTCCAGATATCCAGCATGCGCAGCAATAATATGGCTTATTCTCAGAACGAAATTATCAGAAACCCGTGTAAACATCTCAGGCGCGATGGCTTCGCATGCAGAATAGTTGTACTTTTTCAGTTATTCAATTGTTTCTGGATAGTGGCGGTACACCTGGTCTTTTAAGAGTCCCCACAGAATAATATCGTAGTTTAGATTTTTCCAGACTGCAGCGCCATCTGTTGTGGAATATTCTAACTAATCATGATAGTTTGTCTGCCTGAATATGTACTATCGCCCCAAGCATATTGCAATAAACTGTGTATTTCAATCGCTGTCCGTTTAGTTTTTATTGATTTTTCAAATATACCGGTCAATTTTTAAACATCCTGTAGCGTATTGTAAAAATAGCTGCTTATTTAAAATTTGAGGTCAAACTTTATTACTGTTACAATACTATATTTGCTATAGAGTAATATAATAAAGAAGAACAACACGTACTTCTTTCACTTCTTTCAAATGAACTCGGAATTCTCGAGACTATCAAGAAAGTGCTCAATGTTTACCTAGTGAACCTGGTCTTTTTTCGATTTCTGCTTCATTCTTCATCACGTCCGAGACTTACTAGTTTGAAGTATCACGTCTGGACATAGCATCCAGTTTTATAGAGTCCAGAAACTCGAGAGGGTGCAATTACAGCGAACGAATGATTATCTGAAAAGGAAAGATTCATTTCTCCAGCCAAACTCAAAAAGGGGAAATAGGAACTAAATAAAGGTGAATCAATAAGGAAATATAATTTAGTAAATTGCATGTTGGGATTAGGGGTCGATCAAATTTCGGAGCTCAATCCATGTTCCACCTTTTGCAACAAAGAATCAATTTATTTTTCCTTCCCCGTATAAAGTGTTAACCCCGTATTTATGATACTTTGTTGCTTGGGAAAAATATGAAATAAATAAACAAAAATTAAATTATTTATTGTATTTATAATATTATTTTTAGTTTCTGTAGCTTTATTGTAGTTGTATGGTAGCGATTATCAACATATCGGGTGTACCCCATTAATGACATGATAACACGAAGATCAGATTTCGGAGCTAAATCCATATTTCATCTTTTGCAACAAAGAATTAATTTATTTTTCCTTCTCCGTATAAAGTGTTAACCCCGTATTTATGATCCTTTGTTTCTTGGGAAAAATACGAAATAAATAAATAAAAATTATTTATTGTATTTATAGTGTTATTTTTAGTTTCTGTAATTTTATTGTAGCTGTACGGCAGCGATTATCAACATATCGGGGGTACCCCATTAATGACATGATAACACGAAGATCAGATTTCGGAGCTAAATCCATATTTCATCTTTTGCAACAAAGAATCAATTTATTTTTCCTTCTCCATGTAAAGTGTTAACCCCATATTTATGATCCTTTGTTGCTTGGGAAAAATACAAAATAAATAAACAAAAATTAAATTATTTATTGTATTTATGGTGTTATTTTTAGTTTTTGTAAATTTTATTGTAGCTGTATGGCAGCGATTCTCAACATATCGGGTGTAACCCATTAATGACATGATAACACGAAGATCAAATTTCGGAGCTAAATCCATGTTCCTTCTTTTGCAACAAAGAATCAATTTATTTTTCTTCTCGTATAAAGTGTTAAGTAATTATGATCCTTTGTTTTTAAAAAATACGAAATAAATAAACAAAATTAAATTATATATTATATTTATGGTTTTATTTTAGTTCTGTAATTTATTGTAGCTATGATAGCGATTCTCAACATCTCTACCCCATTAATGAAATGATATAAGATCTGGTCGAATTTGGAAAATCAAACGACATTGTTTTGCCTCCAATCATTACATTTTTTTTATGCAGTAGTTAATGAATGTCTTATTTTTTATAATTTTAAAAATAAAGTTTTAATTAAAAGCATTCGCAGTGAAAGTGCTATTTTATGGAAATCGAATATTTCATCTATCCACTACCTGCAAATTCTTGATTTGGAATTATTTACGATTTTTGTCCAATTTTTCATCATTTATGTATTATCAATTGGCTTCATTTTCTAAAATAAAATGTACACTTTCACTGCAAGCTTAGCATCCCTGCTTTTTAAATACCCATTATACAGATGAGTTTTTCTAGCTTTCTTTACCTACTTTATTAATATTTAAACTTTTATTTTTCTAATAGTAGCATTGAGGCATTGAATTTATCATTAAATTCTTATATAAAAATATTTAAATTTCAATAAGCACTTATCTTTATTCCGCTCCTCTCAATATAAAATCTTCTTCACCACCTTTTATTCTATTTGTAATTCTTCTCTTCCACTTGAAGTTCCGAGTCTGATATCAAGAACAACTAAAAGAGATATTCACCGAAAGCTTAAAAGCTGCTTCGATAGAGCACGAAAGGAAATAACTCAAAACGACACCCGAGATAAGGCCACGATGACATCTCATTACATTTTTATGCAGTAGTTAATGAATGTCTTATTTTTTATAATATTAAAAATAAAGTTTAATTAAAAGCATTCAAAGTGAAAGTGTTATTTTATGGAAGGAGAATACTTCATCTATCCACTGACATCTTCTGCAAATTCTTTGATGTTTTGGAAATTTATTTACGATTTTTGTCCAATTTTCCATCATTTATGCATTATTAATTGGCTGCATTTTCTAAAATAAAATGTACACTTTCACTGCAAGCTTAGCATCCCTGCTTTTTGGACACCCATTATACAGTTGAGTTTTACTAGCACTGCGCTTTCTTTACCTACTTTATTAATATTTAAACTTTTATTTTTTTATAGTAGCATTCAGTCATTGAATTTATCATTAAATTCTTATATAAAAAGATTTAGATTTCAATAAGCACTTATCTTAATTCCGTTCCTCTCAATATAAAATCCTCCTCACCACCTTTTATTCTATTTGTAATTCTTCGCTTCCACTTGAAGTTCTGAGTCTGATATCAAGAACAACTAAAAGAGAAATTCACCGAAAGCTTAAAAGCTGCTTCGATAGAGCACGAAAGGAAATAACTCAAAACGACACCCGAGATAAGGCCACGATGACATCTCCAATTCACCTATCGAAGCCGACATGTCAGATAGAGGATAACAGAATTTCCACTTGTTACCATTCGGCATCGCAAAGGAAATTTCGATCAAAAGCTAACAGAATTTGATAAAATTATATGCCATTCATTTAAATATTTGTCAAATGTTTTGAATTCGGGAGAAATAAGTTTTAGATAGGAAAAACAAAATGAATCTTTACAACATTAATCTAAATTTAATAAAATGAGACAGAATTTCTCGAAAGGTAATATCGCTACACATCTAGCTCCTAAACCACTATACGGTCTCATTAGCCCTGGTGTGCAAAACAGTAGACCGTAGTGCTCCTAACCAAACCAAACCAAACCAAACCTAAACCACTATATAATATTTCTAAACTATTTAATTTTGATGTCTGAAATATAAACAAATGCCAGCAGTTCTATACACTAAATCACTAAAATTGAATATTAGTTTTTTTTTTTTCAATTATGTCTGAACATATTAAGAGCCGAATGATTTAGAAATATTACGGTATATAATATTTCTAAACTATTTCATTTTGATGTCTGAAATATAAAAAAATGCCAGTAGTTCTGTACACTAAATCACTAAAATTGAATATTAGTTTTTTTATTATTATGTCTGAACACATTAAGAGCCGAAAGATTTAGAAATATTACGGTATATAATATTTCTAAACTATTTCGTTTTGATGTTTGACATATAAAATAATGCCATTAGTTCTATACACTAAATCACTGAAATTGAATATTAGTTATTTTTTCAATTATGTCTGAACATATTAAGAGCCGAACGATTTAGAAATATTACTTTATATAATATTTCTAAACTATTTCGTTTTGATGTCTGAAATATAAAAAAATGCCAGTAGTTCTATACACTAAATCGTTAAAATTGAATATTAGTTTTTTTTTCAATTATATCTGAACATATTACGAGCTGAACGATTTAGAAATATTACGGTATAAAATATATACTAAATCACTAAAATTGAAGATTAATTTTTTTTCAATTATATCTGAACATATTAAGAGCCGAACGATTTAGAAATATATTTCTTTAATTTTGATGTCTGAAATATAAACAAAATTCTAGTAGTTCTATACACTAAATAACTAAAATTGAATATTAGTTTTTTTTTCAATTATATTTGAACATATTATTTTCATGTCTGAATTATAAAAAAAATGCCAGTAGTTATGTACACTAAATCCCTAAAATTGAATATTAGTTTTTTTTCAATTATGTCTGAACATATTATTTTGATGTCTGAATTATAAAAAAAATGCCAGTAGTTCTATACACTAAATCACTAAAATTGAATATTAGTTTTTTTTTCAATTATATTTGAACATATTATTTTCATGTCTGAATTATAAAAAAAATGCCAGTAGTTATGTACACTAAATCCCTAAAATTGAATATTAGTTTTTTTTCAATTATGTCTGAACATATTAAGAGCCGAACGATTGAGAAATATGATGGTATATAATATTTCTAAACTATTTAATTTTGATGTCTGAAATATAAAAAAAATGCCAGTAGTTCTATACACTAAATCACTAAAATTGAATATTAGTTTTTTTCTTCAATTATGTTTGAACATATTAAGAACAGAACGATTGCCAAATGGTTAGAGTGCTGAACTTCGGTACCGGAGTTAGCGTTTTTGAATTCCACTGAGTCATGAATGTTCCAAACGTTCGAGATTAAGTTTAAGCAGTAGGTCCCTGTCTGGTTAGCCCTGGTGTTGCAAAAAGTAAACCGTAATGCTCTAA
>CM063501.1:113011981-113026981 GCA_032207245.1 Pardosa pseudoannulata | reverse complement strand
TGTTAATCCTGTATGTATATAACGTTCAAAACAATTGAAGTATATTGACGATGTGCCTGGATATTGCGGCTGGTAAATTTTATAGCTGATTGACGCATGGTTGACAGACCTGATAGGATATTTAAGAAAAAATAAACATATTTGGGAGAAATAGTAGATTTTATTTGGCATTTGCGTATAAAAAGAAAAATAAACCCAAACTGTGCATATGATATAAAATACCTTTAAAAAAGTTATATCATTCAAAGGAAATCATTTCTAAGAGAGTGTTTGATTTCTTCGGACAGCAAGTAATGTTGATTAGCTCTGTGGCATGGTATCAATAAGGCTATTATTTAGGAGCTGTGTTATTCTGCTTCTATCACCAGAAGAGATTTTTCCAGTACTTTAACAGTTTGGATGTGGTATGTGACCAGCAACTCGTCTGTCTAGCATGTACCGATCATTTTTTATTGTGTTCATATCCAAACATAATAAAGCATGATTGTGTTCAAGGCTAATGGAACAACGAAAGTGGTCTTCCACTTTGGCTGTTCCATTCGCCTAGTTCTTTCCTCAAAAAAATAATCATTCACCGAGTTAATACAATATAACCTGCAATTATAGTACATTAGATAGAAGGTGTCTCGAAATGCCACGGAATAAGGGACAACAAGAGCTCTGAGGATCTCAACCTGCATTGGCAATTGGTTATATATCAATTTCGAATGAGATCGAGATCGGGGTACCTTTCATTGGAAAGGACAGCATAAACTATCTCTACCCAATTGCCAAATCTGAAACTTCTGTGCACGATCGCACGATTACTTTTAGTGCCACGTTTCCTCCAAATCAAAAGGCTCTTGATATCAGGAGAAAGAGAAATCGGTACTTTTCACCGAAAATTATATTGCTTGATTAATTTATCTCTAGTACACATGTTCTGGTGCCCACTCCCTATGGACTCGACAGTATCTTTGTCTTAACGTATTGCGTTACATTGGAATGTGATCATATAGAACTATATTGTGTTGAAGATTTCAGGTCAGATTCAGTTGAAATTACAGTGTTAGGAGCCAACCGTAAGTATAGTTGAAGAATTGTGCCATTCATATTTCGGCGTCACCGAACCTTTAGTGGTAAATATTGATCTTAATGTTTGCAAGTCTTAGTTTAATGTCTGAACCTTGCTCTGGTTTCCGTTATTCATTTCCACTCCCAAAAAACGTAACCTAAAAAATGAAATTTTAGGAAATTCCAGTGAATACTACTACTTCAGCTCGTATTTGTATTCCCTCTAATAGACGAACAATTATCCAAGAGTCTGAACAGGTTAAATGACATCGTTGAGTCATCGTAATAATCTAAACAATTTATTTACCAAATCTATCGTTCTTTTCTACATTGTTATTATTAAGTTAAAAGCCAAATTTCATTAGAAGTGGATTAAACGTCTTTTTTAACTTAAAACTCAAATTTTCCATTCTCCAAAGTTTGAAAATGGATATAATTTTCATAAGGTTTTCATCTTTCATTTCTGACAAACAAAGAGGCTTATACCATTATTTTATACAAAACATACAATATCCTTCAAAGGTTTTCGTAAGATATGAATTATATGTTGTGAAACCAAATCAATAAAATCAATATATATTATAATAAATCAGTAAAATTGAGAATATCTGGCAATGACCAATATGTTTATTGCAATTTCTGTATGAAAAAATAATATATTTTCCTGGGACCAAAAATCAGTTTGATAATGATGATAAATTTCATAAACACTACCTCTACTGTCACATTCAGTTTCCATCCAGTACAAATATCCTTTTTTCCTCAATGCAAATCACATTTAACGACAACTTAACACCTCGGCCTCAAATCTCCCGCTACATTTCCGCTGTTTCTATTTGAAAACACTCCTCTATTATTTCACACACATGTAAATAGTTTTAAGGGTCCTAGCGTGAGCCCAGGATCTAACCATTAGTATTCGCCTCGCGGTGCACTCCGGAATGAAGCGAGACTTTTCGACAAGCAGGACACGTTCCCTCTAAAATGATACGGAAGCCTTTTAAGAGAATGTCAGAGTCATCTCTGTCGGGGATTAGAATGATGCGGATTTTCCCGTTTGGAGAAAGAGGTATTAGGCGTGGATGTCATTATGACGTAAAATCCAGAAAACTTCAATACTCGATATGAAATGTGAAAATGGAAACTTCTTTGTAAATAATGATATTTTAATGGTATAAACATGTATCCATAATATCAGTAAAGTAGCTGTAATGCTAATATTTTCTAGTGGTGTAGATTAAAAACCATTTTAAATAATGCCTACAGATATTTGGCTGACAGACTTATTTGGTTAAAATCATGAATGTATTTCCTTCTGATTGTTCATTCGGATTCGTTTACAGCTTTTTGGCTTATTTTACTGCAACATAAGACCTAATTAGAACGGATAGTACTGTTTACAGTTAATTCCAAAGAAATATATACAAGCTGTACTACCACCAGTTTTTCAGCTCAAATTACCAGCCGAAATACTATTCGGTAAAACGTAGCCTGTCTACACTTGAGTCTACATGCTCCAATCTAGCTCTCTAATCGTAATACTGTTTAATCTGATGAAAGTACTTTAATTTACTTGTAGCAAGAAAACTAGACCACAGCTTTTGAAATCCACCTAACTACCAAATAGCTATCATGTGGCAAAAATTGGACCATATCACTCAAACCAAATCAATACAAAGTATTCCGTAGAAAATGTATACACTTTAACGGTGCAATCATCGTGTGCTTCAAATATATGTAAAAGCTATTATTATTCACACAAAATCATTAAATGTGTATTCCTAGCAAATAACAATCGCAGTATTACACATTGCTATAAAGGACAGAGACTAATGTTGAAGTGGAACAGATAATTACTTATAATTATATGCGAAGTATCATACTAAGTCCAAAAAACTAACCTTTAAAAAATAATCATAGTATTAGAAATGCGCATAGAACCTTTTCCCTAATGCTTCTTTTGAAAAAAAAACTAAATCCTAATAGCTTTTAAAGTTATTAAAATCAATCTCAATTATTCATTAATTGTTATTGATTGATCATTAAATTCATCGTCTGCTTCAAAATGTATGTAAAAGCTATTTATTCACACATAAACATTAAATATGTATTTCTAGCCATTAACAATCGCAGTATTGCACATTCCTATAAAGGACATAGACTAATGTTGAAGTGGAACAGATAATTACTTATAACTATATGCAAAGTATTATACTAAGTCCAAAAACTTAACCTTTAAAAAATAATCATAGTATAAGGAATGTGCATGGAAACTTTCCATAATGCTTCTTTTAAAAAAAAAACTAAATCCTAATAACTTTTAAAGTTATTAAAATCAATCTCAATTATTCATTAATCATTATTCATTGATCATTAAATTCATCGTCTGCTTCAAATGTATGTAAAAGCTACTTATTCACACATAAACATTAAATATGTATTTCTAGCCATTAACAATCGCAGTATTGCCCATTGCTATAAATTACACTGGCTAATGTTGAAGTGGAACAGATAATTACTTATAATTATATGCGAAGCATTATACTAAGTCCTAAAAGGTAACCTTTAAACTTATCATAGTATAAGGAATGAGCATGGAACCCTTTCCATAATGCTTCTTTTGAAAAAAAACTAAATACTAATAGCTTTTATCGTTATTAATATTTTACCTTAACAGTGTCAACACATTCACACAAATGTATTGCTAAGAATTTATTACAATTCCAAGCAGATTAGTAAAAGACAAAATTATTTAATTTTGAAACGTAACAACAATCTCAGTATTGCTCATTGCTATAAAAAACATAGGATGATGTTGAAGTGGAACAGATAATTATGCATAATTATATGAGAAGTATCATACTAAGTCCTAAGAAGCAACCTTAAAAAACGATCATAGAGTAAGGAATGCGCAAGGAACCTTTTCACAATGTTTCTTTTTCAAATATAACTAAATACTAACAGCGTTTAAAGTTATTAATATTTTACCTTAAAAGTGTGAACGCATTCCCACAAAGGTATTGCTTATAATGTAATAAACTTTGAAGCAGAATAGTCAAAAACCAAATTATTTAATTTTGAAATGCAACAACAATCCAAGTATTGTATATTGATATAAAAAAAATAAGTTAATGTCTAAGTGCAACAGATAATTAACTATAGTTATATGCGAAGTATTATACTAAATCCTAAAAAGTAACCTTTAAAAAATTATAATAGTATAAGAAACGCGCATTTAACCATTTCCAAATTGCGTCTTTTGAAAATCTAAATACTAATAACTTTTAAAGTTATTAATATTTTATCTTAAAAGTGTGAACACATTCCAACAAATGCTTTGCTAAGAATTTATTACACTTCCAAGCAGATTAGTAAAAAACAAAATTATTTAATTTTGAAACGTAATAACAATCTCAGTATTGCTCATTGCTATTTAAAACATAGGATGATGTTGAAGTGGAACATATAATTACCTAAAATTATATGCGAAGTATCATACTAAGTCCTAAAAAATAACCTTTAAAAAAAGATTATAGAGTAAGGAATGCGCAAGGAACCTTTTCACAATGTTTCTTTTCAAAAAATAACTAAATACTAATAGCGTTTAAACTAAATACTAATAGCTAACTAAATACTAATAGCGTTTACTAGCACGCTGTGGTATAGTTATTAATATTTTACCTTAAAAGTGTGAACACATTCCCACAAGTGTATTGCTAAGAATGTATTACACTTCCAAGCAGACTAGTAAAAAACAAAATTATTTTATTTTAAAACACAACAACAATCGAAGTATTGCACATTGCTATAACAAACATAGGCTGATGTTGAAATGGAACAAATAATTACTTATAATTATATGCTAAGTATTATACTAAGTCCTAAAGAGTAACTTTTAAAAAATTATCATAGTATAAAGAATGTGCAGGGAACCTTTTCCATAATGCTTCTTTTGAAAAAAAAACTTAATAATAATAGCTTTTAACGTTATTAATATTTTACCTTAAAAGTGTGAACACAAATGTACTCCTAAGAATTTATTACACTTCATTTAGTAACAACAATCGAATTTGAACATTGCTATAAAACATAGGCTGATGTTGAAATGTAATATAATTACCTATAATAAAAAGTAACCTTTAAAAACTTCATAGTATAAGAATACGCAAGAACCTTTTCCATAATGCTTCTTTTGAAAAAAAAACTTAATAATAATAGCTTTTAACGTTATTAATATTTTACCTTAAAAGTATCAACACATTCACACAAATGTACTCCTAAGAATTTATTACACTTCCAAGCAGATTAGTCAAAAACAAAACTATTTAATTTTGAAACGCAACAACAATCGAAGTATTATACATTGCTATACAATAATAGGTTATGTTGAAATGGAACAAATAATTACTTATAATTATATGCTAAGTATTATACTAAGTCCTAAAGAGTAACTTTTAAAAAATTATCATAGTATAAAGAATGTGCAGGGAACCTTTTCCATAATGCTTCTTTTGAAAAAAAACTTAATAATAATAGCTTTTAACGTTATTAATATTTTACCTTAAAAGTATCAACACATTCACACAAATGTACTCCTAAGAATTTATTACACTTCCAAGCAGATTAGTCAAAAACAAAATTATTTAATTTTGAAAGGCCACTGTCCATTAATGAATAATGGTGTGGCATTACCCCAACGACAGAAAATAAAGAACTTTTTATATAATTTAGGATTATTCCATAAACTTTACAAATTATTTAACAATAAACATTTAAAATTTTATTTACCTAAATATAAAATTATCAAAAAAATATGCATATATATTATATACGTATGAAACACACATTGAATTTTTAAAAAAATTAAACGAACATTTTTGCGGGTGAAAATAAACCCAAACTTCTGTAACATATTTCAGAGAATCCGGCACGTGTCCTGGATATTAGAGTGGTCAGTCTCCGCTTCCAGAAGCGGTTATCTGGTCCGGTTTCATCCGGAATACAAATGCCGCCCTCCAGATTTATAACCTGTCATTACAACCCGCTATGGCAGAAATGAGCGCTGCATGTCTGAATATGGAGCGGGAGAACCATTTATATACATTACAAAAATATTACGAAGGGAGAGGGGGGGAAAAGTTGGGATTCGAAGACAAAGAGTGAAATTCACCACGTTATTTGGAGAAAGGTTTTTAGAGGAGAGAAATATTATCTAAAAATCTGGAGGGAAAAAAAAAGTCCAATTTGAGAGAGTGACTGGATTATGTTTGCTTTCTTTCTTTCTCTAGTGAGTTTTTTAAGTAACATCTGTATTCATGACGTGTAAGTTCTTTTCATTTTAGTCAAGTTTAATTTCTTCGGTAAAACTGGGAAATATTTTTCACTTTTTTCTCTTTCCAATGCAGCCAGAAATACAGACAGGTATCTTTTAAGTTGAAGATGGCTGAGAAACTGCTATTCCTTTAGTACGTGTGCGTGTAGAGAGCTTGTGTAACTGAAAAAATGCTACGGTTGCGAGTAACCCGAAGTACTTTCGCTGGGTCCTTGTAATTTAAATTTCTATTTAAGTTTCTATAAATCTGGAGGGAAAAAAGTCCAATTTGAGAGAGTGACTGAATTATGTTTGCTTTCGTTCTTTCTCTAGTGAGTTTTTTTAAGTAACATCTGTATTCATGACGTGTAAGTTCTTTTCATTTTAGTCAAGTTTAATTTCTTCGGTAAAACTGGGAAATATTTTTCACTTTTTTCTCTTTCCAATGCAGCCAGAAATGCAGACAGGTATCTTTAAGTTTAAGATGGCTGCGAAATTGCTATTCCTTTAGCAAGTGTGCGTGTAGAGAGCGTGTGTAACTGAAAGAATGCTACGGTTACGAATAACCCGAAGTACTTTCGCTGGGTCCTTGTAATTTAAATTTCTATTTAAGTTTCTATAAATCTGGAGGGAAAAAAGTCCAATTTGAGAAAGTGACTGGATTATGCATTCTTTCGATCTTTCTTCAGCCAGTTTTTTAACTCCTTCCAGGTTTTTCCCGAGCTGAATTCGGGCAGGTGAAATATACCATCCTGGCTAATCCCGAGTGTAGCTCGGGCACTGCAATTTTACACTGTGCAATCAGTCTTTCTCGAATTATTTCACATGCACTTTTTATGGTTTCGAATGCTTTTGTTTACTTTTCTGGCTACTAGATTATTTACTGCTCAATGAGAGACAGCAGAGGGAAGAAGGTGAGGAGAGAAACAAGGTTCTATTGTCCAGATTGCGATATTGGGCTCTGTCTAGTACCGTGTTTTCGATTGTATCATACACGACCAAATTTTGATTAATAATTTCATAATTATTTATGTAAATGCGTAGGATATAAATAAAATTTAATTCAAGATAAAAGCTAGGTATTCTAAGCTTTATATTTATAGTTAATGTGAATTGACTCCAAAGTCTAATGATTTCTGCCCTACAGAAAGCCAACTATACAGGTAAATTACTCATTTATTTAAATTGATTTCTTCACATTAATTTTTAGGAAATTTTGTATGCGAATGATGCTGTTATGTTTAAGAAATCTACGTATGTATAAATGTAAGCATAAAAAATTTTTGACCCATAATCCTGAAATAAAATGAACCTGGAAGGAGTTAAGTAACATCTGTATTCATGACGTGTAAGTTCTTTTCATTTTAGTCAAGTTTAATTTCTTCGGTAAAATTGGGAAATATTTTTCACTTTTTCTCTTTCCAATGCAGCCAGAAATACAGACAGGTATCTTTAAGATTAAGATTACCTTTGCTGTATGTAATTTAAGAACAGGAACAAAGAATAATACTTCCCATCCGCGCACACACATTTGGCAAGCCAAATTTAAGTGTAACGTCCAGATCCACCGCCGATTTGTAGAGCGATGCTCTTAGGTTCAGGAGTTCATGGGTTTGATGTTCATAGCTGGCATGGATGTGCATAGCTGTACGGAATCAGATTTAAGCAAGTCTAATTACCTCTCTGTCTAATACTGCCCTGTCTAATTACCTCTCGTGTTGAAAAACATTAGCCAGTAGTGCTTCAAGCCAAATCAAACCTAAGGTATTGTATGGAATTGGAGAACATTGGACAGTATCCCAAATTTGGGGAGCCCGCAAAACCAAATTTAGTGGGCACGCCAAGCGTGGGCGATACATCAAATTCTAGAACGCAGTTTTCTGGAAAACCTTGCTCTATTTTTTATTTTCTATATTTTTTAAAAATTTTTATTCTTCTTAAAATTTAAAACCTTTTTTTTTTGTTCAAAATATACTTTAGAATTGGGTATAAACTTAATACAAAATGAAGCAGAAATTGTAAACTCCACCTAGAAACAATTTGTCGATCACTTGTACAAAATAAGAGTCAAAACAAAGGCGGCTTATTTTGCATTCCCAAGCCGCTATTAAAGAACATGGTGGAGTTTTGGGGGATCAAATTTCGAACGCACCACTTTCCGGTTATAAAATGAACGAATTCCTCGACTGAGCTATCATGATTCACAAATAAATTTATATTACTACTATCTCGTAATTAGAACTAGCTATAAACCATATGTATATATATATATATATATATATATATATATATAATATATATATATATAAATATATTTATATAAATATATAATATTTATATATATATATAATATATATATAATATATATATATATATATATATAAATATATATATATATATATATATATATATATATATATATATATATATATATATTTAAAGTAATGATGGAAAGCGTTACGTTCAAATAAAAAGAGCAAGGACTCTAGAAAAATGTTAAGGTATACTTAATAAATACTTAGTTCTACTTAATAAATACTTAGTAAATAAATTCTAATTCCTGATCTCGTTTTAAGATTCATAATTTGAAGGGATGTTTTATACTGATTGATAATAGACTTTTAGAAGATCGCCTTAGCTTCATTATCAGTAGTGTAACAAAATGGAACAGTATGACAAACCAAGTAAACTAATCTAAACTAACAACGTACTACATCGATATTTTTTCAAAATTTTATGCGAGCTCTAAAAAAGGGAAATTTAGGTGAAAAGAGGAAATATCGCCCACCTTTACCAAAGTATAAATTCAAGCCTACAGTTTAATAGTTCGTAACAATATTTAACATTTTTCAAGCTGCAAAAATCTTTAAATTGGACGAAAAAGTACAAGTAAAAAGATAGCCCCTGCGTATTTGGAATAGATTTCATAGAAATGATTTTATACGTACATCCACTCCACGACTTATATAATAAATAATAAACATCAGATTCATGAATTTGTTTCCAGTTACATCAATTTTGGAAGAATTTCTTTAAAAGTCTCCAAGATTCTTCTACCCATTTTTCTTTCCGAAAAAATAAAGCATTACAAATTTTTTTCTCATTTTCGTTTCGAAACCGTCACTGGCAAATATATCCATCATTCCTCAGGGAGAGAGAAAATATTCGATTCAAAAGAAGAGATTTTAGCGAATCCTATTGTTATTTGCTTGAAAAATACAATGCAAGGAGACTTGCTTATACCTTTGCCAAAAAATGGAAAATTATTTTTTCGATAGAGTAATTTCATCTACTATAAATCAGAATTATAAAAAAAGTTAATCATTCTTATTATTTTTATTTATTTTTGGATATGAATTAGTTGAAAATTTTGTTCACTATTAACTACTTTTTTATATGTATTAAAATAATGTATAAAGACAACAAATCATGGCCTGTCAAAAATAAAACAATAAAAACTTCAAGATGTATCCGGTTGATCCAAAAGATAATTAAAAAATGTTACTGACATACGTAGTTGTAGCGTTACATTTCTGCACCTGTGATTTTAATGTTGGTTTTTATGAAAAAAAATTAAAATAAAAACGGAAAGATAAAAATAAAAATATAAATTTACGTGGCGTACTATTTGACATTTATATTTAACAACGGCTTAATGATGCTATAGAACTCTCTGTTGTCAGAAGGAATTTTTGGTTTCCGTCCCATACACATATAATACATACATACATACATACACACATACATATATATATATATATATACATGCAAATATATATGTATATATATATATATATATATATATATATATATATATATATATATATATATATATAAATGTATATATATATATATATATATATATATATATATATATATATATATATATATATATATATATATATATATATATATATATATATATATATATGTATATATATATATATATATATATATATATATATATATATATATATATATATATATATATATATATATATATATATATATATATATATATATATATATATATATATATATATATATAAATATATATATATATATATATATATATATATATATATATATATGTATATATATATATATATATATATATATATATATATATATATATATATATATATATATATATATAAATATATATATATATATATATATATATATATATATATATATATATATATATATATATATATATATATATATATATATATATATATATATATATAAACATAGATATATATAAGCATAAATATAAAAACAAAAATTACTGTAATTCTTTAACATTCCCATATAAGGAAAAAATTGAAAATAAAAATTATTTCGTTTAATTTTTTTTCAAAACTAATCTTTTTCTAAGATTTTTATGTTAACAACAAACACAATTAAAGAGAAAAATTCCATTTTGGGCATGTTTTTCTCTAATATATTCCACTGACAAGCGGTTATCAAAATTTAGTTACTGTCTCCTAACAATTCGAATCAGATTTTCTATTATTTTCCTCACTGTCTACATATTTGATACTACTAATTATGTATTTAGAAACAATTTAACCTCCACTAAGCATACACTAGTTACAAATAAAATTTTGCTCTATTTTTAATGTCTGCATTTGACCAAACTTAATTACTCTTTCACCTTATGTGCACTCATTATTTTCTAAATGATTAGACCCCTTGTCGTTTTGGTTTGCCTCGAACAATTAATAATTACTACTGTCAATCACACAAACGAAGTTTCGAAATGAGAAACTGAACACGAACTAGACTGGAAAGTAATTGCTTAAATTTGTTAAAACGTTTACAAAACGGTAACAATTAATTCTAGTCTGCTAACATTTTAGATTTGAGGGAACTTCACAAGTAAACTTGGATATGATTTACAAAACTTTTGAATGAGGAATTTTCACGTTTTCTAATTTTAATTTTAAAGGATAGAAGACAAAAAAGTGAGCAGGACAATAGCTATTTTTCTTTCATTTAATAGCCTAATTAGTAATTTCTAATTGGTTTTATAGCAGACTCTTTAATATCTCTCAAAAACGATACTTTTCATCCACTGAATTTGTGACGTCATCGGTCATGCTGACACCAAGCGCCTATGCTGTTTACATGTTAAAATACGACTTTTAAATTTGATTTTGTGTAAAGTATCGCATATAATATAAATTTTTTTATTATGTCTTCAATTAAAAATCATATTATAAATATTGTATTGTGCCCCTCTGTAAAAATACAGCAACTAATTGCAATGAGAATATATTTTTCAGCGTTTCCAAAGATCCACATACATGTAAAATCTGCACAAATGCGATGAAAAGTGATGAGAAATGAAACCCCAAATTATCATATAAATCATCTCTATAGGTTTGTGAAGGACATTTATCGACAAGTAAATGCTTGCTTTTGTTTAAATATTACTAGTTTAGAAAAGTTAAAGTATATAAAAATACATATATACCTTTAAATGGACTGTTGATCAACCAGTGCTATTTAAATTTTAAAACTGCTAATTTTCGAGTATTATCCCAGAGTTCAACTACAATAAATGTTTGATAAAACATATAAAAATCTAAATCATATAATTGTCTAATAAATAACTCGGGGGAGGGGAATGTTATGTATTTTCAAGGTATTATAAATATTTTCTTCAGTGATGCATACTTTCTTAAGTGCATCAATTCACAGTGATATTTTTCGATTAAATTGGTGACTAATTTGAAAAAACTATATAATATTTTTAAAATATTTATAATGATATTAATTTACAAATTAAATTTAATTTCAGAAACTTTATACATTTTTTAATTTAATATTAATATTAAAGGCAGTAAAATTGTATTGCTATTTAAAAAAGCATAAATACTTAAGTAAAGCTTTTTAAAGATTTTAAATTTCTTTTCATCAAATTTAAAATACTTGGAAAGAATTGATTTGGTTTTGGAGCACTACGGTCTATTTTTTGCAACACGAAGGCTAAAGGTCCCGGTCTCACAATAAATACATCTTCTAATTTTTATTTTAATATATTACATCTATCTGTATTTATAAAAAGCGATGTTACTACAAATGTGGGTATATGATATATGTATATTTATTTGACTTGTCTATGTCTACAAACAGAAGAGCTGTGATTAGCATGAATAAAATATTAATATATGTTAAGTAAAATTGGATAAATATATAAATGATTTTACATACCTTTGGGTTTTAATTCCTTTAGAGTTTTATTTGTGCTCCCATAAAATCAGGGTTTTTTTCCCCAAGAAGGAAAACATTGACATGCTGTCAATTTTCGGGAGGTTGGCCAAATGTCCTTTGGTAAATCCAAGTAGAAGAGATATTTATGATAAATTAAGATAAATAAGCTATCTAGATAGATAAAATAAACCTCCAGGTTTAAATAAAAATCAGTTTTGATAGCTAGAAAATTTCAGAAACTTGCAAAAACAAAATCGGAAAATAGTGCTTGCAAACAATAAGAAAATATTGGACAACGTGAACGATGACGTCACAACCAATCACGGAGCGTTTTGATGTCACGTGAAATTCGCTTAACTTTAAAATTAATTTTTAAAATGATGGACCCAGTTTTTTACATTTTTAAGAACATTTATGAAATCTACGAGTCTGGAATTATCAGAAAAATACTAAGTTGTTCGAATCCCCCACATATGCAAATTCCTCATTACTAGGTGGACATTTTATTTTAGGTAAAATGGTACAGTTTTATTATAGAAATAGTATCACAGTAATTATTGAATATTTAAAATTTAAAAATCCAATTTCAACCATATAAAATAATTTTATCTATTTTTTATGTCATAAATTGATAAATTCAATCGCCTGCTCCCAACCGAGGAAAATAGAGCTTGAAATAATAGCATTAAAGGCTAGAAAAAGGGGAAGGGGTGTATTTCGAACGTTGCTAACCCTAACTCAACAAAAATCCAATATGGATGACTCTATCCGTTCCAGGTACAACCGCTTCATAAATTCGAGGACAGACGGATAGATAACTTAGGCTATTATTATATAGGGTATTCTCGTAACATTTTTTTCGAAATAATATAGTTAATTATTTCAAATTAATATTGTTGTTCGATAAATTGTATTGAGATCTATAAAAACCGTTATCTACAAGACATCGTGAATTTTGGGATTTCTCTAAAATTATATTTTATAAAAAAAACAATTAGATAATTTAAGAAAATCGTTATAATCGGCTCTGGCCATCCTATGAGGATACTAAAATAGAATTCTAAATAATTTTAATTTTTCAGGAAGATTTCTTGCAACGGAATATATTGACTTGATAAAAAAAATGAAGTTAACTTAAAAAGGAATAAATACGCCTTTTGTATAAAAACAAAATATACATACAGTGTGTTGCGAGCAGCAGAATCAATGTTTCTTTTGCAACCAGAACAAACATTCCCTAAAACATTACACAAATATTACATATTTACCCATTTACTCGCAAAAGAGATTTTTAAAAACATACGAAAATTTGGGTACAACCACTGATCTTTTTGCTTCCTTTTGTAAGAAATGAATTTCGAGCTTATTCTATCGACGATCACTTTCAGAATTTTCCACTTGTGTTTATGGTGCTTTCACAACAGTTGCTCTATATATTTAGCTGAAATGTTATGCACATTATATTTTTATTGCATTCGTGCATACGCAGTGAAACCATATTTAGTAAAGCTGCTTATATTTCATCCAATATTTAATAATTTTTAATTCCGATTGCAGGATATTGTGCAAAATGTCTTTTGACATGCTTCCTAAAAATAGCATTATTTGATATTGAGAATTCTGTACATTATAAGCAATACACTTGGAGAAATTTGGGATCGTTTTTATTTTTAATTATTTATTTTTTATTTCTAATGGCAAGGCAGGTTACTATTATAAAAGTAACAATTGTGGAACAACTGTACAAACACTGACCGAAGTCATTGCCCCGGGCGTTCTCTCATACAGGGTAGTCTAGGAGTCGGAAGAACCGCGAAGTGCCCCGCATTGACACAAATAACCTCTATTTAATGGTTCTCCAAGGTCACATAAAGAACAAAGAGGGGAGTCAAAAATGCCAATTCTATGGAAAAGTTCACTTAGGCAGTCATGTCCTGCCACTAACCGGGATCTTTTTTATAAAAAACCTTAACCCTCCGAGTGGAACACACTGAGGAAAAAAAAGTCTCCATAAAGTACGCTAAAGTTTCATTGTGTCAGTGACCAAAGTGTTCTATGATTTTTTACTTCACCCTTTGTCGACTAGATTGGAATATGGGAAACCCACCCTCGTTACTGTCCCTTTACTTCCGGTTATAAATAAATATATAAATAGACATTATAGATTGTTAATTTTTAATACACATAAAGCTCGTCAAGTCTCGAAGATCATCCCATAAGAAATAATGGGTTCTAAAAGTACAAATAAAAATATTCTTTAAGAGAATGATTTATATCTTTTTTACGAAAGTCATCCAAGCTATTTAAGTAGTACAATTAGAGATACATCCGTTACCGCAAGCGAAATACTTCGAAATAGAGATTTACAAAGCCATGAAAAGCTATCAGCGTCTTTGTGCCTCAGGGAATAAGTG
>CM063501.1:112979481-113006981 GCA_032207245.1 Pardosa pseudoannulata | reverse complement strand
CTTAATACATATTATATTTTATCCCCTTATATATATAGACGATAAAACCCATATTAAGGTTTATATAGGAATGATGTGACTCTAATATCACATAGTTTACAAGCATTTATAAAAAGTGAGTAGGTACTCAAAAACAATTTCAAATCCTTCACTTATAAATGACATCTTATGTACGAAGATTTAAAACAATCTCGAGAGTATTCGTAATTTTGTTTCAAAATTTTTACTTACCAAGCAATGCTTTCATCAACAAAATGGAGCCAGACATTTCAATTTATTTTTTTATTTAGCCCGTCATATGACAACATCAGTAAAATTTTTAATGTTTTAGAATTTTAAAGTGCCGTATTTATTTTGTGATTCTATTTTTACCTATTTATTATGTGATAAATTACTAAATTTAATTGCCTGCTCTTAAACGGAGAAAATAGACGCTCCAACAGGGGGGAAGGGTTGGATTTCGAACGTTTTAAAGACGAGAGTAATTTTTCCTATGATTTGAAGCATTATTATATCAATTTATTTTAGAATGGGATAGATAGTTTAGGAGAAGATAATCTTTACTCGCTTTGAATTTTGCTAACCCTAACTCATCAAAAATCCAATATGGATGCCTCTGACCATTAAAGGTTCAACCTCATCATAAATTCGAGGAGAGACGGATAGCTAGCTTAGGCTATTATTACATACTGGATTCTTCAACATAATGTAGAAATTGACTTTAAGTTCACACTGACAGGGACACCGAACTGAAATTGCAATACCCCTTTATTTCCGTCAACTCACATAGAGTGCTTTATCTTTAGAAAGTAACTTGAAAAAAAAACCTACACCCCTATCTTATCCCAACAAAGAGTGAAAAAAATGTCATCTTCATTATTTATCTAGACTAGAATTTCTCCTCTTTGAATGAACTTTCTGAATCCAACATTCCCTCATTGTAAAGTGTCAAGACATTTGCAAGACTTCCCACACAAGCGAGAGATTTCTCCTATTAAAATTCCCTCTGTATGGACTTCTTTTAAACCCCTGAGTTACCTCGAGCACTGGAACTAAAATAGAAGCATTAATGTTAAAGAAATTAGTCTTTTTTTTCCTCTATGCAATTGATAGAGGCAATGAAAAGCTCCGATGAATTTTTATGACAATTTTATCAATCTTTTAAAAAGACAAATATTTAATTCCGAGTGTTATAATCCCAGCTGGGGTCAAGAAGAATTTTCAGAGTAGTTTTTTTTCTCAACCTTGATTGGATGTATTTGTTCTTATTCTTTCAATGTAAAGAAGTAGAGTTCTTACTCTCAAAAATCGATCCCCGAGATTTTGATGAACTAAAGGTTCACTTTTAAATGTTATAAAACTTTTACACCTACATTTAGTTACGTATATACGTGTTATACATATGTACATGAATATGTATAAACACGTGTTATTCACGTCAATATATAAAAGGATCGATATACATACATACACATATATATGACTATCTACTATATCTATTTCTATATGACATACACACATAAACACACACACACATATATATATATGTAGTGTATATATATAATATACATATATATATATATATATATATAATATAGATATATTGATACATTTATATACATATATATACACACATATATAGATAGGTAGATAAATAGACAGACAGATAGTTAAACATTTAAAGGACGACGCTTTTGGCAGTATTAAGTAGAATAGCTAAGAGCATTTTTTTGTTAAATGGTTACGGTACATAAAATTCAATTTTTAAAAAACTTTAATCGATTTGTATATTTTTCTCAAATATATGCTTATACGGTTATTACTATACATGTAAAATAATGTTCACTTTTTAGAATTTTAAATTGAAAAATAAATTCTCAAATATATTCAATGGATTGCAATTTTGATATAACTCATGAATTCTTTATCGATAGTTTCAATAAGTCATTAAAAATAACCTTTTCTATATATATATGTAGATGAGTTGTAAGCACTTAATTTGGCTTCGCGAGTTTTAAAAATACTGGCTACAAATATTTTAATAATTCATAAACTTAAAAATTTGGATATTGTTTGAATGATTTTGTGTCTTGAGGGCAATATTTTGAAAACTGATAGTTTTAAAATAAAATACCGAATACAAGTAAAAAATATATATAAATGTATGGACTAAATTTCAACCATGTAGTTAAAATAGAATTGTAATGTTATCAATTTGGACAAATTGTGAATACCAAAAAATACTTTTCAAATAATTGTTTTTAAAGATTCTTTCACTTTTTTAACCGTTTTTTATATTTTACCCCATTTTCAGCTATGAAGAATAATTCAATTATATGAATGCAAAATGACCCTAAAATTAATTATCTATGGAATTGAGTTAGTGTTTTAATAGAGTTGCTAATGTTTATATATATTTAGTATAGTTCATTTATCAGAGATTATAGATATGAATAGTTTACGTATGAGAACATATTAACACATTGTATACGGGACACGTACTAGTACGTTTTCTGGCGTTTGATACTTATGCGAGGGTCACGTACTAGTACGGGTTAGTGTAACAAAATGGTTTGTTTGTAGGTACAAAAATAACTGTATATACAGGAAAACGAAACCGAATGTTCTTGTCTACTACATAGATTCTGGAAAAAATTAGACAAACAAAAACTAGATTTTACATCAGTCGATGCGGAACCACAGAACGGAAAATAATTAAAACTATATACTACTATTTCTATTTGATTTTTCATATTTACGATACTATTATAAATTTATCTACTAAAAAATTATTTTTTGTTTACAAAAATCTTATGGTTCTTATTTATATATTTCTATTGATATATTTGTTTATATATTTTAATATAAAATACTGCAAAGTTGATTAAAAAATTAAATAATTTTCGATTTATTGAGATTTAACTGAATAACTAAATTTACGTTCAACACGCCCGCTCCCGGTACAATTCCGCTGCAAAATCTACCCGCACACAATGTTAAAAGGGCATTTATTCTTTAAATAGTTAGTGTTTCACACTATCTTGAAAAGGCAAGTTTAATGTATCTTCTAATGTAATTATCGTAAAAGAATAAGGTTTATTTTAATTGATTCACAATGATATGTTATATTCATTTTGATATTAATCAATAAAACTATGAATTTTACTGATAAATTTGTGTCCATGAGTTAAAAAACAACATGAGTTAAATAACAACAAAGAATACATGTTATTTTATAGCAGTTCAAAAACTCATGCAGTATTTTTATTAGATATTTTTATGTAATAAACGGTGTCTGTGTAATGAATCCATACACGTTAATCAAACTTAAATACGAGAAGGTAATGAAAAAATCAGCCTCTTAAAAAAAAGGAAAAAAATCACACCCATTAATTATATAGATCATTTTACAAATTAAATAATTTGATACCATCACAAAAAATATTTCAACCATCGTTATAATTAAATCAATTAATATACCTTAAAAATCTCAGAAATTATTTCTGTCAATTAATCGTCAAACGAAAAGAAAAAGTTGATTTTTCTTAATTTAGTTTGTAATTAATTATCATATCTAAAACATAACTAAAACGTAGACGGTCATAAATATATATAATTATGGCTGTAACCATGAATATACACCTTGTTCATTTGAATCAAAATTAATTACTAAGTGTGTTTCATTATGTATAATATACAATTTATGTTTAAAAATAACAATCACTAAATTCCGTGTCTGAAATATTTTTATAAGACATTTACAAATATGATTTATTATCACAAGAAGTAAATCTAAATCTACAAAGGAAGAAATTCAATGTAACACAAATTCTTACTTTGTAATTAGTTATGTTTGATTAGTTATTATTCTTAGTTTCACAAACTCATAAACATTAAATCTAAAAATATACTAACAGAAAATTTTTATGATAGTTTAAAGTATAAACTTTAATTAGCTTAATACGTGGTAAGCATGTGCAGTATTCAAAGAAGTTTTGTGGTATATGCAAAAAAAATGAATGTTTTAGAGTGTATTAATTAAATTCATTTTTGAATGAAAAATTTATAATTGGATCTAACAGTTTTGCGTGCATAGAGAAAGTTTTCAATTAAGTTTTTTAAATCATCTATTAAAACCTAAAGAATTCTGTTTAAAATGTAGCAACGTTATGACTTTTATACTTATATTTCAAGCAGTAATTTCTATTAAAATAAATTATTTCAAATAATAATGAGAGGAAAGGTTTCTATAAAAAGATTTTTTATGGGTATGGTATAATTTTATAATATTTTTATATGTACCCATTAATTTTAATATTGAAAATTATAATAGGAATCATCGTTTTCAACTGATATATTTCAAAATGACTTATGGAATTATGAACTGAGAATAAATTATTATTCATTTTTATCTGTTAAGACTATTTATAGAACATTTTGGGAATTTTTCAATAAATTAAAAAATTTGTTATAATGAATTCCAATTAATTTGTTTCAATGATATTTTGAAAACATATTTCTCGCATAATATGTTTCTTGTGTCAAAAACCAAAAGTTAGATATATTTCAAAAAGTCATGCAAAATTTTTCAAACTTGTGCAATGCCTTAAATTATCCTAGATATGGTCATTAAAACAAATACATTCGGAGAAGTTTGAATATAGTTCATTTCATGTTTAGAAATTTTAAAAAGTTTTATTGAAATTTCATTTCTATACCTTAAAATGTATAGTAATAAAAGTACAAATTGTGTAAATAAGACAAAAATAGAAAAGTAATGAAACACAGTCAGCGATTTTGTTGCTATTTTTGCTTATTTTTTATATTCTAAATATGTACCCACATCCAAGCTACTAATTTTAATATTAAAAATAAGAAAGGAATAGTCGATTTCAACTGACATATTTCAATAGGACATTTGAAATTATGAACTGAAAATAAATCAATATTCGTTTTCATATATCAAGACTATTTATAGCAAAAAAAATTTTAACTTTTCAATAAATTTTAAAAAACTGCTATAATGAATTCTAATTAACTTATTTCAATGATAGTTTGATAACATATTATTTTTTTGTGTCAAAAACAAAAAGTTGGATATATTTCAAAAAGTCATGGAAAAAATTTTAAAACTTGTGCAATTTGTGCAAACTTGTGTAAATTTTTCGCAATTAAACTAAACTGAATGTGGAAGATCCAGATGTATTCACACAAAGATAATTTCAAGTAAATTTATTTATAGATAAAATTTATGAAAAATAAGTTACAATATTTATAAATAACTCATAAGTTGTTTTGTAGGAAATAAATATTTTTTGCTTTTCAACGTTAAGTTTTTTAAACACTTTTTACATTTTTCATTTTGGTTCTTGGTTACTCTTCAAGCAAATAATGATCATTTCTGAAATTCCGAATCCATTACTTTTAAAGAAACAAAATAAAAAAAAATCTGTGGATGCCACAGGATTTTTTTAGTATGCGTGCCACTAGAGCTAATGTTGTCTAAATGTGTTTTAATTAAAACGCTCCCTGGTGTCAAATTTTGAACTATTTTTTTATTTGCTTAAATAGTAAAAATTATGTCCTACACAACATTCATAGCTTTTTGATTGATATTTTCAGCAGTAGACAACTTTAGACTAGGGAAGTATAATTACGGACATCTTGTACTTCGCCCAACACCAGCAGTGTTACTATTTTGTAGCAAACTCTTTGTATTCATAAAATATTAAGCTACCTTAACAGAAGGCAGTGTCCGTTTGAGCATATATTCTATATCGAAAATGTCGTTCGGCTTCCAAATGACATTATGGATATTGATCCTGATATTATACGAAATCAGTCTGTTGAAAAGGTATGGAACTTGGTGCTACTTTCGAATTTGATTATTTAAATTTAGTATTGAAGTAAAGTTTCAATGTAGGAATAATTTTAGGAACATAGATAAAACTTGGTAAACAATAGATAATGAGTACTTAATAACTTAAATTAGTTTTTAACATTATATAATACTCCGATATTAGAATCCACTCTTTTGTATTAAGCAAATTGGGATAAGATTATTACTAAGAAATTCAGTCAGAAACTTGAAAAACCTAGTCGAAAAATGAATTTAGCACATCCGCACATACCTTAAGAACATGTCACTATAAAAAAATTATTTCTGAAATCTTATAAAAATAGCTGTTGATATTTGTATAAATTAATTAAAGATGAAATTGCAGATCAGAACATTTTGTTGTTCGTTTCTATGTTTTTTACTAATTGCCACTGAAAAATATTCCATTTTATTAAATTATATTATTTCTGTTTTAACAAAATTCATGCAATTTAAAGGTTATTTTTAATTTTGCAAATAACTGTGATTATTATTTCTTATATACCACTGCAACAATCTCTTGCACAGGCAAATATTTCTAAAGAATTGAACTTTATGTATAACATTTAACTTTTCACTATTACAGTAGCAAAATTTATCTGATGTAGCATTCTTTTTAATATTCTTGTTGATATATACACTTGTCTAATACTCTTGTTAATACAGAATACACTAGATGGCTGTAGAGATCGATATCTCGTAAAGTATCGATGAGACAATTTTTAATTTATCTTCGTTGTCAAGGTGACATTTCCCACTAAATTTTTTTAACTGTTTTTTGTTTAGTTCATTCAGCTGTGAGTTACAGGGTGTTAAAAATGAAAGTCAGCAAAGAGAATATTCGGTACATTTTACAGCTTTTCTTTGATAAAGGCGAAAATACAAGCCAGGCAGCTGAATGGCTTGTGTATGGTGTTTATGGTGCCGATACTATAACAGATAATTACGTGCAATTATGGTTTCGTCGATTATCCGTTCAGGCATTTTTGATGTTAAAGATGCACCTCGCACAGGTAAACCCGTCGTCGAAAATGTCGATAAAACCACAGAAATAATAAAGAAACATAAAACAGTTTTAAATCATTTGTGCAAAGTTGAATTCAAAAGGAAGCTCACTGTTTGGGTGCCACAGCAATTAACACCAAAAACAGTAAAAATTTTGTCCTAAGCAACATTCATAGCTTTTTGATTGATATTTTCAGCTGTAGACAACTTTATCCTAGGGAAGTATAATTACGGTCATCTTGTACTTCGCCCAACGAACAAAAACTTGAAAAACCTCATCGAAAAATGAATTTAGCACATCCGCACATACACGTCACTATAAAAAAATTATTTCTGAAATCTTATGAAAATATCTGTTGATATTTGTATAAATTAATTAAAGACGAAATTGCAGAACAGAGCATTTTGTTTCTCGTTTCTATGTTTTTTACCGATTTCCACAAAAAAATATTCCATTTTATTTTTTGACGGAAAATATAACTGGTTTTAAAGAATCTAACAAAAAAATAATAAGATAAACGCACACGTTAAAATTCTTACAATGCAAGGACTTTTTTTCGTACTTCAAACGTTCATTTGTATTAAACGAAACTATTTTGAAAGGTAATAAAAGAAGAGGAGGGGAAAAGTATTTCTTTTTTACATTGGGGTGGTAGGATTTTTAATATGCTAAAGAAAATTCCTTATTAAAAAATCACGACATACGAGTTTTCAAAAACCGTTAAAAAGGTAATAAAAAATTTATTCTTTTCAAAGTAATTAAAAGTAACGCCTAGTGTACTTTTTCTTAATTTTTTGCACCATCGATTTATCAAAGAAGAAAAAAAATATGTTTATAGCCAAAAAAAAAATCTTTTCATCATTTCCTTGAAGCTGAATACGTGGTTTCATCATATTTTTTATCGCTTGATGCGCATGTTTTAAGAGGCTTTTAAAGGTTATAAAAAATGTATTGTAATAGAAAATTTTCAAAATGACAGGTCACTCAAGATGCTTAATTTGGGAAATGTTCTTTTGTCAGTGGATGTGACAGGTTAAAATGTCAAAGATTATCTTTATATGCCCACTTTCTTGAACAATGTTGTTAATCGTTGGTTCGGTGTATTTATATATTTTTATCTTATCTTATCTACTGACCTTGTCTGAGACATTTTGGTTATCTTATACTACCGTCTAATATCATCCGAAGTTGTATTGTTTACCTACTTTTTTATGATATTCATTAGATGAAATTTAATCGCCAGTTAGTGATTAGAGATCGGGAGAATTTTAATTTGTCTTCTTTACAACCAATTTTTTTGTTTTTGTTTTAAAAAAATAAAACTTAGTTATAGAATATGTGTAATAATAGGACTAATAATATGACTAATAGTTTTGTCCTGAAATTACATCATTTCTGTATTAACCAAATTCTTGCAATTTAAATTTTATTTTTAATTTGCAATTAACTGTGATTATTATTTTTATATACCACTGCAACAATCTCTTGCACAGGAAATATTTCTGAAGACTTAAACTATATCTATAACATTTAACTTTTTACTATTACAGTAGCAAAATTTATCTGATGTAGCATTCTTGTTAATGCTCTTGTCTAATACTCTTGTTGATACAGATATTTCTTTCTTGATTAATATATGACATTAATCACTCGATATTCATCAATGTACAATAATTCATTACAATTTTCATTACAAATATATTCAGAGAAATTTGAAAATAGTTCATTTCATGTTTAGAAACTTTTAAAAGTGTTATTGAAATTTCATATCTATGCCTTAAAATATATAGTAACGAAGGCAGTAATTGTGTATTTAAGACAAAATTAGAAAAAATTAATGAAACACAATTAGCGATTTTGTTGCTATTTTTGCTAATTTTGTAATATTCTAAATATGCATTTACATCCAAGCTATTAATTTTAATATTGAAAATTATAATAAGAATAATCGGTTTCAACTGACATATTTCAAAACGACATTTGAAATTATGAACTGAAAATAAATCAATATTCGTTTTTATATATTAAGACTACTTATAGCAAAAAATTTTAACTTTCCAATAAATTTAAAAAAAACGTTATAGCGAATTCTAATTAATTGATTCCAATGACAGTTTGATAACATATTATGTTTCTTGTGTCAAAAACCAAAAGTTGGATATATTTCAAAAAGTCATGGAAAAAATTTTCGAACTTGTTCAATTTGTGCAAATTTTTCGCTATTACACTAAACTGAATGTGGAAGATCCAGACTTATTCACACAAAGGTAATTTCAAAGAATTTCATTTATAGATAAAATTTATGAAAAATAAATTACAATATTTATAAATAACTCATAAGTTGTTTTGTAGGAAATAAATATTTTTGCATTTCATCTTTAAGTTTTTTAAACACTTTTTACATTTTTCATTTTGATTCTTGGTTACTCTTCAAGCAATTTTATTTCTGGAATTCTAAATCCATTGCTTTAAAAGAAACAAAATAAAAAAAAATCTGTGGATGCCACAGGATTTTTTTAGTGTGCGTGCCACTAGAGCAAATGTTGCCTAGATGTGTTTTTAATTAAAACGCTCTCTGGTGGTAAAATTCTGAACTATTTTTTTATTTGCTTAAATAGTTAAAATTATGTCCTACACAACATTCATAGCTTTTTGATTGATATTTTCAGCTGTAGACAACTTTAGACTAGGGAAGTATAATTACGGACATCTTGTACTTCGCCCAACACCAGCAGTGTTACTATTTTGCAGCGAACTCTTTGTATTCATAAAATATTAAGCTACCTTAACAGAAGGCAGTGTCCGGTTTGAGCATATATTCTATATTGAAAGTGTCGTTCGGCTTCCAAATGACATTATGGATATTGATCCTGATATTATACGAAATCAGTCTGATGAAATGGTATGGAACTTGGTGCTAATTTCGAATTTGAATATTTAAATTTGGTATTGAAGTAAACTTTCGATGTAGGAATAATTTTAGGAACATAGATGAAACTTGGTAAACAATAGATAATGAGTACTTTATAACTTAAATTAGTTTTTAACATTATACAATACTCCGAAATTAGAAACCACTCTTTTGTATTAAGCAAATTGGGATATGATTATTACTAAGAAATTCAGTCAGAAACTTGAAAAACCTCATCGAAAAATGAATTTAGCACATCCGCACATACCTTAAGAACATGTCACTATAAAAAAATTATTTCTGAAATCTTATAAAAATAGCTGTTGATATTTGTATAAATTAATTAAAGATGAAATTGCAGAGCAGAACATTTTGTTGTTCGTTTCTATGTTTTTTTTACTAATTGCAACTGAAAAATATTCAATTTTATTAAATTATATTATTTCTGTGTTAACAAAATTCATGCAATTTAAAGGTTATTTTTAATTTGCAAATAACTGTGATTATTATTTTTTATATACCACTGCAACAATCTCTTGCACAGTCAAATATTTCTAAAGAATTGAACTTTATGTATAACATTTAACTTTTCGCTATTACAGTAGCAAAATTCATCTGATGTAGCATTCTTTTTAATACTCTTGTTGATATATACACTTGTCTAATACTCTTGTTAATACAGAATACACTAGATGGCTGTAGTGATCGATATCTCGTAAAGTATCGATGAGACAATTTTAATTTATCTTCGTTGTCAAGGGGAAATTCCCACTAAAAAACATTTTACTGTTTTTTGTTTATTTCATTCAGTTGTGAGTTACATGGTGTTAAAAATGGAAGTCAACAAAGAGAATATTCGGTATATTTTACAGTTTTTCTTTGATAAAGGCGAAAATGCAAGCCAGGTGTTTGGTGTTTATGGTGCCGATACTGTAACAGATAATTACGTGCAATTATGGTTTCGTCGATTCCGTTCAGGCATTTTTGATGTTAAAGATGCACCCCGCACAGGCAGGTCCGTCGTCGAAAATGTCGATAAAACAACAGAAACAATAAAACACAAAACAGTATTAAACCATTTGTGCAAAGTTGAATTCAAAACAAAGCTCACTCTTTGGGTGCCACAGCAATTAACACCAATAAGAGATTTGAAAAAAAAATTTCAATTTTACAACTCCTCTTCAACCTCCACTCAAAATACGTGTTCTGCAAAGATCGGTCGATTTACTTGAAAAATTGAAATAAAAAATAAGTATCTAACGTGTTCTGCAAAGATCGGTCGATTTACTTAAAAATTGGAAAAAGAATTTACCAAGTATCTAACGAGTTCTATTAAGATCGCTCTATTTACTTAGAAAATAAAGAAAAATTTATATAAAAATATACCATTCAAATTTAAAATGGTTAAACAGAAAACAGAAACTCAAAAGGCTGCTCGACTTCAAAAACGTCGAGAACAGTATAGAGCTAAACGAGAAAAAGAAACTTCTGAAGAGCGAGAAAAAAGGCTTGCAAAGACTAGACAAGCAAAAAAGGACAAAAAGGTCAATTTTAATTTTCTTTGTTAATTCAATTAGATTTTAAATATTCAATTTTTGTAAAATTTTTCCTCAAAATGTTGTTTTTGTTTATGTATCAATTTGTTGAGTTACGATCCCCTCGCCAGATTTCAAACGCCACGCTGCAAGCACGCCACGCACGCAAGCTGCAAGCACGCCAATTTCGCCAAATGTGGTTGAAGCACCAACAAGATCCATGATTAGAAACAGGAGAGTGGGCTAAGAAGAGGAGTTGAAAAACAGTAAAAATTTTGTCCTACGCAACATTCATAGCTTTTTGATTGATATTTTCAGCTGTAGACAACTTTAGACTAGGGAAGTATAATTACGGACATCTTGTACTTCGCCCAACGAGCAAAAACTTGAAAAACCTCATCGAAAAATGAATTTAGCACATCCGCACATACCTTAAGAACATGTCACTATAAAAAAATTATTTCTGAAATCTTATAAAAATAGCAGTTGATATTTGTATAAATAAATTAACGATCAAATTGCAGAACAAAACATTTTGTTGCTCGTTTCTATGTTTTTTACCGATTTCCACAAAAAAATATTCCATTTTATTTTTTGACGGAAAATATAACTGGTTTTAAAGAATCTAACAAAAAAATAATAAGATAAACGCACACGTTAAAATTCTTACAATGCAAGGACTTTTTTTCGTACTTCAAACGTTCATTTGTATTAAACGAAACTATTTTGAAAGGTAATAAAAGAAGAGGAGGGGAAAAGTATTTCTTTTTTACATTGGGGTGGTAGGATTTTTAATATGCTAAAGAAAATTCCTTATTAAAAAATCACGACATACGAGTTCTCAAAAACCGTTAAAAAGGTAATAAAAAATTTATTCTTTTCAAAGTAATTAAAAGTAACGCCTAGTGTACTTTTTCTTAATTTTTTGCACCATCGATTTATCAAAGAAGAAAAAAAATATGTTTATAGCCAAAAAAAAAATCTTTTCATCATTTCCTTGAAGCTGAATACGTGGTTTCATCATATTTTTTATCGCTTGATGCGCATGTTTTAAGAGGCTTTTAAAGGTTATAAAAAATGTATTGTAATAGAAAATTTTCAAAATGACAGGTCACTCAAGATGCTTAATTTGGGAAATGTTCTTTTGTCAGTGGATGTGACAGGTTAAAATGTCAAAGATTATCTTTATATGCCCACTTTCTTGAACAATGTTGTTAATCGTTGGTTCGGTGTATTTATATATTTTTATCTTATCTTATCTACTGACCTTGTCTGAGACATTTTGGTTATCTTATACTACCGTCTAATATCATCCGAAGTTGTATTGTTTACCTACTTTTTTATGATATTCATTAGATGAAATTTAATCGCCAGTTAGTGATTAGAGATCGGGAGAATTTTAATTTGTCTTCTTTACAACCAATTTTTTTGTTTTTGTTTTAAAAAAATAAAACTTAGTTATAGAATATGTGTAATAATAGGACTAATAATATGACTAATAGTTTTGTCCTGAAATTACATCATTTCTGTATTAACCAAATTCTTGCAATTTAAATTTTATTTTTAATTTGCAATTAACTGTGATTATTATTTTTATATACCACTGCAACAATCTCTTGCACAGGAAATATTTCTGAAGACTTAAACTATATCTATAACATTTAACTTTTTACTATTACAGTAGCAAAATTTATCTGATGTAGCATTCTTGTTAATGCTCTTGTCTAATACTCTTGTTGATACAGATATTTCTTTCTTGATTAATATATGACATTCATTACTCGATATTCATCAATGTACAATAATTCATTACAATTTTCATTTTTTATACGTTATTCCTTAATCAAAATATTGAATTAATTAACTGAGAACCAAGTAACAATAATGAATATGTTAAATCTGTAAATCTGTTTACCTCCAGGCATTTAAAAGGTAAGCAGTGTTCCGGGCAGGCTCTAGGCAGGATAAACGTAGGGGCGGGCGTAAATGATGTCACTTGTTTCAGATGTAGGCTGAGGGATCGGGCAACATTTCTGTCTGTTTTCCCCGGCTCTCTGGCTTGCTCACGGGCTCTCGATATCCAGCACCTCTTGAATTCCGACCTCGAATTCTTTCCACAACTTTAAACCTCGGTTCAAAGACCCTTTTTTTCTCTTTCCCAATCACTTGTTGGTGAAATTTTCTCACATCAAACCTCCCTCGGGAGTGCAAATGGTCTCATTAAAATGACCCCTTTGGGGAAAGTTGATATGATTTCTTAGCCCCTGCCCTCATCTCTCAAGGCTGCATCCCTGTCTGGAGTTGACCGTTACACTTGTGCCACTCCGTGAGCTGTAACTCCTCCACAGGGGTCCCCACTAAAATTCGAAGTCAACAGCTGCACCTAAATTTTTCTTGGAAATTTAGTCCACGTCTGTGTGTGCAAGTGCTGACCATCGTGGGAACGTACATAGGTACAACTCTTTAGAATGCTTATTTGATGTAGCTCTCAAAAATCTGTTAAATTCCAAACTGAATTCCTTAGTAATAATCTTATCCCAATTTGTGTAATACAAAAAAGTGGTTTCTAATATCGTGGTATTATATAAAGTAAAAAATTAATTTATCTTGTAAAGTACTCATTATCTATTGTTTACCAAGTTTCATCTATGTTCCTAAAATTATTCCTACATTGAAACTTTACTTCAATACTAAATTTAAATAATCAAATTCGAAAGTAGCACCAAGTTCCATACCTTTTCAACAGACTGATTTCGTATAATATCAGGATCAATATCCATAATGTCATTTGGAAGCCGAACGACATTTTCGATATAGAATATATGCTCAAACCGGACACTGCCTTCTGTTAAGGTAGCTGAATATTTGATGAATACAAAGAGTTCGCTGCAAAATAGTAACACTGCTGGTGTTACTATTTTGCATCATAACCTTACAATCAGGAATTTCAGTCAGCATCCGGTATACATCTATAATGTCATTTGAACATCGAAAGAACATTTTGTATGTCGACTTGTTGCACAGTATAATTGGTTTTTGTTTAGAGTTCTTAAAAGTCATATTAACTAATTGTACCACATATTGATTTTTTATAGATGAAATTTAGTTTTGTAAGTTAGAAAAATGTTTAAAAAATTATTTACTTTTTAAAAATTTATCTCATTTTATGTTTTTAATTATTTGTCATTTCTAAAAATGAAAATGTAAAGTGACGCAAAGGCTGTTTGTTAGTAATTAATCACGGTGGTTGTTTGATTATAGACTTGAATAGTTCAACAGATACTTCATGTATAAAATAACATCACATTTTTCGCATTAAAATGGAATCACATTACATTAATGATGTTAAACAACAGCTTCTATATATGTCACAGGAGACTACAGTTCCAATAAAGAAGAAGGACTCATCAATGAGTAGAAACGAGGACCAAACTCAACGTGTGCTAGATTTGCTGCTTTAATAGCGACAGCTAAAAGATTAAATTATGAAAGATCACGTAGTAATTCATAAATTAACTGTTAACACAATGATTACTTAATAATTTCAAGATGAAAAAAATATGTCTCAGTTTGAAACTTTCGTATGGCAATTCACCTTTTCCCACTTGCTCCATGGTCACCAACTTGCCGACCAACTTGCATTGTAATGCTTATTCTAGCTCCTTTTTTGTCATGTTCTGACGAAGACTTATATTTGCCTTTTCTCCCAATGGATTACAGTCCTAAAATGGGACCATAGGGCTATAGTACAGATCTAAGCTGTTTCGACGGGTTTCTTTCAAGGGCATTTTAGAAAGAAACTTTCAGATTGTCTTCAAAGAGTAGAAAACTCGTTTAAAATGTTTATTGATAAGTAAAGGTTATATTTTAAGTAAGTTTAATTGTTCGTATCGCTATCTTAATTGTTTTCTTTTACGAATTTGATTTCATTACTTTTCATACAAACCTTGTATATAGGTTATTCGACAATTTCTTTTTCACTGCTACTCTGTTTCAATAGTACAACAAAATCTTGTATTACATAATTGCTTCAATATACATTTTATTTTCCTGATACCTTCCAAATTCTGCAATAATAATCTATAATTGTTATTGCTCTAAACTTTAACTATATTGTGGGCGTAGTTTATGAGATAAAACCATCTTTCTTTTATTTTTTAAAAAGCTTAGTGGCTAAATCTGTAAGACTGTCGGATAGCAATTAATGGTCAATATTATTTCAATTATACTGACACTAATATAACATTTTATATCCTATCCCAAATCACTTTTAACTATTGGTTTTGTATCCTTGTTCCCTTGTCTCTTGTTCTTATTGTTTATATACTACAGCAAAAATCTCTACGATACGCAAAGATATTTCAGAACAGTTTAACTTTCATACCAACTTTTTAATTCTTAATACCGGAGCAGCAGTTTACATTTTCAATTAGGATTGAGCAGACAGTTGTCAGGTATTCAGAGAGCTGCCTTTCTATACATGGAGTCCAAGAATTTCAATCCTGCTGTTAGCATGGATGCTTATAATTAACCAAAATTTACTTTAAATAACATATTGGAGTCTTATGAACTGCTGTTAACTACAGAAATTTGTGTGCTCTAAACTAAAGAAATTTAATCTTTGCTATTAACTCCTTAACGTGAACGCTCGAGTTAACTCGGACGCTCTAAACTGGCCAAACTGTGGATAGTCGAGATAAACCGAGCGGTGCTGTATTTTATGTTGCTTTATTTTTTCACACTCGAATGCAATCGAGAATTGAAAATAACAATATGAAAGCAAAAAAACAATCGTTTTATGGATATTTATCGTCTACATTGGATTGTAAGCTATACTACCTACTTATTCAATTATAAAATATGTATTTTTTTCTACTTATCACTTACGACTTATCTCTTCCTTGTGAGCCACTTTCCAACAGCGTATTCATATTCATATTCTGATTTGCCCATTTTACAACATATAATTTACTAAAATATGATGTAAAATAGAATATAATTGTTAACTATTTTATTACTAAGCTCTGGCTGTAAAGACATCCTTGACTCGAGGCTTCACTTTATATACTTTATTCTTCAGATATGAAACATAAGTGTTTCATAGTTGATACCTAGTCATACAAGACGCGTTAAGTCAACGTTCTAAATTGCGTTTTTTACATTAAAAAATTTTACTTTTTTTGTCCGGCCTTTTAAAAAACTGTGCATTAAGGGGTTAATCAATGTTCAGTAATATACTCATTTAAAGTTGTAAGAGTGATAGTATCTCTAGTAAAATACTCATTTAAAGTTACTAACCAGATATATACTCTTCAGGAATATACTCTTTCAAAGTTTAAATTCGTTATTTATTGTTTAATAATATATTCATTTAAAGTTACAATTAGTAATATAGAGTTACACTTAGTACGCAGTTGATTTCCCTGTAATAATTTTAAAATATTTGTTTAATTCTAAGGAGGATTTTAAATACGGGGTATTAATTGAATCAAAATAAGACATCTGAAGAAATTAGTATTGAATAGAAGAAGTACTTACACAATTTAGATTTAATTATATCTGACTAAGATCAATATATTTATTCCTTGAATTAAACTAGCATTTGGAACTCTGTTTGAATTTTCATTTAGCTATTATTGTTGAGAAGCCTTATGTAACGTCTAAAGAGAAAGCCGTACACATAAAAAACAAGTAGATGCATGTATACCATTGTTTTAGCTTACGCAATTCGAATTTGCTTGCGTTAATCTGCTTATTACATTTTCAGCATGGTTAATAACTTTTAGAGATTAACATGCCTAAGCATTTTCCAGGTAATGCTCTTTATTGCGTAAATTGGAATGTGCATTTTAAACCTCCGTACTATACATAATCCGATTAGAAGAAGCTGTTTAAAACCACGTAAAATTCATTTATTTCTTTATAAGTGTCGTTTGCTCTCTAACTTGGTTAATGAATAATTTTTTTATGAAGTTTGAAAAGATTTTTAATGGAAAATCAGGTGTAAAATATTTTTATTTACATACGAGAAAGAATAGAACAATGTTAGTTTAATTTATTTATTGTTTAATAAGTTAATAATGATTTTCATATACAATGTATAACGATATATCTTATACGTAACTGTGTATTTAATAATATAATTTTTCAGAAAGCTATAGTATTACGTAATTATGTTAATATACATAGAACCTATGCAAGACTGTGTCTCATCTATTATTAAAAAAAAATGACACAATATTTAAGTAACTGCAAAGTTGAATTTTGCTCTACTTGCTAAAACTTATTTCAAACAAATATGTTGTTGTTTTTGTCTCTAATGCTACTTATACAAAGCAAGCACGATTGAGCAATACTCTACTAACATTAAGGCAAAGGAGTGCACTTTTCGTTCTAATGAACACCGTTAACCCTTTAAAGGTCACCAAAATAAATTCATTGGAATTTAATGTAATTAATTTATAAATGTTATCTATGAACGTTACAAATGTAAAATATATGATACGTTTTCTTTACGTTCCTTAGGAGGGTTTGCGTTAGAAGATACCTAAGGAGGGTTTGAGGAGTAATTTAACTGAAAAACCCTCCCCTTGTATAGCGTGAACATTATGCTTTTTTAAAAGTTTAAATATATGGGAAAAACAATAAATAAGAATCCTTAAAATAGTATAATAAATAGATAGCTTAACAATTTATAAGTGTTGTGCGTATAGATATTTTTAATTGGAGTCATAAGTGAGATAATTTGAATTACTGACTTCTCAGATAGAGCAAGTTTAAATAGACATATTTCAAAATAAAAATAAATTAAATGCAGAGATATCATCTTTTGTAAAGTTAAAATGCCAAAAACATAAAAAAATGGAAAAATCATGCATGTCCCCAATTTTTTTTTATTGTAGAAGCTCTTGATTCTTTATCATTAGCTTCCCTACATCACAGGTGTGGGAGATTGGAGCAGCAAATAATTATAAAAAGATAAAGTAAAGTACTCCAAAAAGTAAAATTTAAAGAAAAGATGTTTAATAAGTGGTTTTGTTGTGAAAGCTCTGTTTGATAAAGGGTTAAGTTGAAAGAATGATTTTGCTCAAGTGGGACCGCATAATTTAGAAGCAGCGACCAAACAGAAAACCCACAGATTTGGCCTGCTCACCACGGACGTATTAATTGAGAACTTGGAGGGTTTGTGACCCCGAACATATTTTATGTGCCCCAGTCACCTGTAACGAACACGAGGGGATCTTAGGGTGGCTCTGGTTTCGAACTCGCCAGTTCTTAGTTACGAGATCGTTGTCTTTGCCGACTGAGATACTGCTGCTCAAACAAATATGTATCTTTAGTTAAGGACCATTGTTTTAGATGTAGTTGATATTTCCTTTTTTTACAAAATACTTTCATTAAGGCCTTATCACAGATTAGCAATGGGTTTCGTTTACTTTTCTGGATAAAACTTAAGCGAATTTTGCTTTTCTGGCTAAAACTTTTTTCAAACAAATATATTTTTGTTATTGTTTCTAATGCTACTTATACGAACGAAGCACAATTGAGCCATACGCTAGCTGTATTAAATAAAGCAAAGGGGTTCGCTTTTCGTTTCAATGAACACCATTAAGGTGAAAGAAAGACTTTGCTCAAGTAAGACCTCTTAATTTAGAAGCAGCGACCAAACAGAACATAGACTTGGCTTGTTAGTTACAGACGTATTTATTGAGAACTTGGAGGACTTGTGACAGCGAACATATTTTACGTGCCGCAGTCAATCAAAACGAACACGGGGTCTTAGGGTGCCTCTGATTCCGAACTCTTCTGCTCTCAGTTACTAGATGGTTTGCTTTGCTTGCTGAACTACCGCTTCTCAAACAAATATGTAGTTTTAGTTAAGAACAACTGTTGTAGTTGTAGATAAGGTTTCCATTTTGACACAAGTAATTTCATTACGGCCTTATCACAGACTAGCATATAGCCCGTCATATGACGGGATCAGTAAAATTTTTAATTTTCCAGAATTGTAAAGTACCCTATAAGACAAGTAAAAAAATGGTTTGTTTTTTGACTGAGAATTATCCTGTACACTCTCAAAAATTTATCTCCATACTCCTCCAAAGTCTCCCGATACTGTTAATGCAGTTTAGAACCACGTTGAATTCATATAGAAAGATAATTCAAAGTTTTTATATTGGAACTACCGTAAGGGGAACCAAAAGTTTAAACATTCTTTCTGTATCAGGAAAATATATTACATCAAAACAATATATCTCCCTTAAATTGCATAATATTTGGTTTTGAACAATAGTTGAGTCAATTGTGTATGGAATTTCATTTATAAAGTATACACGCTTTCCACATGTAGATCCTTAATTTCTGGACAAAATTTTATATGATAGTCCGTTTATAATTTTTTTATGTATTTTACCAACAGACTGATATAACCCATAAAATCTCAACATTTTAAAATAATATCCAATGAAGCTAAACAATTATTCCTTAATATAATATTCAGTTTCACATACTTCCCTTCACTGAATGATTGTCGAATAGTTAGGCCGCTGATCATTGGTACCGGATTTCGTGGGTTTATTTACCACTGTGTAATGGTTGTTCGTAACCGTTCGGAATCAGATTAAGCAGTAGGTCCAGGTCTCATTGTACCTCGTATTGTAAAAGAGTAGACCATAGTGCTCCAAACCAAACTAAACATATTATCAGAATCTCCAATGTGGAATTTAAAATAGTGAATGATATTAATTTAATGAATAGATATTTATGTGTATCTCCATAATAAAATAATTTAATCTTTTATTAGAAATTATTAAAAAATAAATTAAATTTCTATTAAAGTTACTGTATATATTTTTTATGTTCCCACAAGAAATAAAATATTCTATCTTAAAAAATTATAACATTCCTTGTATTTCAGAAAAAATGTATATTAACTAAAAACTCTATATCTAGCATTAATTGAATAATTTTCTGTTCTGAACATCAGTTTATTCACTTCCTTATGAATTTGACTATTTTAATAAATATCCAGTGTACCTAACTGAGACACCATTGACATAATATTTAGCTTCATTATCACACATTTTTCAATTCTGCAGTGTGCTTTCGAAAATATTAATATATTAAGCTACTCATTTTATTATGGACAGGTTATTATGCATTTCTTTATTATAAAAAACTCTTTTATAAGAATTTTTAAAAAACAAATTTTCTTTCGAAAGATACTCTATGTGATGCATTAAAATAATGTATTGTAGATGTTCACCATAGAAATAAACTATTTCATCATATAAAAATTAATACATTCTTTGTTTATGAGAAAAAATAGTATTGTATTATAACATTATAGTATACCCTTAATTATAGTACACCCTTAATTTTCTCTTGTTAGCAAAAGTTGAATCACTTCCTTAGGAAATTTGATTCATTAAGTCAAAATGATTTAAATAAATGGACCTCTCTATTCCTAGGCAAACTTTTATGACGCCTTTCATTCTCAATTACTTTATAAGTTACAGCCAGTCACACTGATATTAGCCATAAAATATTACTATTTAAAATAAATATCCTGTGCAATTAATTGGGGCTTCCTTAACTTAATATTTAACTTCCGTCTCACATATTTTCCTATTCTACAGTAATGCATTGAATTTAATTCCTACCTAAAAAAATATAGAGGAAACTTAATATGTGTTCTATTATTAGAATATAGAGGAAAATTGACATATGCTATGGTCAGTAAGAAGTAAGTGAAAAATTGCTATATATTTTTGACAGCAAGCAGTTTTTTGCTTGATTTTCTAATATGGTCCTAGTTTTAATAGGGTACTAGATGTCATAATCCGTTTATAGATCTACAGTTTTCATTAAAATGATTCTAAGTTTTAGATTTAAAAACTTTCTCTTTTACTCTATTTATCAAATCCTCGAATGATGGCCGAATGGTAGATCACTGTTTGTTAAGGACTTTCTTCGGTTAGAATCCCACTTATGTCATGAATGTTCGTAGCAATTCGGAATCAGTTTTAAACAGTCCACAGGTTCCACGTCTTGGGTTGCTCATAGGGATACTGTGTCTCCGGTGCAGTCGGTGACTCCAATCACTACCTGCACGAAATCCCTCTGGTGTACGACTTGCATCGTAAGAATCCCTCTGACACATCTAAGGAACTCTGGGCAGGAAGCCTAATCAAAACCCCTGGTACTGATAAGGAAGGCCAGGAGCCTGGTTGACTGGTTCACGGCAAATCAAGGAGCCATCTTTCAGCCTTGAAGATGTTAACCTAAAATCAAACCGCAAGGGACAAAATACCCCTTCACTTATGGACACCACAACTGTCCTGTGCAGTTATTGCTTCCTTCACCAACACCTGCTCTCATGTCAAAATGTTCCATGTAGTACACTGGGTCAACCGGACTTTTAACCTGGGCAGGACTCCTGCGGAGTATCCTCCGCACTTCCGGAAACTGCATTGGTGGTACTTATCTTTCTAAACTGTCTACATTTTTTTTTGTTATTTTAAATTTTATGGGTGGAATGCGGACTTGGCCCCTGCGTAACGCATTGTTGCTGGACAGTCAGACCGAACCAACAATTCAACACCCTACACCCGACTTCCAGTAGTGCACGGCTTTAAACAGTAGGTCCCGGTCTCATTTTCTCTCGTATAGCAAAAATGTAGAAGGTAGAACTCTGAACCAAACCAAACCAAACTTATTTATTAAATCTAGCATTTTGATGTATTCATGATGTATATATCTGTATGAAAAAATTCCTTAAAATTCATAAAAATGTTTGGAAAAATTGTTTTAAACTTAGAGTGGAAGCTACTTACTTCTTATCACGAGGGTTTTAAGAGACAATTTGATTATTAAAATGATTTAATGATAATCATTTACTTGCTAACTTTACCACGAAAAAAATCATTGTAATAAATATTGGTAATATATATTAAATAATTTCTTAAGGTATAAGTTCGAACAGGTATCGCCCTGTCTAGAGAAAGTTCAAAAACTTGTTAAATATGGAGAGCTGATCACTCACAATATCACTAATGCTACTGCATTGTATCTTTATTAAATACAGAAAGCAATTGTGAAATATAAAGGAATGTATCAGTGGGAACGGATTTACTTTCAACCAACTAATACAAGAAAGCAACTTATTTTGTTTCTTATCTCAAGAACGTAAACTCCACTTTGAAATCGTTTATTAATAATCATTTTCTTGCTCTCTTTATAAAGAACATAAAAATTTAGTAATGAATATTAGAAATACATTGAATAGTTTGTTTAGTTCTAAGCTCTAAGTGATATCACCATGTGTGTGAAAAATTCAAAAATATGTCCAAACATGGAGAGCTGATCACTCATAATATTACTTCTGGCAAATGGCGAATGAACTAAAGTTTTACATCATACATCATACCAATCACACTGCTACATTGTATCTACTTTTATTTTTTAAATACAAAAAGTATGTCAGCATTATCAAAACCTCTTTCAATCAACCATACGATATATCTCTTCGTCGCGTGCCTTCGTTGCGGCACAAACCAAGAGAATGTTAAACAGAATTTCTGTACTAATTTACTATACTAACAAAACTATACTAAACTAATTACTACTATACTAACATAACTATGCTAAAATACTATAATACAACACTGTTCTAAATTCGAACCAATCACATTGCTACATTGTATCTACTTTTATTTTTTTAAATACAGAAAACAATAACAAAATGTAACGAAACGTAATTTATACGTTTCAATTATACGTTATTTCTCTTCGTCGCATAACAAGCGGCACCAACCAAGAGAATGTTAAACAGAATTTATGTGCTGATTTACTATACTAACATAACTATGCTAAACTAATTACTACTATACTAACGTAACTATGCTAAAGCGCTAAACTAGCCAAACTGTGCACACTCGAGATAATTTGAGAGGCATTGTACTTTATGTTGCTATATTTTTTCACACTCGAATACAATCGAGAATTGAAAATAACAATGTGAAAGAAAAAAAAACAATCCTCTTATTGATATTTATTATTTACATGGGAATGTAATCCATAACGCTTTCTTATTCAAGTATAAAATATATAATTTTTTCTTCTTATCACTTATGACATACCTCTTCCTGGTGAGCCGTTTTCTGACAGCGTATTCAGATTCAGATTCTGATTCGCTCATTTTTCAATATATATTTTACTAAAACATAATGTAAAATAAAATATAATTGTTAACTATTTTATTACTAAGATCTGGGTGTAAAGACATCCTTGACTCGAGGCATCACTTTATATACTTTATTCTTGAGATATGAAACATAAGGGTTTCATATTTGATACCTACGCATACAAGACACTTTAAGACAGAGTTCTAAATTTTTTACATTAAAAAAACTGATATTTTTCGCAGGCCTTTAAAAAAAACACTGTGCATTAAGAGGATAATCAATCTTCAGTAATATATTAATTTAAAGTTGTAACAGTGATATTCTCTCTAGTAAAATACGCATTTAAAGTTACTAACCAGAAATATACTCTTCAGGAATATACTCGTTCAAAGTTTAAATTTGTTACATATTGTTTAATAATATATTCATTTAAGGTTACAAGTAGTAATATAGTTTACTAATAGTTTTACTATACTAATATAACTATGCTAAACTAATTAATACTCAACTAACATAACTATCCTAAACTAATTACTACTATACTAACATAATTAGGCTAAAATGTTATACGACAACACAGTGCTAAATTCATTAATTGAATCTTACAATGTCGAACAATTTACCAATTAATGTAATAAATCTGAACATTTTTAAATAATAAAACAGCATAAAATTACTAAAAAACACTAAAATTATAAAATACACTTTTAAAATTTTATAAGGCACCAACCAAGAAAAAGTTAAACAGAATTCCTGTGCTAATTTACTATACGAACATAATTAAGCTAAAATGCTAAACTACAGCACTGTGTTAATTCCTTTGTTGAATATTACAATGCCGAACAATTTACCTATTAATGTATTAAATCTGAAAATTTTTAAGTAATAAAACAGCGTAAAAAGTTTTGATAAGGGAATAGAAAACAATTTTTATTTGAAATATACAGTGTCTTCTTAACTGAATATATTTCTTATAGAAATGAAAGAATCCGGCCTGATATAAAAAGAAATATTCTTCTGACCATCATAAAAAGACATATTTCTATTACATTAGAACAATATAGCTATCCTTAATTGCATAATTTCCTGTCCTCGACAACAGTTTATTCACTTCCTTATTGAATTTGATTTTGCATAAGTGGACTTCTTAATTCCTGTCTAAAACTTTACGAGGCCTTTCACCCCCGCATTGTTTTGTTTACTCACTGCCATCCAGACTTTCATAAGCCATAAAATAACATATCCCACTTCATCCCACAGCTCCGTTTTCTTCGTCAGCGGCACATGGCCCCGGGGCAAAGAATTCCAAGCAGATGGCAGACACCATGTTTGGTCCCATCGAAGGGTCAGAGAATGGGTGCATTTAATGGATTTTATCGAACCCCGAAAGAATGCTTCCGATCGTAAAAGTGGTGGTAAAGATAGAGTGGGGAGACGGTTAAGATAAAAGAAGTATTCGCTATTCGAGAGGCAGAATTTTATGTCTCTTCTTGTTTGCTTTCGTTTAATATTTTTTTTTTGCCCCTGATTGGTTGCAAAGTACTTGTCGGAGTTTACGATTTGAAATCTCTTCTGTCAACGACGTAACAAGTGTTCATTAGTTTTTGGCACTTTGAGAGAATAAACTATACACGTAAAATTTGTACTGGTTTTGTACTTTGTACAGTCTACCAAAAAACTTCACCATCGCTTTTAAAAACGCTGAAAAATGTAATGATTTTAAAAATGTTTTTAAGAACATTATAAAACATTTTTATAATATTTAAGGAATATTATAATTTTTATCTCTGGAAGATTATTCACTCATTGAGTCATATACTATAAAAGTCTATGACTCCATAACTGAATACTCTTGCAATGATAAAAATTATAACATTTATAATGTTTATAATACATATATACGTATAATGTTTTAAATTAGGTGCATATTAATTTATAACACCAATTAATATTGCACATCATTATTAAAATTATTAATAAACTCTCAAACATTTTTTTTTTGAAAATGAGATTAACAAACTAAACTTATGAAACTTTACTCTGGAAAATTTATTATTTAAAAATTGTTAGAATTAATCAAATTGACTCTGTATTCTAAGATAATTTCATTTAAAGAACATTCGAATCTATAATTTTATTCTCCAAATACTTTTGCCATGAGATGTTTGACCCCTGCTAAATAACTGGACATAGAATAAAGTGTCTTTAACACGTTGACAGCCAAGGGAGTCAACGGTGATCGGCGACGCAGCAAACAACAAAAGTACATAATTATATTATATATGGATACTGATAAATTTTTAAATAACACCATTGTTATTATAATGGTTTGAAGAAAATAATGCAATATAGAACATATGAAAATAATTTTATTAGTATGTGAAAAATATACCTTTTATGAGTACATATTGAGACGAGTCAAACATTCAAGGCAAATCGGAACAATATGTTACCCCTTTTTTAGTCAACTTCTTTGCTCTAGTTCTTCCACCTGCTTTGAATGCGAAGGAATGATAGTAATTACTGAGCAATCGAAGTACGATTGTACAAAAAAAAAGGGCAATCGTGACAATTGCCTACCGTGCCTTGGGATTCACCTATGACCCCACCACAAATACTGCTCCAAGTATGATTTTATAACTCATTTTACCTGCTGCAAATAGCATTTCAGTATATGCATTGCATAATGAAAAGTTCATGTCGGTGCCTTGGACAAACCATCGAATATGCGTCCAGTCAACGTGTTGATTGTTCATAACAATTGGTGAAACCAAATTGTCTATACATTGCATTAAAAAACAACATAAGATACTACAAAGAAAAAGCACGCTTTTAATCAAAGTTACAGATTCAGCTTTTAAACCGAAATCAGGTTACTCACAAAAGATGTAACGGAATGTGAGGTTTTGCATGTATTTTTTAATTTCTGAAATAAATCGATTTTTCTTGAGTCATATTTAGATACTTTAGTTTGTTAAATTTGCTAATTTCATATGATCTAAAAATACGAAATACAAAGTTGAATGAAACAGTCGATTAAATATACGCATCATTTTATAAACGTCTATAAATAAATCAAAATTGAATTGTAGACTAATAAATAAAACCTACATTAAAAACTGAAAAGTGTTTGTTCTAAATAAAACAAAACAATGCCAAGAATTTATAGCATAAACTAAATTGCGGTAGCTAATTATTCTCTCTAAAAATACATCAAAAAATGTTAGTATTCATTCAGTTAGTAGTCATTCGTATATTAAACATTAAAAAACATTAGTATTCATTCAGATAAAATGACCTATCAAAATACGGATGCATTTTTGTTTCCTTCGTACTAACTAAAATTCCATACAAATTGTAGACTAAAAATGAATCCAACGTACAAAATTGAAAGTCTTTTGTCCCAATTAAAGCTAATTCGAAATCAGGTTAGAACTGACAAAAGATGTAACGGGATGTGAGGTAAGAAATTTTACATGTATCTTTTAATTTCTTCAATAAATCGAATTTTCTTGCTTCATATTTAGATGCTTTCATTTGTTAAATTTCTTAAATTTAGGATCTAAAATTCCTAAATACAAAGTTGATTCAAATTTGAGTTTAAAAGTACACATCTAACTCTTTTGATAAACGTCTATAAATAAATTAAAATTTACTTGCAGACTAATAAATAAAACCAACATTAAAAATTGAATACTGTTTGTTCTAAATAAAACTAAACAATGCCAAGCATTTATCCTATAAACTACATTTCTGTAGCTAATTATTCTTTCTAAAGTATATCCAAAAACGTTAATATTCATTCAGATAAAATGATCTATCAGAATGAGGGCGAATTTATGTTCCCTTCGTATTAACTAAAATTCCATATAAACTGTAGACTAAAAATAAATCCTACATACAAATTGAAATTCTTTTGTTCCAATTAAAAATAAACAATTTTACGAATTAAGCCCAAAACTAAATTTCTCTTTCAAAGTATTCT
>CM063501.1:112936981-112974481 GCA_032207245.1 Pardosa pseudoannulata | reverse complement strand
CATACATTAGAAAATTTAAGTGATAATATGAATATTATACATGAAAATTTATAATATATTATATATATATATATATATATAAATAAATAAAAAAAAATAAATACATTTAATATCTAAAGATGTATAAATATATACATAATATGCATACCATAAATACCTACATAATATAAAGCATTATTTAATATATATTCTATATATATTTTTATATATATATATTATAAATATAAAAATTTTTTTTCTATAAAATACAAAAGAAACAAACACACTGGCGGTGCATACATATATATATATATATTATATATATAATATATATAATATATATATATAACATTATATATATATATATATATATATATATATATATATTATATATATATATATATATATGTATATACATAGTATATATATATATATGTATGTATATATATGTATATATATATATATATATATATATATATATATATATATATATGTATATATATATGTATATATATGTATATGTATTTATATGTATATATATGTATGTATATATGTATATATATATATATGTATGTATATATATGTATATATGTATATATATATATATGTATGTATATATATGTATATATATATATATATATATGTATATATATATATATATATATATATATATATATATATATATATATATATGTATGTATATATATATATATGTATATGTATATATATATATATGTATATATATATGTATATGTATATATATATATATATATATGTATGTATTATAATATATATATATATTATATATATATATATATATTATGTATATATATATATATATATATATATATATATATATATATATATGTATGTATGTATATAACATTTTGAGAATGTGTTATTAGATTTTTAAATCCGATTCTAAAAGTATGTCCTTATTTTGATATGAACTATATACTTTTATGCTTGCCTCTAACTTTATGTTCACAATAAAATAATTTTCCATCAATTAAATAAAAAAATGTCTTATCGAAGTCTCAATCTTTTTTATTTATCTATTTTTGCAACTCTTTGCAAGTTACATAATGTAAATAATAAAATGATATATGATTTCTTCTGCTACTTTATAACTAACATGCTGAGATTCTTGTCAGATATCCTTACTTAAACTGAAATATTTTAGCATGGCAAGCCAAACAGGGTCTGTACGTGTACTCATATCACATCACCCATGTTCCCTCAGCTTGTGGTTCTGCTTCGAGTCTGCAGCTCAGATTTTACTATTTATAATTGAAGCATAACTTTTCACGTGTTTTCTGTGAACGAGGCCGAATTATATCCGGGAACTTTTAACAAGCAGGGTGGAATATAATTTATGTGTTTTCGAGTTTCTAAAAGTGAATTATTAACTTTACGCAAACTTTTCTATCTTTTTTAAGCTGGTGTTTGTGTGTGTGTGTGCATAGATGGGGGAGATATACTATCTTCTTTCCTTCTTTCGAAAGCCTGCTCGTTATTTCTCGGAAAGGAAAGGAAATAAGTTCAAACGGAGATTCATGTATCTCTAACTGCAGTCGCTACTCGACAAAAGAAACTTTAAGTGGGTGATTAGGTTACAGTTAAAAGCACATCAAACGGGGAAATTAAAACAAGTTAGTGAAGTTTCCGATTCCAGTCCTTTTAAATTTTCTGTTTGTTAGGGAATTTTAAAAGTTACTTTTTGAATTTAGATTAAATAGCATAAAGAGTTTAATATCATGGTAACTTTAAATTAAATGGCAGTTAAATTTTATTTAACTTCCTGTTGTATTTTAAATGTATTTGTTGATTATAGTTACTATGTGCTTTTCTCATCTCTAAGTTGGGTGGTATTTTTTATGGATTTTAAGGTAAAAGACTTTAAATTCTATTTACAAAATATTCAACGTTTAACTATATTCTTATAATGAGCAAAAGATGCTGTTACATAATGACGATGAATAAAAAATATAAAGCACTAAAATCTGCGAGAAAAAAATTCCTTAGTTAGATTAGAAAATAATTTAATACATATAGAGTCGTCTTACAAAATTCTATAAAAATATTTCTATTTCTATGCATGTTACGGAATTATAAGTATTTCAATATTTAATATTTTTTATGGAAATTAAAGATATTGATTTTTCCACTTGCTTTCAGTACAATTTATGCAAAACAACTATTATAAATTATAGCATGCTTTATCATATTTTTCGTTCTTCTTTGAATTTAAACACAGTGTAAATAAGTAAAATATTTAACATTTTAACACCGCATATTAAATTGCATGACCAATGCGTTAATAGGCAATATCAAGAATGTTAGTGACATTTAGCTATAGTAGTTGGAAAAATTTAAACGATTCCAAAATCTTAAAACACAGTGAAAATTCAGTCTATAAGTACATACAGCTTGCGCTTGTGTGGGATTGAAAAAAAAAAAGAAACAGTTGATGTATATTATCCGAGAATTTAAAGTGCGTGTGCATGCTTGGCCTTTCCATGAGAAGTTACTTAGTTATAGATTTTTCTTAATATGAAGCAATGTTTATCTAATACTACTCAGTAAACCATGATTCCTACAATATTACTTTTTTAATAGTATTATGAATCGGGGTATTAAGCTATTAGTTTGGAGTAATCCAGTGTGAGCCATGTTTTCGGTTTTCTAAGTTGTTATTCAATGTAACAGTTCAACAAAGTGACAAAGGACTGACAACAGAACAATTACAGGTACAACTTTTTCAACTTTAAAACGGGCACACAGCGTCATTTGTTGAAATAAAGTTATTAGATTACTTGGTTGGATTGGTTTGGAAGCGCTACGGTCTACCGTTTTGCACACGAGAGCTAATTAGACCGGGACCTACTGCTTAAAACCAATTCCGAACGTCTACGAACATCCATGCCATAGTGGGATTGGAACCCACGAACTCAGGTACCGACGATTAGCGCTCTAACCAATCGCCCAGCGTTCGGCGTTACTTAGTTGGAAGATATAACAAATAGTAAAAATTTATCATCAGCACAAATTATGCACGAAATTTTACCATCGATTTTTTTAACTTTGATTCGAACATCAACTTTTGGAACTTTATTAAAATTATTTGTTCCATCCTACGAACTGAACACTTTCATATAAAATACAATCACACTGAAGAACAAAATGCTACATCTGAGTTGAAGTATAGCAAAATAAAATAAAAAGTGATTATCAAATTTGGATATTTCCCTGAACTCCTGAATGCAAAGTAATCAAGCCATGAAGTAGACCAAGTCACTCACACATGTGTGAACATCAACCGAACAGTCTTCTAACTACACTGTCAAAATAAGAATTTAAAAATTAATTCAGAGATTTGTGCTAGAACCAAAAATGCATGACAAAATATATCAGTGAATCGTGTTATTTCCAAATCATGTAAAAAAAGATCGCGTAAAATAAGAGTTGAGTACAGCGTAATAAAGGAAAAATTGATTATAAAAGTCGAATATTTCCCTTAACTCCTCAATATAAAGTAATCAAACCATGAATTAGACCAAGTTCTCACACATGTGAGGACATCAACCTACAGTCTTCTAACTACACTGTCAAAATAAGACTTTAAAAATTGTTTTAGAGAGTCATGCTAGAACCAAAAATACATGACAAAGTATATCAGTGAATCGTGTTATTTCCAAAATAACGCAAAAAAAGATCGCATAAAATAAGAGTTGAGTGTAATATACATGAATACTCTTGACCAAAAATGTCTCTTGTAATATAGTTTGCGATCTTGCCCCTAATTCACGTTATCACAAACGATGTCTTTTCCCCTTTTAGTATGAATGGCGAAGAAATTCCTCGCTCTCTTTTACGATATTAGAGAGAAGGGTATATTCTGCAATATGGCGTTTGCTTCCGGATGCCTCGGATGACAGGTGAACAGTAATTTACCCTCTTCACTTATCTTTGAGCTCTACACATTCTCTTGTAGGACAATGCCATTCACTTAATATCTAACCTCTTCAAAGATTATTTAATTTAGGAAGAATGTCTGAACAGTTTGCTTATGGATTGAAAGGATAATTTAGACAAAGGTCATCTCCTGGTAGTGTTACATTTAGCTGTTATGTAACATGTTGTTCCTTGGATGGTAGACGGGGCATAACGATTTTTAAAATCATTAACTAAAAGCTTTGAAACGTTTAATTCAAAGTATTGCCAAATTTATTACAGTAAAAATATTGAATCAGACAACTATTTTTAAATTCAAATTTTCCCTAGTTCTTACGCTTTTATTTATAGTTGTTTTGTCTTAATATTATTATTTGTATTCATCAAACATATATCGATATTACTTAGGTATTATATTGTTGGTTGATTGAATTTCTAATTATTCGTAAATGATATTTTTCAGTCTGTGCCTTGAATCTGTGGTTGAATATGCAACTAGAATAAAAATAAGACTGATAAAACCTGACTGACGCAGTTTAAGCATAACTACGTGTTTTATAAAAACTGTATCCATCGTAATTAGTATTATACAAACAGTTTTCTTTATACATTTGTTCCAATATGTTTTAGATTCTTCAAAATATTCAAATTTCTTATTCTTTTGTTGATTAATTGAATACTTAATATATTATAAATCTTTTATATCTGTAAGTTGAATCTAACGTTAGGATTGACTAAAGACCTGGGTTACCCCGCCAACTTCATGATAATGGTTTAAGTAAGGTTACCTAAAATTTTCTCCATATATCACTGTGTCCAAACAATTTGTATCTATATTATTGTTTATATGATATTTGCATCCAACTCTCCTTGTGTAACTCGTTTCTTATGTATACAAGTGCGCAATGCTTAAAGAGATTAGCTGTAACAAACCATTCATGGTTCACTATGGCTTATTTTTAATAATTTGGTTTTGGTTTGTTAATGCGCTACCGTCAATTTGTTTTATTTAATTAAGATAATAACCGACGCACTGTGCATTAATTAAAGTCGCCAGAAAAAGAAAGAAATACAATGCTTGGTTTTATTACCTTTGTGTTTTAGTAAATATAGCCAATATTTTCGCCAAATTTGTCAAGGGGAACCTAATTCTGAAAAAGTCCCCTAATGTTAAATACACAATTGGGATCAAGAAAAAAAAGATTACTAATATATTTTACTACTATGTTTATAGAAGCTACTTGTTTTATAAAAGCTGCATTCCTTGTAACTGCCATTAAATACAAATTTTTATTTATATTTTTCTAATGTTAAATTTTACATTCTTCGAAATATTTTGAATTTATTTAAGTATTGTTTTTGTTGATTGAATGAATTATTAATTAATTTTAAATGCTTTTAGGTTTGTACGTTGTATCTAACTTCGAATAAGCAACTTAAACAATTTAAAAATCTGGCCAAACCATATTTTAAGTGAGGGCTATTTGTTTTATAAAATATTATATTTAACATAATTGGAAATAAGTACTCCTATTTGTTCCGATTTAAATGATTAATATATCATACAGAAATGAGATTAATATCCTAATATAGTCCTCTACGAAATTTTTAAGAGCTGTATTTTTTAAAAAATGATTAAATTTTCAAAAAATATTTTCTTTAAATTTTACATTTTTTATTCTGATATTGTTTAATTCTTAAAAAAAGCGTTAAAGTCTGAGAATATAAGTATTTTGGATTTTGGAATTTTTATCACTTTCAAGGATTCTGGACTTTGAAAAAGGTTTTTATCAAATTTTAATTTTAAATAATTATTTGAACCCCTGCTATAGCTCGACGATTCTTAAAGAATATCTGCAGAGATCCCATCATACATAAAAACATGCTCAGAAAGGATTCATTCGGTGCAGTTAAATAAAACAACTAGATCTAGACAAATTTATTTAATATAGTATAATGAATGACGTACAGCTCTGCATATCAAACTGAACTAACGTTACAGAAGTTTAAAATACTGAAAGTACATTCGTTACATAAACAAAACATCAGCACCTTCGATGTAACCGAGCCTTCTGCACTGTCACACTGACTCTTATACTGGCAGACAACATATACATACATTACATATATTTGCATATTTAAAAAGATGCTGTGTTGCCACAAATAAAAATACGATAATTATAAAACTTTACTCATAACAAAACATCAATACAGATCACTGAATTCATGTTATAATAATATGCGAAATTACATTACAATATCTATAATATATATAAGGATTTTGGATTTCTCATCCCTTTCAAGGAGTTCTGGATTTTTGAAAAGCTTTTTATGAAATTTTAATTTTAAAGAATTATGGGAACCAGACCTATGGCTCGACGATTCTTAAAGAAGTTTCCGCAGGGATCCCATGATATATTAAACCATGCTTAGAAGGAATTCACACGGTGAAGTTAAATGAAACAACTAGATCTAGACACATGCGTTTATTTAAGATAGTATAATGAACGACCTAGAGCTCTGGATATTAAACTGAACTTACGTTACATAAGTTTAAAATGCTGAAAGTACAATCGTTACATAAACAAACATCAGCACCTTCGATGCAACCGATCCATCTGCTACTGTCACACTGACTCTTATATAGGCAGACAACATATACATACTTTACATATATTTGCATATTTAAATAGATTCTGTGTTGTCACAAATAAAAATACGATAATTATAAAACTTTACTCAACAAAATATCAATACAGATTAATGAATTCATGTTACAATAATATGCGAAAATGCAATATGATACTTATAATATATACAAGACACTATTTACAAACACTGAACATTACGTCAACGGTCTTAATCAGAAATTATGCGTATGACGTCAATCTTCGGCCAATCAAAACGAGGCAACGACTTTAGTTGTTATTGCGTAATCACCACATAATAAAAAGTTCTACACATATATATCAAACTGCAAGTGAATTAATAACTTTTTTTCTGAATATCACTTATTGTGCAAAAACTATTTTTAATTTAATTTCTTTAAATCATCAAAGCTTTTCTTGAAGTATAATCTTATATATTCCTTTAAAATGTTATCAAATACTCATAATATAAATAAAATAAATATAAATAAGTTTTAAAGTCTAAAATCATATTGATTATTAAATTTCAAATTATGAAAATTCTAATAATTTAAAAAAAGTTTAACATTGTGACATAAAAATTAAAATTACAGCTCAAGAAATATTTTAAAAATGAATAAAATGTTACAAAAATTAAATTCTTTAAACTATTGGTTTTATATTTTTATATGGTTTATTAATAGTTTCCCGTAAATTTTGTATAAGTTTCATTACTCAAAGTTAATTATTTCCAAAATCGATTTGTGACAAGAAATTTAAAGGAATATAATCGAATATTTTTAATAATTCCTCTGACTAAAAATCATCGTAATAAAATGTTTTTGGCGAAGTAAGATATTTGGTGTAGAAACTAGATGTCTCGAGCAGTTAGGACTAATTGAAAAATGATTGAATAGTAAATGTTCTCAGTTGAATATTTCTTTATCTGCCGCTGCATTAATAGCCCGTAAAGAATTACTGATGAGATCAGTTATCTCTGGATGAGATTGTCACATAAATATTCATAGGAATTCTAAATATTCAGACTTTTGTAATTGAGATTTCCGATTGTAAAGCATTTTTAGGAAATATTAGTAACAGTGCAGTTTTTTTCCCATGGCAAATAAATCAACTGTTAAAATTAAAAATTTGAAGCTATGCAAATAATCAAATATTTCATAGTGGTATTTTCATAAATGAATATATGACTATGTTAAACGAGAACTAGATTGGTAGAAATGTTTAATAATAAGTATTTTTTATATAAGAATTTAATAATAAATTAAATGACTTACTGCTAGTATAAGAAAAATGAAAGTTTTACTATTAATAAAAACACAATGCTATTAATATTCAACTGTAGAATGAGTTTCAAAAAGCAAGGATATAAATCTTATTACAGAAATTTTATTTATTTTTTAATTCTTATTATTATTAATAAATTATTTATTATTATTATTATTATTATTATTATTATTATTTATTATTACTAATAAATTATTATTATTATTATTATTATTATTATTTATTATTACTAATAAATTATTATTATTATTATTATTACTATTATTAATTATCAATATTAATTATTTTTATTATTAATAATTATTACTAATAATTATTTTTATTATTAAATATTATTATTAATCTTTATTTTTAATTATTTTTAATAAATTATTATTTATTATTTATTAATTTATTTATTAAGTTTTATTATTTTATTTCAGGAAAGGCAGCCAATTAATAATACATAATTGATGGAAAATTAGTGAAAATACCGTAAATAATTTTCCAAAATTACTAAGAATTTGCAAAGGGTTCAGTGGATAGATGAAATAATCGCTTTCCATAAAATAACATTTTCACTTAGAGTGCTTTTAACTAAAATTTTATTTTGAATATTATAAAAATAAAACTTGCATTGACTATTGCATAAAAATAAAGCATATGAATGAAAAGCCGTAGGCCAGGCTATTAAACAAAAACGCAAGTTTCGAGTGACCGTCAATCAAGGCTGAACAAGCTTAAATACATAGCTGCAGTAGGAAATCTGCATATGGCTTTCTGTCTCGGTGAAATATCCGTGACTGAAAGTTAAAGTTAAAGGCATTGGATAAATATCATTATGAGTTAATATTGTCATGTTGTATGAAAAAAAAACCAACAATAAGGTTATTTATCGACAAAGTCCCGAAATCGGTCTAGGCAGTTGTCGCGTCGTGGGATGATTTTGCATATTCCCTTCTGGTAAAATCATGATATTGTGGGTTTTTTTAACTCCCCGCATTAAGTGAATCTGTGGACTACTAGTTTCTTCTAGCAATGAGGAATAAAAGTCATTAAAAGCATAGTCCAGACTGGTAGAGGATATGCTAGAAAATGTTCGCAACCATTTCTCAACCGGACGAAAACTTTTGACTGCATTCTGGGACATGCTGATGAGAAATGCCAGTCTCTCGATAATCCTCTTCCAGACAGCTGTAAATTCCAGTCGCAATTACATTTTTCTCTCGAGAAAATCGAGCAACTTAGAGGATTTCATCGAAAGGCTAGTTTTCCAAACGCACAGTAGTTTGTATTTTAATGGGTAAGAATAAGACGATATTATCTACCAATAATATTTTATTGCTCTTTATAAAATTCCAATTAAAAAACGGCTGCAAGAAGGAAAGTACCACAACTTGTTCCCCCGGCTTCTAAGTATTTGCTGTAAACATTTATACCCATCAGCAAAGGCTACATTTTCGGAGGTCGTCAGAAATTTCCATTTTCCAGACTGAAGAATTTGAAGGAGACAGACCATGGTGAATGTCCAAATACTGGGTTCGCTTCAGATTGCAGAGTGTCTTCACAGTATTGACCTTACAATTAACGCTCTATAAAAAGCGTAGTTGAAAATTTTTACCGTTGCTGACAGCAGGTTTTATAATTATTATGCATTGTTAATTTCTATAGAACAGAAGAACGATTGAAATATCGCCCTTATAATCTTACTTTTTGATCACCTCTCCTGTAAGAAATAACATATGTACTGTATTTAATTTTTATAAATATACCATCATTCTTCTTGTATTCTATCTACTAAAGTATAAATAATATTCTTTATTTATTTTATGCTGCTAATTTATTTTTCATAAATTATTTTTTAATTATTTTCTTTATTTTATTATTTGTTATAATCATAATTGGGAAAGAAATAGCTATTATACATTATAAACCTTGCATTTATTTTAAATACAGGATTCGTATTTTCTTGATAACAAAACATAACAATTTTATTACTACTTTTAACAATTTAATAACATTCTTTATTTATTTTATACTGTTAATTTATTTTTTATCATTTATTTTTTAATTATTTTCTTTATTATTTTATTATCTATTATAATTATAATTTTGAAAGAAATAGCTATTGTATATTATAAACCTTGCATTCATTTCTAAATAAAGGATTCGTATTTTCTTGATAACAGAACAGAACAATTTTATTACTATTTTTAACAATTATATTACATTCTTTATTTATTTTATGCTGTTAATTTTTTATCATTTATTTCTTAATTATTTTCTTTATTATTTTATCATTATTATTATAACTTTGGAAGAAAAAGCTATTATATATTATAAACTTTGCATTCATTTTAAATATAGGATTCGTATTTTCTTGACAATAAAACAGAACAATTTTATTACTATTTCTGTCCTAGTATAGTTTCATTTTATTACTGACGATTTCTCTGTCATTCGCGAAGATAAAAATACTATTGATTTATCTTTCCTTGACTTACTGCCCTCTTTCAAGAGCAATCAGAAAGTTCTCGTTTATCCAGCAAACTTTGAGAAGAGTGAAAATCTTTCTACTTCACCTTTCTTATCGCTTAGACTCCTTCATCTTTCAGTATTCCATGAAGAGCAGACATCTGCCCATCTGCATCTTGCCCATCCAAGTCATTAATTTTGGATCAGTCGTATTCCAATGACTTTTCTAATTATGCATTTATGGCTTAAAGGAAGAATAAAACTTCATAAGCTTTGAAATGCGTCCTGTTTGTACGAAGAGTAATATTTAAAACAACTCATTTTGTTGAAGAATTTAATTATAAGAACAATTCTTAGTACCTCGATTTTACACCAAAAAATTATCTAATATTTGGAAATATTATACCAAGTGTAATAAACGATTTATAGTTAAAATCAATCGACACTATTTGGTCTTTTCTTTATAATAGATTCACTATCTTATATAGTTGCAGTAGTTTTAAAACTACTTACGTAAAAATTAAAAAAAGTTTTCAACTATTTTTAACCCAGAAAGTCATAAAGTTTGAAATGCGTCCTTTTATATTTGTGCGAAGAGTAATAGTTGCAGCAACTCATTTTATTGAAGGATTTATTTAATCAATAAATATAAGAACAATTTTCAGAAACTCGATTTTACTCCTAAAAATAATCTAATATTTGGTAATATTATACCAAGTGTAATAAACGATTTATAGTTAAAATCAATCAACACTATTTGGTCTTTTCTTTATAATTAGATTTACTATTTTATATAGTTGTAGTAGTGTAGTTTTATAACTACTTACGTAAAATGTAATTAAGTTTTCATTAATTTTTGATTAGTCGTATTCCAATGACTTTTCTAATTATGCATTTATGCCTTAAAGGAAGAATAAAACTTCATAAGCTTTGAAATTCGGCCTGTTTATGCGAAGAATAATAATTCAAACAACTCATTTTGTTCAAGAATTTAATCAAATATAAGAACAATTTTTAGTACCTCGATTTTACACCAAAAAATTATCTAATATTTGGAAATATTATACCAAGTGTAATAAACGATTTATAGTTAAAAATCAATCGACACTATTAGGTCTTTTCTTTATAAGTAGATTCACTATTTTACATAGTTGCAATAGTTTTATAACTACTTACATAAAAATGAAAATGGGTTTTCACTAATTTTGAATCAGTCGTATTCCAATGACTTTTCTAATTATGCATTTATGTCTTAAAGGAAGAATAAAACTTCATAAGCTTTAAAATGCGTCATGTTTGTGTGAAGAGTAATGTTTAAAACAACTCATTTTGTTCAAAGATTTAATCAAATATAAGAACAATTTTTAGTACCTCGATTTTACACCAAAAATTTATCTAATATTTGGTAATATTATACCAAGTGTAATGAACTATTTATAGTTAAAATCAATAGCCACTATTTGGTTTTTTCTTTATAAGTAGATTCACTATTTTATATAGCTGCAGTAGATTCACAACTATACGTAAAAACTATATATGTAAAAATGAAAATAAGTTTCAACTATTTTTAAGCAAGAAAATCACAAAATAATACAGTTTGAAATGAGTCCTGTTATGTTTGTGCGAAGAGTAACATTTGTAACAACTCATTTTATTGAAGGATTTAATCAATAAATATAAGAATAATTTTTAAGAACTCGATTTAACACCAAGAAATTATCTAATTTTTGGTAATATTATACGAAGTATAATGAACGATTTATAGTTAAAATCAATTTGATGTTTTCTTTAAGTTTAGATTCACTATTTTATATAGTTGCTATTGTATGATAACTACTTATGTAAAAATTAAAATAATTTTTCAACTATATTTAACCAAGTAAGTCACAAAATAATAAAGTTTCTTTTCTAAAGAAATCAAATTATATTCCATCCAAAAGGTATATATGCTAATAACAAACTAATAATTAGTTCTAACAAAGCATTTTACAAGATTATTGTGGAGTATATATAGTGAGAGAAAATAGGATAATATATTCTTATGTATTAGTTCTCTATACATATATATCATTATACTCTTAAATACAAATAAATATATGTGTGTGGGGGATGAGATTTTTATCTAAATCACAGAGAGAGTTCAGAGCTGGGGAGTCAGAATTGAGTCATAGCAATTTGCATTTGAGTAGAAACCATTGCTGAAATTAAAGGTAATGGAATGTTTTGATCAAACTGACATATTTATAATGTAAGTCTTTGCAAAACCTGTATGCATAAATAGTTTTTGTATAACACAGAAATTACTTACAATATTAATATATTTATTATATATTTTTAGCTACTTATAAATATATATAATACAAATATATATATTATATATAATTAATATATAATATAGAAAAATATATATATAAACCGAAAATTACTTATATATAACATATATATTATTATTTTAAAAAAAATATTATTATATATATAATAACATATATATATATATATATATATATATATATATATATATATATATATATATATATATATATATATATATATATATATATATATTATATAATATATATATATTATATATATATATATATATATATATTTATATATATATATATATTATATATAGTAGTTATATTATATATATATGTATATGTATATATATTTAGTAGATGTATATATATATGTATATTTATATATGTATATATATATATTATATATATATTATATATATATATATATAATATATATATATAAATATATAAATTCATAAAACATTTTAAATGAAAATATAAAATTTAAGATATTTATAGATGTAAATGAAACTCCTAAAAAACATATTGAGAAAGTCTATAACCAATATATAAAGATGTTGTAGAAAAATGTTGTAGAAATATCAATCGTCAGAACATTTTTGTATCGCATATTACGTGATACACTACAACGTAAGAGGTCCAAACTGAATTACTTTTAAGGCATGGTATATGTGATGAGAGAAGTTGATATTAAATATTGGTGACAGTTTGAATAAAAAAATTAAATTATGCCTGATTCTTAAATGTATAGTTTAGGTCTAGGCCTATAATAATTTGCAATTTATGTAAGTTTTAAAAATTAGAAATTCCTTACTAGTTAATCGGTAATATATATATATATATATATATATATATATATATATATATATATATACATAGACTGGACAATGAATGAACCATGGATCCAGTATTTTGATATTTTATTGTACCAATAACTGCAGGAATTAGTTTCGGTTTAGATTGAGCTAGATACTGGATTTTATATATGTTGTAAGAATATCACAAGATTGATACGTGAACATCAAGTAAATGGCAGAAGTAAAGTTTCATGCTTCTGGCAACATACACAAATGCTTACGATATACCTAATATACGGATTTTTCAATGTACAAGAAAGATGGTGGGATATCAGATGATCATTCAATGGACCACTGTCAGTTGTCCATCCGCTATGTATTGATACATTATCCACAAATGAAAGATTATCTAGAGGTTATAATGTCTAAAAATTAATGCTGTTCTTTGACCTTCAACTGACTGATAAATTATGATTGCGTAAAGTATGACTTCGAAAGTCTTTTTTAAAGTTTCAATGGACGAATTATATTAAATGAGAATAATTGCGTATCCTTAATAAACATATCATGTTTTGATCACAGGGTATTGGTAATTTACAGAATTTTATTAATTTAGCGAAATCGACAAGGCAATTTATATAACGAAAATTTAGCATAAGGTAATATACCAAGGGTGGCCAAGCTCCTTGATAGTCCTAGCCATTTTACAAAGTTTGAAATTTTTCGAGAACCGCAATTAAATACGTATTTTAAAGATATGCAAGAAAGGTATTAAAAATTTTTTTACAGAAGTTATATTTATTGAATTTCATATGGACGTTCTTCACTCTTTAATTTTTCTAGGAATTTTTTTAATTGCCAATGATTTCTTGCACGTGTGTGAATGTAATTTACAATGTGTTACCCTGTTTTCATAACATCAGAATATTTTAAATATTTTGTAACGAGATGTTCTCGGTGAATTATGCAGTGAATCGGTATGAATTGTGGAACTTGAGAATCATTTCTTAAAAGCCCAATAATTTTACATAGCATTGCCGGAGTTCTATCAATTGCAATATGTTTTTTTTTTAATATAATAACACAAAAATGAAAAAGAAACTAGGGTACATTTATCAAGAGCCATAAATAATATTTCAAAGAGCCGCATGTGGCTAGAACCCCTGTAATATACAATGGAAAAAAGATCTGTTTGTTACTTATGGCTTAATTTGAAAGAACAGCCGGAATAATATGATCATGTCAAGCAATCTCAGACTAAATAAAATTATAACTGAATGTCACTAACGTAAACAGAAATGAAAACGAAAGGCGTAATTCTTTACTGCTGCGGCCACAGCATCAAATGAAGCGAGATTACTTTCCTGCCACAGGTTTCGAAAGAACCACTCTTTCTCAGCTCATTAGTTTTCTAGGACAACAATGTTGACAAATATAGAACTAGAATAACTAACGCAATGTCATGTTCTTAGTTTAAAAACTATAATACATTTTCTTTGTTACGGAGTTATATAAGGTGGTTTTCTATTCATTTTAAATCCCATATTTTTGTTTTTATTTATCTCAAAACTTTCAGACTTTATGTTTCGTTCTCTTACATTATTTTAAATAAATTTTCATTCAACATCACTTGATTTCAAGAATTATTGAAGAAATACAGACTTTTTATTATCAAGAAAAAAATAAATAAAATTAATATGCAAGAAAATAAGATTGCATAGTATTTTTATACTAAGTTAATCGGCTTGTACCTCCTCTTTTAATAAATAGATAAATTTTAAATATTACAGAATTAGAAAAATAATAACTTTAATTATGATTCTGATGTAAATCAAAGTTTGAATGTGCACATCTAAATAGCTAAAAACCAACCATTTTTCGATTTAATACATAATAAGACATCTCTCCACAAAGGTATTTAGAGATATTAACCCTCTAAGCGGTTCGCACGTACAATTCCACCAAACCGATGATGTCTTCAAAGCAGTTGTCACGTACGATTTTCGACCTCCAAAAACGTTCCGTAAATGGATGCCGTATACATTTCTGCTAGTGTTTGAAGTAGGAGGGTAATGTCGATTGTTTAGAAACTGCATCCCTGTTTGACTAGTGTTTATTAAGGATGCACCCCTACTCCCTGAGACACAAAGAAGCTGATAGCTTTTCATGGCTTTGTAAATCTCTATTTCGAAGTATTTCGTTTGCGGTAACAGATGTATCTCTCATTGCACCACTTAAATATCTTGGATAACTTTCGAAAAAAAATTATAAATAATTCTCTTAAAGAATATTTTTATTTGTACTTTTAGAATCCATTATTTCTTATGGGATGATCTTCGAGACTAGACGAGCTTTATGTGTATTAAAAATTAACAATCTATAATATCTGTTTATATATCTATTTATAACCATAAGTAAAGAGACAATAAGGAGAGTGGGTTTTCTGTATTCCATTCTAGTCGACAAAGGGTGAAATAAAAAATCATAGAACGCTTTGGCGATTGACACAATAAACCTTTAGCGTATATTTGGAGACTTTTTTAAATGAGTGTGTTCCACTCAGGGTTAAGCACAAATAAATTCATACAGATGCCTTAATCCAGTGCCTCCCCTAACAATTTTATCACTGTGGCCGGGTTGATATTTGAAACTATTGAGGGATTTAATAATTTTAATTCAATTGTACATAAAAAGCCCTTAAAATAAAATACAGTTACAACAGTAATTGAATATTTGGGGATTTTATGACAGTAATTTTAATTCATAATCTTGAAATGTTTAATATACAATAAACTAATTTAAAATAAGGACAATATTTCTTATATTACAAAGGTGTTTATCTCAACCCCGACAAAGTCACACAAACCTGAGAGATATACATAAATGTTAAGTAAATAAAATGGAAATAACTTCCTTGATAAGTTCCTTGATCAGCCTGGTACCATATGATGCATGCATCCATACCTTCCCATAGACCAGGGGTTTAGAAACAACTGCCTTAACATTCTCTTATAAAATCATTCCTCATACAAAATAGTAGTATTAATATCAAGGAGACATAATAATATGGAAAATCGGTATATTTGTAGCATAAAATCCTTTTTTATCTATTCACTATAAAACTAAAAATATTTCTCTTTCATAATGAAAACTTTATATGTTTATTCATAGGGTTCTGAATTTTAAAATAGCATTCATTTTAGTCATTTTGTGTAATGTATCAGACATATGAATACTCCAAATGTAAGAGACTGTATTTGCTAACCTAGAAGGTAACTTTAGAAATGTATTTATTAAAGTTACATCAAACTACAATACATTCCATTCCGTAAACTTAAAGCATGGTTTTCATCTAAAATTTTATATTTTAAAAGATTTAACGGAAGTTTTGTTTAAAGTACTATAAAGTAATGTCATTGATAAAAATTATAAAATATGGTCTTAGATTAATATCCTTAATATTATGTCCATTGGAAATATCCTTAATGTATGTACTGCCTTTCAAAAGTCTCAAATTATCCAATTTTCAATTTTAATAAAGCTCAAAATTTAATGTATAAACAATATTTTGCTCAATATTATATCAGCCCTGTAACAAACAGTTACACTTCAACAACGCCAGCGCGAAACTGACCTAGAGGCGAAAGTGCAGTGAGTGACCCTCCTTCGACCCCATTGGTCAAGAGGGTTTGCTAACAGCGGAGTCGTCATCTTTCTCCCAGGTAACGTTGTCCAACGAACTTTTTCGAGAGATCTGAGAGTCCTATCTTTGAGAGAGCAAGGACGTAGTGTGGAGCTTAATATATTTTACGGCAGTTCGAACACCATTTTCTTTTTAAGACCAAGACGCCATGTTGGAGAGCTATTCGGCCGAGTGTGGTCCCTTTGGCAGGATTGCCTAATTAGCATTTTTATTTCTTAGTTACACCTTTATTTATAGTCAAAATAAAAATAATATTCAGCAGGAGGAATTAGGGTTATCCTAATTCCTAATTTCTCACTGGTACTCCTCTTATACGTGGGGCTGGCCTAGACACTCAGTCGGTCTCACCTCTACACACCCCTCACAGAATCCCGCGACTTCGAATATTATACAAACAAATTCAATCTCTGAATCATTCCTTATATACTCTTAATTTTCAGACATAACAGATCAGATAATGGGTGTCTGATTCGTGAGCAGACTTTGAAGATACTCCTCAACTAAATAAATCTGTGGTGTCTGGAACAAAAGTTTATAGACGCGAATTCTATTTTTGGCATGAAATTCAGTGATCGCTGAGAATTGTTTTTGAACAGTAAGTTTCAACATAATCACATTCAACATTGATCTTAAAACATTCAACCTATCATTTTCTTAAGAAAACAGTTTATGATTAAGGTTCCAATATTTCTCTGGGATGTATATTTGAAATTAAGTATATTTCAGCTAAGCATACAGATTTTTAAATTTCGAAAGAAGTAGATACGATCATGTGTAGTATTATTTACATAGTCGTTGGGAATTGTTGTTGAACAGTAAGTTCTAGCGTAATCACATTCAAAATTTATCTTAAAACATTCTACTAACCATTCTCTTAAGAAAACAGTTTATGATTAAGGTTTCAATATTTCTCTAATATGTACATTTGAAATTAAGTATATTTCAGCTAAACATACAGATTTTAAACTACAAAAAAAGTTAACACTATCACGTGGCAGTATTAGTTGCATAATAAATTTAAAGCCATAGATACCAAGCATACATCATGTATAAAAGTTAGAGATAATTTAAGTTTTCAGCAGCGTCTGTGGCTTACTTTAATGACATTCTGACATATCGGGATTAACAATTTCATGAGGTGCTAACGGGCAACATTTAATTCCTAGCCTTCGAGAGAGTATGTTAGGAAGAGATATGTTCGCTTAATTAAACGATCAAAGCGTTCTGAATTATTTCGGGGAAAATTTAATTCTACTGTCGTTTTGAACTGAAACCCAAAACTTCATCTCAATAGTGTTCCATGTTTAAAATGTGTTACTTCACGAATTATGAAACAGAGAAGCACCAGTTTAAAATATTTACAATGGAATAGTTACATTTGCATAACAATACGGTAACTGAAGGAGTTAAACTTATCGGTAGCTTATTAATAAATTATTACAATAATTCTAACAGCTTAATATCGCAATATTAAAATACACTTTATAAGCCTTTTTAAAATAGTTCTTTAAATTCATTTTAGAAAATTCTGAGTAGCGTAATCATCAATCTACCTTTCGCAATAATTATACTTTCCTACTTATTTTCTTCGCATTTTATTTCATTAATTTTAAGATAGATTATTTTACATGCTCTGTCTGTTCCTAATCAAAGTCTCTACAGGTTATTTCTAATTTATATGTTCTTCCAGTTCGATAATGCACTTTAGCAATGGAAGGTTTGGGACTAGATCTTGCCACTTGTGTTATAAGTGTTTCTATCCTTTACAAGATGGGTTTTAATGTTTTGGTTATAGTAGAATTGACAAAGTAATAATACTGTATATATAATAACATTCTAAGTTATCTGTCCGTCTGTCCTCGAATTTATGAAGCGGTTGGACCTGGAATAGATAGAGGCGCGATATGTTTTGCATTTCTAATACTCAGTAATGGTAAAATAAAGAAAATTCTAAGCCTGGTTTAGTAAACATGCACCCTTAAGACAAGGATAAAAATTAAATGGCAACAAAGTGCAATCCCCTATATAATAATAACCTAAGTTATCTGTCCGTATGTTCTGGAATTTATGAAGCGATTGGACCTGGAATAGATAGAGGCGCGATATACGTTCCTAATACTCAGTAAGGGCAAAATAAATAAAATTCCAAGCCTGGTTTAGTAAACATACACTCTTAAGACAAGGATAAAAATTAAATGGCAACAAAGTACGAAAGCATTGAAATATCGCAATCCCCTATATGATAATAGCCTAAGTTATCTGTCCGTATGTTCTGGAATTTATGAAGCGATTGGACCTGGAATAGATAGAGGCGCGATATACGTTCCTAATACTCAGTAAGGGCAAAATAAAGAAATTTTTAAGCCTGGTTTAGTAAACATACACTCTTAAGACAAGGATAAAAATTAAATGGCAACAAAAACATTGAAAGTACAAACCAAAAGCTTTGAAATACCAGAATCCTATATTTAATTATAACCTAAGTTATCTGTCCTTCTGTCCTCGAACTTATGTAGCGGTTGGACCTGGGATAGATACAGGAACCCATATTGGACTCTTGATGAGTTAGGGTTACCAAAATTCAAAGTTAGTAAAATTTATCTTCTCCAAACTATCGGTACGATTTTAAATTAAATTGGTATAAATATGCTTCGTATCACAATGAAAAATACTTCAAAACATTCGAAATTTACCCCTTCTCCCCTGTTGAGGACGATAATAAAGTGGACTGTATTTAAAAACTTAACAAAGACTTTAATTAAGAAAAATATGACAGGGTCATACAAGAGTATGGGCTCTGTCAATAAAAATATATATCAGGGATGTCTAAGAGCAATTGGCTCTATACGAGCGTTCTCAGGGAAACGCGGACAACGGTTGGACCTTCCTAGACGGGGTCCGAACGCTCACACTCTGGTTACAATACAAAAAAAGAGGAAAGGGACGCGCTGGACACAACCATTGCGCTTAAGGGGTGGGGGGAACGTCGATAAGTACCGAACATCCCCTTTTCCAGAGTTTAATGATATTATTTCAAGCCGTATTTTCCCAGGTTAAGAGCAAACGATTAACTTTATCAATTTTTCACATAAATAGGTAAAAATAACTTTGTTTCTAGCATTATAGCGTCATTCCTTTAACTATTTCATTCAATCATTTCTTATTTTAAATTACTTAAATATTGTCTGCATTATTTTCACACGTTACTTTGATGTTACGTAAATAATTTTCCTTTCAATATTTCTTAAATAATATATTAGGTACATATGTGATAATTTTAAGTTTAATCATCGATTATTTTTTATTAAAAGAAAAATTTTATCACATATTCAATCATATTTTTATTTCATCTAGGTCCTAATTTTTCCAAGATAAATGAAGATAAATTCTATTATTGAGACGCAATACCTTTTTTGTTGTGTGTAGTCTCAACTTTTGTCACCGAAAGATGGCCGAATGGTTAGGGTGCTGGCCTTTGGAACCGGAGTTCATGGGTTCGAATCCCACTGTGGCATGGAAGTTCGCAGGCGAATCGGCTTTAATCAGTAAGTCCCGGTCTCATTAGCCCTCGTGTTGCAAAAAAAATGACGGTAGCGCTCCAAACCAATTTCTGTCAGTCAGGTATCAATACGTGACATATTTTTCGCCGCTGAAAAATCTAAAACCTCATAATAAAACCTGCTTCTTAAATGAATTTAAATATCATGAATATATTCAGTGAATGAATTCTTGAAACAAAAATCCGACATATGCCATTAATAAACTTCGTAGAATTAAGGTACATTTAAGTCCCAATTAGGTTCTTCCATACATTAAAAATCTAGTTTTCTTTAAAAAGTATGTAATATCCATCATTTGAAAAAAAAATATTTTATAATGAAATTATTTTACTTTCTCTAGTAAAATGCAAATAGTAGAGAGAAACAAAATACTAGACAAACTCTTTCATTAAACGATTTATAGAAGTATGTCTTCAAATTGTACATAATTTAACTACGATCAAAATGCGAATATTATTAATTCTAAAATTTTGGGAATAAAATAGTCCTAAGCGTCCTCAGTAGCTTATTATACTTCATGAAGTGTCAATATGCATGCAGAAAATGTCTCTTTAGAATGACCAGGTTTATAATAATTATACAAAATTTTCTAATACATTTAAGCCATGTTTTAACATATATAAGCGCATATAATTGTTTAAGGAATGATAATAAGAAGTTAAGAGCAAGAAATAATGAGACTTTGATAAACAATAAGTTATATCAACAATACAAGATAATTTAATTTTAAATAAGCGTATTAATCTACAAACTTACCTAAAATGATGCCGATAATGTATTCTATAAAAAATATAATAAGGCAAACAGTTTTGGGATAGATAAAATGTGAAGGAAATTTAAAAGTCTAATGAATTATAACTTATTAGTTACTGAAATAAAATGTATCTTTAATCATCTAAATCACATTAATTCTTTCTATAAATAATACAACTATCTACAAGTAGAAAAAAATAGATTTATCTATAAGTTTTCGAAATATTTTGGTTACATACTATATAAATTGTTAATTATTTTATATAATTTTATTTATAGTATTGTTATAAACAATTAATAATGATTATTTTAGAAATATATATCTTAAATATATCTCAATTTTCAAAATTTAAGAATTTATGTACTTATGTTTAACCAAAACAGACACAGTGTCAACACGTGTACACAGTGTGAGTACATATGTACACTGTACATAACAGAACAGTATAAAGTGTCAACATGTGTAGTATGCCATGCATGTATACTTCGAAAAGCGCAATATCACTGGAACCAGACCAAAAATGTGCCTATTTGTATCGGTTTGACATTTCAGGGATCCCTTCAACTTATCAGCTGCCATTCTCCATCCCGTTTCATCTGCCTTTTTCTTCTCACGTTTAGATACCGAAGATACTCCTCCTCCAAAAGTATCTCCAACAAGAGACTTCGCTTCCTAATGCGTCCTCTGACACGGGGCGGCGGGAGTCATTCATCCAGTTTTTTCTTCTCCTTCTTCCTTATCCTCTTCCAGGATTACATGTTTCCAGCGTTTACATGCAGCCAAGTGCACCCATCTGTTCCTTATCGACCGCAACAATGATTTAAGCTGGGAGGAATGTCAAGGGCTTTCTCTAATCGCGACGTCATGTCAGGAGGGATTAATGTTGTTGTTGAGCTGCCAAACGTGTGTTATTTAACTTCGAACTTCGAAAATTCTGTTTAAACGAGATACGTCTAAGTGAATAACTGCTTGGAAATGTATTTGGACAGTCACATGTGTTTACGGTTGTATAGATGCCTGTTGTTTTTGTAAATAATCCCTTTCTTTAAGAACTTTTAAATTATTAACATACTTTTTTCTGTAGTGTCCTTCTTTTGTCGACAGTGCTTAGAGCTGGGATATTAAACATTTTCCGATATGGTAAATTAAGGTTTAGAATTTTGAGATGTTCAGTGTGCCACTTCTTTTATTTCTTTTAAAAATCCTCTTAAAACCATTATATTCTACATAAAAGTGTTTCATTTTAAATAGTGCTCTTTGACCTCCTGTCACAGTGTGATAGTTACTGCTCAAATATAAAGATTTTAAGTGACAATTATTTAAAAAATCCCTTTTTGTTTCGAATATAAGCCTTTTAACTTATCATTTTTTAGAGTGTTATATTTAGAAAATCAAGTTGTCTGATTCAATAAAATTACCTTTCGTTAGCGTTTATTGATTCATCTATCATTCTTAAAAAATCATTCTCCCATATCTCGTAATATCATTTTTGTTTTATACCAACGTCATATTTAAATAGAAGAACCCCAACAGTGTCATAATGCACAATTTAATTTGGGTTCACTGTTTATAACTTATCCCACTTCCGTTCCTCCCTATGAAAAAGTTGTTGTCCCCTACACTGACTTGTGAAGGGAGGCAGTATCATCATCCTCTAAACAAAGCCTCTTTTAGATTTAGGGGAGAGGGCTACAGTCATTCTTCTGTCTTATTAATGCTATAGTAACTCTGATGCTCGTACTCGTTTTTGAATCCAAGTTTGATGACTGCTAGTCTTTGAGATATGTTTTTCCCGTTGTATTTTAAGCAAATAAAAAATACCTTCTATGTACCTGTCTGTGTTGTCAAAATAATTTCACCATATTTGACCTAGTGTCTCTAGTTGTAGACAGTTAAAAAATAATTAGCTAATATTCATGTTTTATTTAAAATATTTTTCCTTTTCAGAGAAAATTAGCATTATTCTTATAAACAATCGTCTGAAACTTTAAAGCACTTATTTCTTATTTTGTGTATATTCATACATATTCTATGATTACAGATAAATTTTGCTTTAATTTAGATTCATCAACTGAAATCATGGTGGCAAGCTATATTTTATAATTAAACTACTTCAGAGCACTGATTTTACACATAGGATCAGATAAATCTCTTATCATGAATTTTTACTTTATATAAATGTAATCCAATGACATTTAAAATTAAAAATCATCGCTGATGAACACACGCTCCATATAAGATATTCATAAATTTCTATTCAGCATTAGTTGATTCTAACTTTAATGGTTCAAGTATTCCATCAAACTCGCATGATTTCTACTGTTGTATTCTTTTGCAGATAATAAATTTAAACTCCTCAGTAATATTACTAAAAGTTAAGAATTCGAAATATATTATCTGTTTAAGATTATTAAAGATCAATTCTCTGATTTCATCCAAGAATTGTAGCTTCGGATAATAACTTTCTTTAGATCATACAGAATTTTTTTTCTTTCTATTTACCTACTTCTATTTTCTTTCCATTTACCAGGGATTAAGTACATCCAATCAATTTATTTTCTAACCAGTAGACGACAGCATTAAGGGCTGAAATCTGCATTATTATGTTGAAAAAAATTACATCTGGTAATTTTGGTTTGATTTTTTTCCTTGCTTTCATTTTAGCATTGCTTTAACATTACATGTTTTTTTTTCTATAACTATAGAGCTTAAGAATATGTTTATAATTTTTATAATTTTACTTCTCTTACTTTTTTATATTTATTTTTTTGTTTTTTATTTTATCTTATGTTTTTATTATAATTTTTAATTTTCTTTTTTTATATTTATCTTTATATAATTTTTATATTACATATATAAATTATATATATTATTATATTATATATATATATATATATATATATATATATATATATATATATTTATATATATATATTATATATATATATTTTTATATTTTTATATTATATATTTTATATATATATATATATAATATATATATATATATATATATCTATATATTATATATATATATATATAATATATATATATTATATATATATATATTTATATATATATATATATAATATATATATTATATATATATATATATATATTATATTATATATATATATATTATATATATATATATATATATATATATTATATATATATATATATATATATATTTATATATGTATATATATATTATTATATATACATGTATATATACGTGTGTATATACATGTATATACATTATATATATATATAATTTATATATCTAATATATATATATCTATATATATATACATGTATATACTTATATATTATATATATATATATATATTGTGTGTATATACATGTATATATATATATGTGCGTGTGTGCTTGTGCATATATATATATATATATATATATATATATATATATATAATGTTATTTTTAACACTTTCAGTTCTGATTCCATCTTTCCGGTATTACCCTAGTTAATGTTCTCGAATATTCCCCTGTGGATTCCTTCTTGTTGCACAGCTAGAAATAGATCTGACGCTTAACTTCATCTACGTAACTTATAGATGATTGCTCTTTGGGTGGTACAACAACAGTTAAAAGAAATGTATGGTGTTTGAAGAAGGCATTTTTGTTCATAAGAGAAAACATAAATAAACTAAATAAACTGCGATAGTTTGAGATTCCATTTGTCTTTATTTCGTGTTCTTTCTCGTTGCAAGTTCTATGACAGCAGGGCTGAAATGACAGCTCGAAAATTCTGTTCGAGACGCTGTAAAAAGCCTCATTTCTTATATATATATATATATATATATATATATATATATATATATATATATATATATATATATATATATATATATATAATATATATATATATATATATATATATATATATAGATATATATATATATATATATATATATATATATATATATATATATATATATATATATATATATATATATATATATATATATATATATAGATATATATATATATATATATATATATATATATATATATATATATATATATATATATATATATATATATATATATATATATATATATATATATATATATATATATATATATATATATATATATATATATATATATTATATATACATGCATATAAATAGAAATATATACATTTACAAATGTGTATTCCTGAAAGAAAATTCCTATAAATTTTTATAAATACATACTAAAAAAGACTCAATTTTATCATTTCGACATTTATATAAAAAAACTATCAAAGACTCATGAGAAGAAATCACAAAACCGTTTTAAAGACGAAACAGTGATAAAATAATAAAAAATCATAAAATTAAGTTTTAAAGACGAATCAGTAATAAAAGAATGCAAAATTATAAAATTATGTTTTTTATTACTCTTCCTCTTGTATAATGGCAGATATTTTCATCTGTAAGCAGCTTCTTGAAAGCATCTGCTTGTAAAATTTCATTTCACATATCACCTAAAAAATCTCTTTAAACCATCTTCGCAAAAATGTATAGTCACTTAATATTTTGAAGTATGACATTGTTTTAATTTATTAGTTGAAATTATTTTTATGAAAAAAGGCCTTAAATAATTTCTTGTTTGATTTTATTACCACCTGAATCTTCTTAGTATGGAAATAATTCCCATCTTTCTAGTGTTAAATTGTATTGAATTAAAAATATAAATCCTGCAATTATGATTTTAGTCAAATTGAATATTATTGTTGGGCTTATTTGTACATACTTGCCTCTTGAAAAGAGATTTTCCTTAACTATTTTTCCTCACGTGGTTCGAGCGAATGTGTATGCTGGTCATCCTGCTAAACTGCGTCACCCTGGGCATGTACCGGCCTTGTGCAGACGAGATTTGCGACTCGGGCCGTTGCAAGATCCTCCAGCACTTCGATGACCTCATCTTCGGGTTCTTCGCCCTGGAGATGATCGTGAAGATAACTGCCATGGGAGCGTTCGGAAAGAATGCTTACCTATCAGAATCCTGGAACAGGCTGGACTTCTTCATCGTCCTTGCTGGGTAAGTACTAAACCTGATAATTATGTATTGACATGTACAGTACTGAGGTTCAGTGTAAAGCATTAAAAAGGTATACACAAAACATATAAAGGTCCATAAGACATATGTAATATACGAGTAATTTATATAAATTTGAAATATCTCGTGAACATTTAGGGTTTGGATGTGTACATTGTCTACATAACTTATGGTACCTTTATTGAACTTAGCCAAATTTAATCATTTTTCTGCCCAGGTATCATGAATAATAGATGTCGTATGGCTATTTTTGAAATAACATCTAGTTATACACCTTTTAAATTTCATCAGCTTTCCAAGATGTATCAATAAGATAGCTTAATTTGAAAGTTCTTTTTTTTATAGGTGTTTTTATAGGTCGGGAGATTTACTGTGGTTTCAATTTTTGTTATGAACTTAAAAACAGATTAATGCCTTACAGCTCACAGATTCAACTGGGCATCCCGTTGAAATCTATAATATCTAGTAGACCCCCTATGGGACATCTTAAATCTCCCAAGAGTATTGAGTGTAAAATAGGTGCTATTGGGGAAATAACAAGATATGTATTAATTTAATTGAGCAACTAACTGTAAATTAATTACATTACATTTTAGAAATAAATTCCTTTCTCTAAAATTGTATTTTCATATACTATTTAGTAAAATACTTTATTAATAAATTTAAGTTATATTAACTTATTAATGAATTTAAATTTTATTTAGTTAGTGTTAAAAAATAAAATTTTATTAGGTTAACTAAATTCCCTTTATAATTAATTTTCTATTTCACATCAGATAATAGTTTAAAAATTTGTTGGGCAACCATAAAGGATTTTATGCTTAATAACCTCTGTATATAAATCTAAAAACGTGCAGGGTTAACCGTTTACTTAAAGTAATAAAAACCATAAAATGTTCTTTTGGGAATGTTTTGGTGTTTTTCGTTGTCTATTTCAAAGTTTGAAAATGTAGACCTTATCAACAGAACGAGTTTTTCCCCAGCCAATATAAATTTTACTATCATCAATCATATTAATAAGAGACGATGATTTCCATTTAGCAAGGCATATTTATCTTCCTGTACGTATTGGAGATACAGTACTGAATATGTGAGAATCAATTTATAGTATGTTAGATTCATATTAATGAGCTATCCAAGAAATACTAATCTCTCCATTTATTTATACATCTACTTTTCGTAAGAACAACACTCCTTTTTCTGTTAAATGCGTGAGAAAAAAAGGCTAAAATAGATTTGAAATTTTCAGAACTAATACTTGAATCTGTAGCAAAGAAGAAATATCTCTTACTGGACATTCATTTATTTCAACGTTTACCACATACTGCTGTTATAAAAGAGAAATTTTCTTAAACTTAGAAATTTAAGCATGAATGTAATATTTATCTATATTTCTATTCAACAGAAATACATGATAGCAATAAATAAACGAATGAGAATTTTCCCATGAATTTCCATTCTTATTTATTTCTAAAATATACCGCGACTACATCAACAAACTTTTTCAATGAAATATGATTTTCTTCGTCTCCTTTAATGGCATAATAAATCTCCTAAGCTATTTCTAAAAATCTCCCTACTCCTTTAACTCTCGCTTATTTTCTGAATTTATTTTTCCCTTTCTTTTTCCCTCCTCGCAGGTCTCTGGAGTATTGCCTGGACGTCGGCAACATCAATCTCTCGGCCATCCGAACTGTCCGGGTTCTTCGACCTCTGAGAGCAATCAACAGGATACCAAGTAGGTGACATTAAATAAGAAATATTTCACGTCGTTAATGTCAATAGCTTATTCTTTTTTTCAGTTAAGTGACAAAAAGCTGGCTGAATTAACGATAACAGCCCTTCATACGTCAGCTCGAATATAGATATATATGGAATCTCCGAAAGCTTTGGAAACTTTTGAGCTTCGCAATATGGTGACTTTTTATGTACCCGCTCTTTTCGATGGAGTGCCATTAGGTTTAATCTTCCAATATACTTCAATGATGTGTATGAAAGATATGCGGATCACATGACACTGCGTCGTCTCTGTGGCAAAATTAGTAACTGATACAGAAGCGCAGTTCTCGGGTGCTATTGAAGTGCTAGATTTATGTAGAGAAATAGAAATATACTGTTATCTACTGCCATATGCGCGACGCTATCTTAAAGATATTGGTATTTGAAGAACACCCATGTGTCAACGTATTATCTAACAGCAATAAACTTGCGATCCACTACTCATAAAATAAAAGGGAAGTAGGAAGTATATAAATATATTTTCTTAAGTACTTCGACTATGTACAACAGTTTGCTCCATTTGGCTAGACTGATCTAGAAATATCTACATTCATTTCCGGTACTGTGCAAATAGCGGAGGGAAAGATTTCTGCATTCGCCAAATAATTTTTATACACTGTGTATATGAAAGAAGATTTTTAATGGACTATATTGTTTTTAAAAAAGAGGGTAGTAGTAAAACTTTAAAATGTTACATAAACAATCTTTTGATAAACCTTTATGTAACTGTATTATGATTTCGATATATGATTTTTTAATGCAAATGAGCGTAAAAACCCCAAAGTCATTAAATTATATAATGAGTATGTGATTATATATTTAACTTTGCTAATGAATACATATTATGTATGTTTTTACATATGCATGCATGCGAGCGTGAAACTCATCAAATATTATATTTTTTTCCTCCTCAAAATAAATTACCATTTTAGGTGATGAATTTGATTAGTAAAGGTCTTTATTCAAACATTTTAGTAAATTTTTAAAGTGAATTAATTTTAGGTGAATTAATTCTGTTTATCAGACATAACTTTTTACTTCACATATTAGTTATCGAGCATACTAAATTGTCATTTTTGTAAACACAATTAACTATCCCTTAGTACTACGGTGGTATAGAAAGTTCATATTAATCTTATAACAGCATTGCATTTATTCCTCTTAATGACAGTAAAATCAGCGTGTGGTTCAAAACATTATCAGCTGAAAGCTCGCCAAGCGAAAACCCCAAAGACAAATATTAACAGTTGAAAGTATACATCCTAACAACAGCAGTTTTGTATGTTGTATCTAGACTCTCAAACATTAGACATGAAACATAAGAATAATGATTATTTACTTTGTGAGATTGTTTTTTCTTTAAAAATATCGCTAAACTTTTCGCACTTTACTTCAAGATAATTTTATGTTCTTTATGGGGTTTTTTTTTAATTTCGTACATAAGACAATGTTGCGTAATATGACATTTTTCTCTTCATTCCATACATGATATCTATTATTTATGGGAATAGACGTTCAATTACTGATAAAAGCTGCCAGAGTTTGTATCCATCAACCCAACTGAGGTATTGTTGCACAAAATTTTGTCTAATTTCCACATATGCCTCTTTCTATAAGGCTCTTTTAAAAATATCTCGTCCAACTCCAATTACACTTACACGTAAATCTATACTAAATTCAGCAACTTTTTTTACTGGCCTATAATAAATAATTTATTTAATCTGCTATCCTTTCATAGATCTTTCAAATAATCAAGGAACATTTTCCAAGCATTAGAAGTTGTTTTTTCTAATTTAGTAGTCGCAGCCTGAATTTTTCTTATTTCTGCATCTGCGTATACAAATACTCTTCACCTTATATAACTTTTCTCCTTAACAGAGGTTATAAGACATTCAGTTTTCTGTTAAAAGGATTTTAATGCATTTCCAGATTATAGAACTTAAAAACGTTTGCCATAATAAAACCAAATATTTAAACGAAGCAGTAAAATATTCTAGAACTTTCGCATAATCTGTTTGGATTTAATTACACTCATTTATAGAAAAACTTGAGTAATTATCACAAAGTGTCTGTGAATATAAGTCGGATAAATATTTTTTTAATTTAAATAACAGTAATTAATTCTAATTTTAACCCGGAAATACTCCCATATTGGTCAAATCTACGTTCATCTACCCCCGACCCCCTAATGTTACAATAGAGAGACAACGTCCGACTAATTTTGCAGGATCCAACTCTTCTTTGGTAGAGTTACAAGTCATTGCTACAGTTTTTTTCAGTACTTTACTTTGATTTAATGTTGTTCTTTTCCTGACAGAACGCTAGTGTTTATGATAACTTCTATAACTGTCAGTATCCCAAGAAGTGTTTTTTTTTAATTCTATACTTTTTTAGAAATTTCATTGCAATAATTTATTAGGAAAATGAATTTAGAATACTAAATGACAAAATTCCTTCTTTAATGATTTCTACTAAGATAAATTTCTGATAAATTAGCCGATGCTTGAAAATTATAATTCTAAAAATAGACCCAACTAGTGTCAAAAAAAATTAAAATCGTTGTAAGATTATTAATATCACATTTTGAGAGACTCAATTTATAGTTTTACAACTTATAAACTATGTTTCGTTTGAATCATACTTTACAGTTAAATTCAACTTTTCTACAATAAAAAGGTTCTTTTTCAAATACTATATTAAAGTAATTTTATTCAGTAAACAAAATATTCTTTACTTATATTAGCGTTTTATAAATGTATCAGAATATAACATGGTAGATTATTATGTTATATCAGCAGATTTTTTAAAGAGTCTTTATTTTTCACACACAATTCAAAACATTTCCCCTAGGCGATACTTTAAAACATTATCTCTAGGCGACACTATTAAAATTTTATAGCTAATTAAGCGCTTTTTATAGCCAATCAAATTTGGCCATCATCTTGCTTTCCCTAAATAAAATTACAGCTTGGGGCATTAGATATTTGTTTTCTTTAATCATAATAGCCTCATAGCTTTATCATATTTGCGTAGTTTTATGTTTATATTAGTTTTACGTCAGAAAATAAGGTAAATGTATCTGGAAAAAAGTCCTAATTAAATTAATATTATACTTAATCTTTATTTATATTTTTATTTACATAACTTCTCAGGATAAAAATTCCTTAAGTTATCGCCATGGGACAGTTTTAAATAAATATACGCGATACATTTTGTAACAAGAAATGATTTAATGGCTTATAACGTTATTTTAATGATTTTTAAAGATAGTTTATATCTTTGCAATATATTCTTATCTATGATCTAAAAAATTACTGGTAGTAAGTTGCAATAAAAAGTGTAAATAATGAAGTTAACACTTTTAAAAGATTGCGGAGTGAAAGTTTTTTATAAAATTATTGTTAAAGTAATTTCAATACTGTGGCATTTATAATAAATTGATGCCTGCCCTATATTTCATTTGTAGAAAAGAGCGCTTTAAAACAATTATAGTTTTAGTTTACTTCCTGAAAATTAGCTGTCGGATAACTGTTTTTCCAATGCAGAAAGCCGAACGATGGCCAATTGGTTAGGGTGCTGGCCTTCGGTACCGGAGTTCGTGTTCATCACTGTGGATAAATTCATCGGCTTTAAGCTGTAGGTCGTTAACCCTCGTTTAAAAAGTGACCGAACTCCAAACCAAACCAAACCAATGCAGAAGACGATACAGATATTATCCTAACGCCTATACAAAACTGCGAACCTGTTACTCATTTAGGATTCCGAGTTTGCTTAATATGAAATAATAACATACTTCGGCCTCGCGATTTAACACTAAGCAGAAAATTGGCCTAAAACCAATTATCGTTTGAGAACTGACTTTAAACGAACATAGTAAGCCTTTAGTTTGGTTTGGTTGGTTTGGAGTTACGGTCTACTTTTGCAACACGAGGGCTAATGAGACCGGGACCTACAGCTTAAAGCCGATTTCGAACAGCTACGAACATACATGCCACTGTAGGATTCGAACCCACGTACTCCAGTACCGAAGGCCAGCATCCTAACCAATCGGCCATCGTTCCCAGTTACCTTTAGCGAACACAGAGGATCTGAGACCGGATTCAGCTACGAATCCACAAGATTTCAGTTACGAGATCTCTGCCTTTGCTAACTGAGTTACCGTGGCTTAAAATAAATATTTTCACCCTATATGAACTTCTGTTACACTTTATGAAAATAACAATAATAAATTTATACTGATGCTTGGCCTACAGATTTTACCTATAATACAGCATACAATAGAACAAAAAATGTGAGTGAATATTTAGTTCTAAATAATTTAAATTTATATTAATTGAATCTCTAAATATATAATAGCAAGTAAGTATTAATGATTGTGCTTTTAATCAAGATACTTAAATTTTCAAGTTTTGTTTTCAGATATAAATGTATATTTTTTGGCTTGGTTTGGAACGTACGGTTTCAAACACGATTTTCAACACGAGGGCTAATGAGACTGAGACTTATGCATAAAGCTGTCTCCGAAAGGCTATGAATACACATGCCACAGTGGGATTCGAACACATGAAATCCGATACTGAAGATTAACGTCCTAACTTTTAGACCATCGTTCGGCGTAAAAAGCATATTAACATAGTCATTATAAAATTAAAATCTTAACAATTTTTTTATGTTAAGCGTTTACAGAATGGCAGATAATGTGCTTAAACATTAATATAACTGCAGTAAATGGTAAGATTAGCGGAGTAATTATTATCAAGTTCTGTTTTAATCTTTTATATTAGCGCTCTCCATTGCTCTATAAAACTTTATCAGTCTCTAAGCTTATATTTTCAACTAGTTTGAAAAGTGATATAAAGTAATTTATAATTTTTAAAGCATTGGTTGGGATGGGAGTCACAGTTGCAAACTATCTGGTAATTTCAGTTCACGTAGTATGCTTTATAGATGACTGGCAAAGTAAAGTTATCTTTTAGCTATCATCTTAGAACTAATTTCACTATGTATTTCATTGTACAAAGTGACTAACTGGTCTCGTCCCACAGATTTCTATTTGTCCTGAAAATATCATTTGAAAATAATTACATGCACATTAATAAAAAAATATGTGTAAAACAGTTAGATGCAAGCGATTATTTTACTGAGCAGTACACAGAAGATATTAAGGTTTCAAGATCTTGCATCATCTTACAGAATAAGCTGGAACACCAATAAATGTTTTTTAACAAATTTATATAAAATTCGATGACGATCAATGCGTTAATTACATTAACATTAACGATCATATTTAACTGAACTACTGCATACTTTAATCAATTGCAGTAAATGATAAGATTAGCGGAGTAATTATTATCAAGTTCTGTTTTAATCATTTATATTAACCATCTACATTGCTCTGTGAAACTTCATCAGTCTCTACGTTTACATTTTCAACTAGTTTGAAAACTAATATAAAGTAGTTTTTAATGCATTCATTGGCATAGGAGTTACAGTTTCAAACTATCTGGTAATTTCACTTCACTTCATATGCGTTATAGGTGACTGGCAAAGTAAACTTATCTTTCAGCTATTGTCTCAGAACTGTCAGTTGCACTATGTATTTCACTGTAAAAAGTGACTAACTAGTCTCGTCCTACAGATTCCTATTTCTCCTGCGAATATCATTTGAAAATTAATGCATGTACATTTGTAGAAAAATATGTGTAAAATAGTTAGATGCAAGCGATTATTTTACTAAGCAGAAAACAGAAAATATTAAGGTTTCAAGCTCTCGCATCATCTTACAGAATAAGCATGAAGACCAATAAATGTTTTTTAACAAATTTATATAAAATTCGATGACGTTCAATGCGTTAATTACATTAACGTTAACGAACATATTGTAATTGAATTACTGACATCTTTTGATCTAGTTATAAAATCAATTTTAACATACACTCTTTCATAATCTCTGAAAAAAATCCCAAGAAAATTTCATACAGTGTTAAAGTAACAGCCTCTTGCATGCTTCGTTGTAATTTATAATGAGTCTTTTAAAACGTGTCCTTTAAAGCCTTCAATTTTAAACTGTCCTAAACAATTATTCTTCAAATTAAAAAGGACACTTCACGCACATACCTCTATAGTGAATTATTGGTTCGGCATATGAAAATTACTGTTTTTTTAACCTCCCCAGCATGCTTTGTATTTCCTAATGTAGGCTAATCAGAGAAATTTTCCTGGATGTTACTGTTACTTAACTGTTCGTTAGTTTACAACCCCCAAAATTCTACTTTAATGATAATGTATAATTCAATAGTAGTTTCATTATACGTATTTTAGCACTACAAGATTCTTTCCTAATGTAGAAGTTTAATATTATAGTGTAACTGAAAAGCTATGATAATAAAAAATTTATAATAAGAAAATATATATCACTTTTTAAAGAGTGAATTAACTCTTTTTTATTTACAACAGTGTATGCAGCATAAATGTATGACCATTCCACGCGAGTTTCTTACTAGGTTTGAAGTAATTCTTTCTTGCATGTTTCATTTCATTTCATAAAATGGTTTCTGAAGAATATATGTAACTTATTACTGCATGTGTAACGTATATCCATATTCAAGGAATTAATTACAATCTGATAACAAAATAGTTTTAATATTTTTTTTATATAGAGAGGATCATAGATGTTCAAACTGAACAAACACTTATTATAAAATATAGTAAAACATTCTACGCGAGTTTCTTACTAGGTTGAAGTAACTCTTTCTTACATGTTACATTTTAATTTATAAAATGGTTTCTGAAGAATATGTGTAACTTATTACTACATGTGTAACGTATATCCATATTCAAGGAATTAATTACAATCTGATAACAAAATAGTTTTAATACTTTTTTTATATAGAGAGGATCATAGATGTTCAAACTGAACAAGCACTTATTATAAAATATAGTAAAATATTCTACGCGAGTTTCTTACTAGGTTGAAATAACTCTTTCTTACATGTTACATTTCAATTCATAAAATGGTTTCTGAAGAATATGTGTAACTTACTACTACATGTGTAACGTATATCGATATTCAAGGAATTAATTACAATCTGATAACAAAATAGTTTTAAGACTTTTTTATATAGAGAGGATCATAGATGTTCAAACTGAACAAGCACTTATTATGAAATATAGTAAAAAATTCTACGCGAGTTTCTTACTATGTTGATGTAACTCTTTCTTACATGTTACATTTCAATTCATAAAATGGTTTCTGAAGAAAATGTGTAACTTATTACTACATGTGTAACGTATATCCACTTTCAAGGAATTAATTAGAATCTGATAACAAAATATTTTTAAAACGTTTTTTGATATAGAGATTATCATAGATGTTCAAACTTAACAAACACTTATTATAAAATATCGTACGAAATTCCACTCCAGTTTCTTACTAGATAGATTGAAGTAACTCTTTCTTGCATGTTACATTTCAATTTATAAAATAATTATGTCTAACAGTTTCATAAATTCGAGGACAGACGGACAGATAAGTTAGGCTGTTATTACATTACGAGAAGAAAGTTTAAGGATAGAAAACGTGAAATGTTTATGTGGCCAGGGAAAGCCGTACAACAATAAGTGAATTCAATAATATAAAAATCATAAAAATCATAAACAGGTGAAAAAATAGTAAAAATTTGTTTTAAAAATATTAAAAAACTGTAGGAATAAGAATTTAATAGCAAAAGCAGAAAATATTAAATTAATTAGACATTTAGAAAACTTTGGCTGCTTCGGGAAAAGAACCGTCAACCCGTGAAGTCCGACTATCAAATGGGTTGACACTCTACCAAATGTACCACGCCAACACATGATGAAGGTACGAATTAGAGTATAGAAGGGCCGATTAAAAACAGTTCAGAAATTTAAATATTACTCTCCGCCCTTGCTGTCCTATCAGGAATGAATTTAGTATAGAATAAGACGGAGAATAAGGCTTAAAATAATAGCATTAAACGCTCGAAAAGAGGGTATGCGGTGGATATCGAACTAGCTTTGAATTTTGCTAACCCTAACTCATAAAAAGCCAATACGGATGCCTGTATCCATTCCAGGTACAACCGCTTCATAAATTCGTGCGTCTGATCAGACAAGCTAATATAGATGTCTGACATACGTGTACAGCATGTTACATTAATATAAATTTTCTAGATGTCTAATATTTAAACTTTATAACTGTCTTCTGATTACAATATACGATAACTTTATAATATCATAAAAAATGCTAACTTTCGAAAAACTCTTCAATAAATAAATAATCTTATTCACCAAAAAACTAATACTGTGTAATTTAATAGTTTTTAATTTTCTGATGCTTTTATATTTATTTTTTTTTTAAATTGATTTATCTTTTAATTATTTTTACTTTTTTAAAATAACTTTTAATTATTGTTTTTATTATTTTTAATCTTTTTATAATAGTTTTTTATTTTAATGAAATGTATTTTTAATAGATTTAATTATAATTCTTTTTTAATTTAAACTAAATTTTTATATTATTTATTTTAGAAATTGTATAATTTAAATAATTTTTAAAGAGTGAAGCAGTTGTTAGATAAGTAGATGAATGTATAACTATATACAAAGTATACATAAAGTATTTAATCGGCTTTTTCAATCGTAGTAGTTAATCACAAACTATTTCAAATGATTTTTAATGCATAATTTTTATACAAATTCAAATTTTTTAACTTTATTAAAATTATTTCTTATATTTAAATTGATAACTTAAAAAATAAATTTTAAAATAAATTGGATAAAATAAAAAAATTCAAATAAAATTTTTTCAAAATAATTATAAATTTTTTCAAATTACAGTAAAATAATGGTAATGTTTATTAAATAGCGTTTTAAATTTTTTGGGACCTTATTCCTTTTCGATTTTAGTGTGTGTTAATGCAAAAAATAATTTTAAATTTGAATAAATTTAAAAAAAATTTAAAATTAAAACTAACTATTAAAAAACGATTTCTCTGTATATCTAGTAACCTCTTGGAGTTAAACTCTTTGTAATAGATAAAACTTGCTAACGAACTTCCCTGCTAAGTTTATTATATAAACAATTTTACTAAATTATATATAAGATGAAAAAATAAAAAAAAAAAAAAAAAAAAAAAATTAAAAAAAAAAAAAAAAAAAAACTTTAAAAAAAAAAAAAA
>CM063501.1:112909481-112929481 GCA_032207245.1 Pardosa pseudoannulata | reverse complement strand
AAATACTGTAAGAAGTAAATGTCTTTACATAAACTTTCATTCAATTTATCCGATTTCAATCACTCGTTGCATATTGCACTCTCTTTGAGATTGTAGTATCTGTAAAATATGCCTTATTAATATTATGTATTAGAGCAGTGTTTCCCAAAATTTTAATATATGTGTACCCCTTCTATATTTTTGTAACGCTGAATACACCTCGTCAAAATAAAAAGAATCTATTTTAATAACAATTAAAACTATATTTATCTCTTATTTTTTGCTGATATACACAAAGTAATAACGATAGAGAAATAAAATTATTCATAATTAAATATAAATAAAAATTATATTGTAAATAATATTTATTTGGATCAGTGAGAAAGATGTTTTGCTGAGATGACATATGGTCATAATAATTTGTTTCCCTGTTTGTTAATTTTAATCTCAGATGAGATTCCAATAGTCTGTTCCTTTTTTACGACTTAATCCCTCCAAATGTTGAAAAAACAACTTAAGATAAATCTGAAGTTCGAAAAGGCAATATGTATTTCAGAATTTATTTCTGTTAGGACCGGATACACATGGTGCCTTTTTAACAAAAATGATGTTAAAGTACTCTCCCTACGTTTAATTTTCAAAAATTCCTCTGAAACCCATTCCAACAATTGGTCTTCTTCTCCATGTGTCAAATCTTTTGGCATGAATGTTGTGTTAATTTTAACCGGATCTCGTATACATTCAATATTTTTTTAAATCAGGGAAATAGCACACTTCCAAGCTCTCCAAATGCTGTGTTATGCATTTCAGAGTATCAGCATCAATTTAGTACTCGAACTTGCTAAAAACGCACTAAGAGAGGGAAACGATTCTTCTTCTCCACAGATGGTTGGGCCTTCTTTCATTTTGGACAGAGTTACGTGATTTCAGGGGTTTGACTTTCGTCTCAGTGCGGTACACCCCAACAGAATCTTATTGTACCACTGGGGGTAAGCGTACCCCACTATGGGAAACATTGTATTAAAGAATTAAAAGAAGCAAGCATAAATAAATCTATAATCTACTTTTTAGTAGCATTCAAAGAGTGATAGTAAGCTCATTTCTAATGAAGAAAATAATTAATAATAAATTTTTAAATTACCTTAATATAAAAATTAAAATGAATTTTATTATCTTAAATCAATCTCATTTCAAAAGTACTTTAATGTGCCATAGCTAGTACATTAGTAGGAAATGGCCTTAAAAAGGGTTAAACCTTGAATTAAATTTTGAAAAGTCCAAACTTTTCATGAAAATTTAATGGACAGACCAAACACTGTTACCTATCAATTAATTATTGCATTTATCGACAAATAATACCCAAAAATGTAAAAAATGATTTTTAAGGAAAAAGAGACACAAAATCTAGATAAAAAGCGGGAATTATGCGCAGGAAACATTTTAAATTCTAAGAAAATATTACGAAAATTATATTTTTCTGAATAAATTATCTAACTTTTAATTTAGTTATTCTTCAATATATATATATATATATATATATATATATATATATATATATATATATATATATATATATATATATATTTATATATATATATATATATATATATATATATATATATATATATATATATATATATATATATATATATTATATATATATATATATATATATATATATATGTATATATATATATATATATATATATATATATATATATATATATATATATATATATATATATATATATATATATATATATATATATATATATATATATATATATATATATATATATATATATGTGTGTGTGTGTGTGTGTGTGTGTGTGTGTGTGTAAAAAAAATTATAAATCTAAGTTAGTAAATTATTTTTAAGTTCACAAGCTTAGCATTTATACACAAAGTACAATTTGTTTCTTCTCCAGAAAATTTTACTATTTTTGAACTCTCTTTTTTTAAGATTCGTAGAGTAGATATGCAAAGGGATCTATACTACACAGATTTTATATATGATTTGACAAAACTTTAGTGACGCTTCATCATTCTGGACACAAATTTCTTGCTACAGGAGGGAAAACATAATTCCCTGTTCAACAATCTCCATTTTATCTTCTTCTCTTTTCAGTGTAACCATAAACATTTCAACTGCAAACCACTTCCTGATCTCCTGCCAACCCTATCAATATATTTTATCAAGAGCAAAGCTATGGAAGGGAGAGACTTCCTTCACCGAAACCTGATCCATCCCACGCCAGATCGATAGAGAGTATTCTGCTGCCATTGAACATAACAGAAGAAAATAGATGTAATATCGTCTGGCAGAAAGCCGAAGAGGGATATAATGCTTTTTTCCTTGTCTTTTTTTTATATCCAGTAGCGCAACATTTTTGTTCGAAAAATTTTTCAGGAGTAGAGAAGACACTGAATCAATCAAACTGCCTCTGAGCACCCCCTGCTCTGGAAATGTGATAGATTTCGCGGTGATCTTGAGTAAATGATTATTGGATTTATGGAAAAAAATAAGTTTAAAATGGATAAACCTTGGAGAAATTTCATTAATGCTCAGCAGGATATGACATCTTTCCTGCTTACATTTTCTCATCTTTCATCGACGTTAAATAAAAACATGGTTTTTCTAGGAACTTTTTATGATAGACGCAAACATTATAATAGATTTAATAATAAATTAGCATTGTTATCGTTAAACTACAAAAACAGTAGAAGATTTTGTTCTCTTCTACACCTTATTGTATATTCTTCCTTGAGCATGTCACTTATACATTAAACCATCACGTTAACAGCTTGTTTCATTTGGCAACCCTTTGAAATTTAGAGTGTCATGGAGTTTGTATGGATATTATAAGAATGATGACAACAAGAGGACCAGTAGAGCTGTGGTCTATTGTGGTCCATCCATGTACTTTGATGTCCGCCATGTGGTATAAGTATTATCAGGAAATAATGCATCATTAAGAGATGCCCAATGGAACAAGTAGGTTGTTATAGTACGTCCAAAAGTGTGGTACCTCGGTTAGCAAAGTTTCACGGATGTCATTCTATTCTATAAGTTTTGAAGCTAAGAAGAAATAGAAGAATTTTTTCCCAATGCAGCAGGTGATACAGATATTATCCTAACTCCTTAACAAGGCTGCGGACCTGAAGCACTACTCGAGGAGCACTTGTAATCAAAGGTATGCTACGATCACTAGTAACATCCCCGCTGGGTACTCGTAATTTAGAATCTGGGACCAAGGGGTGCGCCTTTCGTTATAATGAGCACCATTAAGGTGAAAAACGACTTTGCTCAAGTAGGTCTGCGTAATTTTGAAGCAGGTACTAAGCAGAAGACCTCAAAGTTGGCTAGCCAGACCCAGAGGTATCGTTTGAGAACTTGAAGGACTTTGTGACCACGAGAATATTTAACGTGCCTCAGTCAGCTTTAGCTAACACGACGGATCTTAGGCTGGCTCCAGTCTGGAACCTACAACCTTTCAGTTACGAGATTGCTGTCTTTGCCGACTGAGCTATGCGTCCCGATTTGATTACTCCACCACTATAGTCTGTAGTGTCTTTTTTTAACTTTTTTGTTTCATTTTGTTCTTTCATATATACGTATCCCCTTTCCAACATCTTAGTACTAATGAGGAAACAAATCAAGCATAATTCAATGTTTTGTAGTGTCTTCTTTTGATCTTTTTTGTTTCCTTTTGTTCTTTCATATATACATGTCCCCATTTCAAAACCTTAGTACTAATGAGGAAACAAATCAATAACAATTCAATGTTTTGTAGTGTCTTCTTTTGATCTTTTTTGTTTCATTTTGTTCTTTCATATATACGTATCCCCTTTCCAACATCTTAGTACTAATGAGGAAACAAATCAAGCATAATTCAATGTTTTGTAGTGTCTTTTTTTAACTTTTTTGTTTCATTTTGTTCTTTCATATATACGTATCCCCTTTCCAACATCTTAGTACTAATGAGGAAACAAATCAAGCATAATTCAATGTTTTACTTTGTTTCGTGATTTTGAATACTTGATAAAAACAAATCATGGTGGAAAAGTGTATTTTCTTTTTTCCTAAATACATCTTTCAAAAATTTGCCTGACAAGGGGTTTTTGATCTATTGGTGTAAACTATTAAGATGATTTTCTATCAAATATTATAGATTTTCATTCATAAAGTTGCAATTTAAAAGAACCATATGCTGCAACTTTACGGAAAAGAAAAAACTATTTTAAAATCAACATCTACAGATTGACGGCTTTGTTTTCATAGCTGCTACAGATCTATAATTTTAGTGTAACAGCTGTGTTAAAGCAGTCAACAGAAAGCTATATTTAGCCTTTCAACGTTTTGTAACTTGAAGGCAAGTGAATTAAAGAAAACCATTTTCTTCTTCGTATAATTACTATATTACGGAATGCGAGATAAATAACCTTTAGGGAAATAATAAAGGAAAAAAATAAGTAAAGGAAAGACGTTTGTTTCAATACAGGCAAAACATCTTCTAGTGAAGAAATACTTTTATAAAAAAGCAGTAATTTAGATATACCGTACATTTAGTATATATCCATATTACTTTACTACCTATCCGTCTATTAATAGTATATTCTAGATGGTCTATACCAGTGGTGGCCAAGCTCCTTGGTAGTCCGAGCCATTTTTCAAAATTTGAAATATTTTAAAACATTTTGAAAAATTTGAATCGCCGCAATTAAATACGTATTTAAAAGGTATGCAAAAAAGGTATTAATTTTTTTACAGAAATTATATTTATTGAATGTCATTTGGAAATTCTTGTCCTTTAATTTTTCTAGGAATTTTTTTAATTGCCAATGATTTCTTGCACGTGTGTGAATGTAACTTACAATGTGTTACACTGTTTTCATAACATCAGGTTATTTTAAAGATTTTGTAACGAGATGTTATCGGTGAATTATGCAGTGAATCGATATGAATTGTGGAATTTGAGTATCATCTCTTAAAAAGGACAATAAGACCGAATTTTTTTACACAGAATTGTGGAGCTCCATAAGTTGTAATATTTTATTTAAATATAATAAAACAAAAATGAAAAAGGAACTCGGCTACATTTATCGAGAGCCACAATTAATCTTTCAAAGAGCCGCATGTAGCTCGAGAACAGCAGGTTGCTTCCCCCCCCCTGCTTTAGAAGACAAACCAATCCCCATATTTATATTTTCGATTAATACCTTGCATTTCGTTAGTACTTAAAAATCCATAACTATAGAGTTGTAATCTATCTACTTATTTCAACATAACACATCAAATAGTTAACTTAAATTTCTTTCACGTCGTGTTTTATTTGTTCTTATTTCCATTAATAATTTCCTTAGTATAATTAAAGTAAAGTTTCATAACTCCTTACAACTTATTAGTGATCATTTTCAGAATTTAAAATACCATTTTATGTAAACTGAAACATAGACGAGTAAAATTTAGGCGTAGTTAAAAAATCATTTTGATTTATTTTTTAATTTCAATACTTATAAATTACATTGAATTAAGAAGCTTTTAAATATAATAATTTATAAATTATTTATTAACATTTTTGTAAGAAATTTTACAATTTTTGTATTTATACTATAATTAGCTCAATATACTGCATCTAAGCTGTACTTTAGAATATGATCTGCAGCATATTTTTTGTTCGAGTTTATAACCAAATTCTTTAATTAATTTTAAAGAATCAGTTTTAAAATTTTGGTTTCAAATGTGATAGAATACTTAATTCATAAAATTCTGTAGGTATTTTGAAATAAAACTTCGTATTACGAAAGGAATGAATGACTGAAAGAACATGTAAATCATAACTTTTGTTAAAATATCAATACAAAAAAATTTAAATGACACAATTTTCATTAATTTTGTTTTTACAGTAATTAGTTTAACTAATGAATATTTCATTAATGAAATTCTTATTTTTATAATTGTATATTGTATTTTATAATTGTAAAAAATTTTAAGAAATTGTAATGCAAATGGAGCACTACAAAGACAAAAAATACTTTAAAAGTTTCGAAGTTACAAATCTGAATTTGAAAGAGTTAAACCAGTGTAGAAAATAATTTCTACTTTTCATACTATGTCGTATGGTTATAAATATGGTGACTATAAATTTATGTATAATTTTAAATAACGCTCACTATCATTACTCTTTAAAATTGAAAATCCGTTTCTTTTGTCTCATTTAGACAATTTGAAAATTCACTGTATCTTTAATTCAAAATGGAAATACGAGATATATATTGCATTTTAAAAGTACTTCCAAATACATTACGTAAATGCTCGTTTTTTATTTACTTCTCGTAAAATATCCAATACGGGCCTTTTCTGGAGTACATCATATTTCGTCTCTGCCACAGTCCGGTGATGTAATTTCACTGCACGAAATTTTAGTCCTGTCTAGCTAGTGCTAGATCGATAGACATCCGTCCCTCTGTCGTTCTATTCTCAGAGCTTTCCGGCACAGAGGGGAGTGATAGAAAGTCTGGAGTATAGTGATTTCCGCTGAATAAGATTGATCAGATTCCGAAGCCGTATTCTCTAACGTCTCAACTCATAAAGGGAAAAATATTTCACGGCGCAGTACATTATTGTTATTAAAACGGGGAAAATCAATCGTTCTCTATTACGGTGCTTATGAAATCAGAAAAATGGACCTCTTGGATCACATATCGGAATTCTCATACACATGCAAACGTACATGTAAATGTATGCATTGCTATATGAATAGATTTATATCCTTACTGTTGCTGTTCTTAGTAGCAATAAACTCCATTTTACTTCGTCGAGCAACATTTTGAAAGTATGTGGGATATGACTCCAAATAGTACCTTTTCCAGAAAAAATATGACTCTAAAATTTCCTTATTCATATTCTCATATATTCTGTTTTGGGCACTAACTTACAAACTGCCTATATGGCTATATGGAATTTGTGAGTTGCTAATCCGATGATACCAATCTCCAGAGATATATAAGAAGCAGAAAATGTAATACGACGTATAATTTTATAGATATTGTCTAAAAGGTGTTTGTGAGATTTTATTCTTGAGAGATTGCTGTTGTTATTGTTGTTGCGTATGCCACTTGGTGCAACCAAGCACGATTGAGCAGGACGCTACTCGTATTAAGGCAAGTTGGTGCGTCTTTCGTTTCGAACAACACCTCAAGGGGGAATGTACGACTTAAGCTCTAGTAGTTCCCCGTAATTCGAAGCAGGGACCAAGTAGAAGACACATAGGCTTTGCTTACCACCTCCAGAGGTCTTAATTAAGAACTTGGAGGACATTGTGACCACGAACATATTTTATGTGGCCCAGTCACCTTTAACGAATACGGCGGATCTTAGGCCGGCTCGGGCTCCGAACCCGCATCCGTTCATTTATGATAACGTTGTCTTTGGCGACTGAGCTACCGCGGCTCTTCTAGAGATATATGAGGACTAAGATCAGCAGACTTCTAAACTTGCTAATTTATTCTTCCTCTTGAATTACCCAGCTGTCGAGATTTAATATATGCGATGACACTTCGTTAAGCACACTCTCTAGTAAAATATGTAGTCAATACCATGATACCTAATTCAATACGACATATATTCTTTCTTTTTTGACTTACCAGGATCTTAATAATTATAAACCTAAAAGGTTATTCGATGACCGGTAGCGTCAGGATAAAAGTTAGCATTCAAGACACAAGCCGAGGACCTATCCTGAGGCCGGGCAAGTTTGACTCAGACTTTCATATCTTCAGTAAGTAGACAAACTAAGAATCAAGCATAGTTGGGAACTTAAGACTGGTGGTTCCGCGTGGAACTGACTATCAAACCGGAACATTTTTTTTCATTCACCAGGGCACGTCTTTCAGAGATTCGAACAGTAGTCCATGGCATATAAGTTCAATAGTTTCACCGAGGAGTTTAAGTACCATTTACTAATCAGATGCGAGAAGTGTTTGCACTGTCTATACAATTATGCTTATAATTGACAGGTGGACTCAATGAACAACAGGGGGAATTAATGAAATTTGGGAAATTTTCCTGAATTGAATGCCATTTTCTAATCAATTATTAATATTGTCTAATGCTACACTTCCCACATCGTTCTTGGTATTGACCACATAGCTCTCCATGTGTCTGGACTATCAAACTCCAGAGAAAGATATGAGTATTCCACCCTAATATTTAATGATTATATCACCCTAACTTTGACTTTTTTAAAGATACGGTGGGAATTTCTTCATTACTATGCATACTCTCGAAGACCATTGTATGAATTATTGAAACTGATATCATCGATTATGAAAAAAAAACATACTAGAAAAAAATTATAAATGCTACTACTGAATTATCGCATTTATATTTCATTTAGTAGTACATATTTGAAACATATATGAATTGTTATCAGCAGCATAGTATTTAAAAACGAACACCATTAAAATATTCTCTACACTATGAGATTAACCATGTCTACTAAGAAAGATTTTACACGTCTGATCTTAGTATTACCAAGAACATACCCATATTACTTTACTCGTAATATTCTGAGCATACTATTTAGTTATTAACCCCGAGATACTTTTATATATGAATAATGGAGGGATTTTAATTGATTTTCATTAAATATATTAAATGGGTGTTAGAAACAGAATAATATGGGTGAAGAAGAAAGTTGAAGTATTACAACCATATATCATTGCTTACTCGAAAAGGTCAATTAATAAAAAGTATCACTAGCCTTGAGTGTGACAAAATTACATAACATGAGTTAAAATTTTAATTTTTTAATCATCAAGGCTCTAAGCTTGTGAAAAATGAAAGTACAGTATTATTCGAAATCCAGAGAGCTCTGACAAAATATTACAAATCTCTGTGCAACAAAAACATTGCATAGATATTTAACAACCTTACATAGTATTACGCTAACATTATAGTCAACAAAACACAGAAACAAATATTTTCTTGGGACATAAATTTAATATATTCTACGTCAAGTAAACAAATTAAACCTTTAAATAAACTGTGTTAGTAAAAATTTGTAAAGCAGAGAAAATTAAACTTTCACACGTGCGTTCATTAAACAAACAATAACAAATTAAACAAAGAAGTAAAAATAAATTATTTTTATTCTTTAAGTTAAATTTAAGGTATGGTAAAATTGCATAAGTCTTGTTTGCATTTATGATTTTTAGGTTTCAAACTTTGCACTTTCACATTTTTTTCTCAATAAATATCGTTTCCCCATATTTTCTATTTCGTGTTCTACTCGATTATGATTTTTCTTTAGCATAAAGTCTACTTTTTCTCATTTTTACACAAGTTATAAATGGCAGCAATTTCATACTTTAAACGGGGGTTTACTTTGAAGTACGTTTTTGATTTATAGCTAGCAGTTCGTAGACAGAATCTATGGAAAAGAAATTTAACCATTTTGTGCCTTTGAGATTCGACTGCAGATAATTTTGTAGTTTTATTCTAAATTAATGTTTCAAACTCATTATATTTCTTTTCATGTTGAACTGGAGTCATTAATGGAATAGAAAAATGTAGAAACGCACAATTTGTCAAAGGGATAAAATCAGCCTTTTAGCGCTATTAAAAACAAAGTTCTGCAAAAAATACATTATATTTTTAAATAATTATTTTGTTAGAAGTGGCTACATTAATAAATGTTGGAAGTTTCTCCAGATATGAAGAGTACTCCTTTGTAAATCTATGTAATTGCAATTTGAAAGAGTGTTCTAATTGAATTTTTGTTATAATTTCTTTACTATGTTAGATAATTTTTGTCATTTACATAGATGAAACGCTATCTCGCTTGTTTTATTATATTTGGTTTTTGTACCTAAATTCTGCTTGTATTTATTCGGTATATATTTTACTTTTAGAACTTCTTTATAAAGTACTAAATATTTAAACAATAGGCATTGTTTTGTGTACAAAATCATGTTGGAAATGATACACGAACACAATTATACCGAAAAACAGACGTAGATTCTTAAAAATAGTTTTTTTAAACTTAGGAAAGTTCAATATTTAATTCTTATAAAAATATTTTTTAGTTTACCCATATTGGTTTAGTTTACATAGCGTTGTACTGTAAAACCTACATTGCTAAATTATTGGTTTGAAATATGATTCTAAAGGAATATACCTAAATTTAGAATTTAGAAATACTAAATATTTAAACAATACGCATTGTCTAAGAATGTTAACACATTTTTAAAAATTCCGATGTACTTATAGAATTACAGGATGTTAAGTTGACAGAGCTCCCCTAGATCTAGCCCTCTAGTTCTTCAGTTGTTGTTGTTTCTCATGCCACTTGGAGAAACTAATGAGGATTGAGCCTGCAGGCTCTCGTATTAAGGCCAAGGGGTGAGCCTTTCGTTTTAATGAGCACTGTTAAGGTGAAAGAACGACTTCGCTTAAGTAGGTCCTCGTACTTTTGAAGCAGGGACCAAGCAGAAGACCCACAGCCTTGGAATGCCACCCCCAGAGGTATTGATTGAGAACTTGGAGGACATTGTGACCACAAACCTATTTTACATGCCCCAGTCACTGTCATGAAGTCCTCGTTTATATTTGAGTATCAACCTGCGATCAAATGTATAGTGGTGATTTATTTTTAATTGCGTTGTGTTAAGTATTTTTGTACTAAATTTAACCACAGGTTCTGAGAAACTACAGACATAAAAATGAAAATAAACTAATAGCTAAATTGACAGCAACCGAGACTAGCTTAATATTAAAAAAGAAAAGTAAATTTATTATAATATATATACATCTATTTACATACAAAACTGATGCTAATTTTCATAAAATAATCTTTGTCAACATCTTCTAAATTAGTTCTGACCATTTTATATATATTTAAGTAATTTTGTAAATAGAGAGAGGACCTAATCTCAATTTCAAAAATGTATGTAAATTTGGGGGTACCTTTGTGGGTCTAAAATGTTGGGCCCGGAACACTTCTGGTTGAAGGGTATCTATGGCTGATCAGGAGAGGGAATCTATATATCATCCGTTGGTCTCGTCAGGGGCTTCCTCCTGAGTCTTTGGGGTGCGGCCGTACTATTTGGTGCAGGAACACTTCCTGTCGGACTTGGTTGGACTCTCCTAGTCTGGACTCACGAACCACTTCCGTCGGACCCGACTGGACTCACGACTTTCGAACACCTTCTTTTGGGACCTCCGAACCTCTTCTCTGGGACCTCCTAATCCTCTTCTCCTCTTTTAGATTTTTAATATTTAATTATTTCAACCTTGTCCCTTCTTCCTTCTTGTCGTCAAATCGGGATAGTTGTCAGAATTTCATTGGCCTGCCAAACCTTATCCCTTCTAATTGGGCACTGTCCCTTAGGGACTCATAAATACTCCACAAAGGTACATTCTTATTTAATGTCAAGTACGGAGACGGGATCCTAATCTGGGTCTGGGATCAGAACCCCGCCCGAGACCACCTTACAAGACAAACAATATCCGTTGAATAGAAATTTATGGTCCTCTATTTCTTTACAAAGATGCGATGAAGTCAGATTTAGATCCCGAACATTTTACTTCTTGTATTACTGAATCAATTATATAACAGATCTAAATCGCCTCATCACAGTCACCTTTAACGAAGACGGCGGATTTTAGCCCTACTCAGGTTCCGAAAATGCAACCTTTCAGTTACGCGATCATTGCCTTTGCCTACTGAGCTACCGTGGATCAGTTCAACAGTTCATATGAAATTGGAAAAACAACTAATGAAACGACTTTTCATCCTTTGACAGTTTCATTATTTTTTCAGAATTCGGTCAAAAAAATGTCACTTTTTTATTGCATTTTTGTTCAGTTTACATTTTTAAGTAAAGATATGTTATTAAAATTAAAATTTCTAATATTTTTAAGCATTTATTACAATTTTTTTCTTTCTATGAAAGCATAGTAGAACTCAAGGTTACCTTTAATCTCATCGATTTCAAAGTTAATTTTTTAGAATTCCAGTGAATGCAAATCTAGGAGGTGGATCCGAAGAATTATCACAATTAATTTTAAATGATTGTCTTCCTTGAATGATTCCATCTGTACTAATATCAGTGTCACTACTATCCAGGACATCTAGTAAACTTTCGCTACTATCAATTATAGATAATTCAGTTTCTGATTCCGAGTCACAGTTCGAATCACAAGAAATTAGCTCCATACGGTCTGAATTATCCATTATTTAAAAGTAAAAATGTAGTATTCAACTCTTACATTAATAAAATTATTAGGCAGTTAGTAAAATATAACCAGAAAGCTATACACTGAAAGATAAAAATTCGTTTTCTGATACAAAACATACGAAAAAAACCCGCGCTTTTGAATCAATCAGAGTAGAAAATACAATAAACTGCAAACTATTATTTACTGGACGAATAAATTACTATACGAATAATTTGTTACTAAAACTGGAAAAAATATGGCTGAAACAGTGCAAGCGAAATAGAAATCAGACTACCCGTACGCCGTACGGGAAAATCAGTAAAGGCCCGAAAGCTGTGCCCGTACGGTGAGAAGTCTTAAATAGGTATTAGAATGTTTGAGTTTGGACAAAGGTATACAATGCACAAAAGTACCAGATATTTAAAAGTTTACTACACAGTTTCTAACAGTTAATGATGAAATTAAAACATTATAATACGCTACATTAACAATTTATGTAAAAAATGAGCGTACAAAATTAATTAAATAGTATACATTTTTTAAGTATTTAAGAATATAAAGAAACAGTGAGATAAATACAATATAAGTGGTGAGATGAACTAAGACTGAAATGAGAAAATCCCATCCAATCAGAATTAAGAATAAAATACTTTAAATATTTGATAAAGTATTTATGGTCAGTTATATTTCTTTAGAATCATATGAGCAGCTCAGTGCGCACATTGACTAACTCCATTTTTAAAAAATTACAAATATATTATAAAAGCTCTTAAAAGGTGCCAAAAGTAGCCTATTCACCGACACACTGACCCCAAAAATTTATCATTAATCCATGCTGATAACTATAATTGGGGAATATTGGTTTGAATGAGAGCTGCGTAGCATATTTTGAGCATTGACATTCCAGTTTATCAATGTCCAAAACATGGAGTTAGTTAATTTGTGCACTGAACGGCTTGTATTTCAAACCAATAAATTATCAATGTAGGTTTTACATTTTTATATTAATATTTTAGCGTATAACGTTCCGTATACGTAAGTACAAACGCTAGGTAAACTAAACCAATATGGATAAACTAAAAAGTTATTGGATAATAATTCAGTATTGAACTTTTCTAAGTTTAAAAATACTGTTTTTCAGAAGCTATGTCTGTTTTTCGATGTAAATGTGTTTGTGTAGCATTTCCAACATGATTTTGTAGATAAATTTTTGTGTGAATTTTTAAAGAGTCTCAGTGGTTTTAAAACTTCAAAAAATCAATTTTTTATAACTAATTATATTTTTTTCTTTTGTTTCTGGAGTATTAAAAAAAGCCGCTTTAAAGATTTACAGGGAATCGCCGGTTATAGACAAAACAAGGTTTAGATACATGGCATATCCGCAACTTGTTCACATTCTTCTGGCCCTAGATACGTCAGTGGATCTTTAGAGGCTTTTTTCTCAAAACTATCATTTTCACCACTATCTATAAGATTATAAAAAATCTATTCAATCTATTTTCTTGAAATTTTCTATGTTTGAATATATGTTTGTTATCTATAGGATAAAAATAATTTGTGGGTATATTAATATTTTCAGTATTTTTTATTAAAATGAAATTTAAAACTGTATATTTAACGTTTTTCACATTTTAATTCCTTTTTTAAATGGTTATTAATATTAACTTTATAATGTAATTAATTCATCCTATAGAGCACACATTTCTAATCAATTTAATATAAAATTAAGGTTTATAAATTAATTAGAATCTAAAATATTTTGCTGTTAGCAAATGATGTCTCAGAATCTTTTTTTTTAATTTTGTTCTATTAAATACATTATATATTTATTATTTCAAAATAAAAAAACATTTATTAACTGAAAATATCAAATTCTAAAATGTTATTAAGATCTGGTAATTTTTTTAATTGTAATAATATTATATTAAATTATTAGTAATCGAAATAAGAACATATTTATACTCCTGCGTAGCAGTTTGAAAGACTTGAGACCCCGTAAACTATGTAAAAGAATGTTAAAAAAATACTGTCTGTAAAAAAATATTGGAAAGATTTTATTTTATGAAATTATTATTAAATTATTATTATTAAATATATTATATATTTTTTATTTCAAAATAAAAATATTTATTAACTGAAAATATTAAATTTTAAAATGGTATTAGAATCTAATAATTTTTTAATTAGTAGCAGTTTGAAACCTTTGAGACCCTGTAAATGAAGTAAAAGAATATAAAAAAATAATGTGTTTAATTAAATATTGGAAAGATTATATGTTATGAATGTTAGTTTTTCCTGCGAACTCACACGCAAGACGCTATTTTAAATTTTCGTATTCTAAAAAAGATTTTTAATGTAAACAAAGTTAGTTAAAGAAATTTTTTTTTCTAAAAACTTATTTTAATTAATTTTTTATATTTCAATATTTTTAAGGGACAAAAAATTACCAGAAAACAAATTTTAAAGATTTAGTTCATTTTTCAAAAAAAGTCGTCCAACGAAACCTTGAATTGATTTAATGTGAAATCCATTGTACGGAATACAGATTTTTTTTCTTACTGTAAATTCTGAAACAATCTGACCAAAAGTAATTCCTAGTCCAGTATTTACCACTTGACAAAATAAAATGCTATTCAATGAAATTTCTAGAGAATTGAATATAAACTAAAGACGTTTCTGGGAAACGAAATATTTTCTACATTTTAAAGTTATTTAAAATTTTGACTCATTTAATAGTTTCGATATACATTTCTATCATCTATAGGGATATTTTTAACAGCTATTTGAAACTTAATATATGGATGAAAAATTTGAATTTCCTTGAAATAGAAAGTGACCTGAATGAATATACCAAAAATGAAGGTATTAAAAAAAATTGATTATTTCACAAACTTTTGCAAAACAAAAAGTATGTCAAAATCCAACGGAGTTCTGTCCACTTTCTCTTGAGACACACTCGGCCTACCTGGCGACTTTTGCTTCAAAACATTCCCTGTTTCCTTAAATGCACTGAACCATTGACGAATGGTTTTGTCAGAAGGCGGGTTAACACCATAGTTACGTCGAAAGTTTCTTTGTACGGTAACTACAGACTTCGTTTCTATGAGCCAAATAACACATTGAGCCTTTTGTTGCGGAGTCGCCGTCATTTCAAATTTCGCGACTTCATTTCAAGGTCAACGCCCTGCAGCGCAGCCAATAGTTGATACAAACATTCCCAAATGATATGAGTAAAACTTTTTGAGCTTCTCTTTTCAGAGAAATCGACTAAATTTTGCTATCTTTTATAGTTAGTGAGATATGAATTTTTAAAACCCCGGAGTTCTTTTATAGACACCCTGTATTATATACTTTTTATTTCAAAATAAAAATATTTATCAACTGAAAATATTAATTTTTAAAGTGTTATTAAGAGCTGGTAATATTTTTAATTGTAATAATATTATATTAAACTATAAGTATTCGAAATAAAAACGTACTTACACTGCTGCATTGTAACTTAAAATCCTTAAGATGCCGTAAACGATGTAAAAGAATGTAAAAAATAATGTGTTTAATTAAATGTTGGAAAGATTTTATGTTATGAATATTAAATATATTATATATTTTTTATTTCAAAATAAAAAATATTTAGTAACTGTAAATATTAAATTTTAAAATGTTATTAAAAGCTAGTAGTTTTTTAATTGTAATAATATTATATTAAATTATAAGTACTCGAAATAAGAACATATTTACACTGTTGCATTGCAATTTTAAACCCTTCAAACCCCCGGAAACGATGTAAAAGAAAATTTAAAATAATAATGTGTTTAATTAAATATTAGAAAGATTTTATGTTATGAATGTAAATTTTTTTCTGCGGCCTCGCACACAAGGCACTATTTTAAATTGTATTTTAAAAAAGAAGGTTTATAAAAACAAAGCTAGTTAAAGAAATTTCTTTTCCTAATAACTTATTTTAATTAATTCTGGATATTTCAATATTTATAAGTGACTAAAAAATCAGTAGAAAACAAATTTTAATGATTCAGTTTATTTTTCAAAAAAAGTAGTCTAACGAAATCTTGAAGCGATTTAAAGTGAATTTCAAAAATACCGTAAACGGCTTTTTTTCTGACTGTAAATTCAGAATTAATCTGGCCTAGAAGGGGTTAAAAACTAAGTCCAATTCCAGTATTCCTCATAATGGAAAAGGATTAATGACTCTCAATGCAACACGATTTAAAGATTATTTTTTTATAAAATATTTCCCACTTGACAAAATGAAATGCTATTTAATGAAATTTCTAGAGAATTGAATATTTACTAAAGACGTTTCTGGGAAACGAAATATTTTCTACATTTTAAAGTTATTTAAAATTTGACGCATTTAATAGTTTCGATATACATTTATATCATATATAGCAATATTTTATCAACTATCTGAAACTTAATACATGAATGATAAATTTGAATTTTCTTGAAAAAGAAAGTCACCTGAACCTTTTGCTAAACAAAAAATATGTCTGCCAAATATGTGTACTACATGTATCTTATCAGGTTAGTTTAAAAAATAAAGTAAAAAATATAAATGTAGTTAGAATATTTCTTTAATATGTGGTATCAGAGATTGAATAAAAATATATAAATTTTATAAATAAATTTAATTCAAGAAATAAGTAATAGAATATTATTCCTGATCGTTGAACTTATGTATTATTTAAAATTGAATGTTTATGTATTTATAATATAATATAATATGTATATATAATATAATACAATTTTGAAAATACGTTTAAATGTTGATTTTGACTGCCATCCTGCATTGGATGGTTTGGTTTTGGAGCACTACTGTCTCCTTTTTTCAACACGAGGGTTAATGAGACCAGGACCTACTTCTTAAAGCCGATTAAGAATGGCTACGAACACCCATGCCATAGTGGTATTCGAATCCACGAACTCCGATTCCGAAGGCCAGCCCCCTAACCATTCTGCCATCGTTCGGCCACCTCCATTGGAAGAATCTTCAAAAATAGTTTCTCATATTTTAATAAAAACAGGTTTTGTGAACTTTTATTTCTCGGTAATTTAATAAAATAAATGATTTTAGTCCAATTTTCAAGTTTAAAATCTATTTCCGAACACAATACTTTAACCCCTCAAAATAGGTTAAAATGTTCATTTTGCCTGCTATCCCCAGTGGAAGAATCTTCAAAAATCGAATTTCTCGCATTTTAACAAAAATCGGTTTTTCAGACAATTTTTTCTCAGTAATTTAATAAAATAAACGACACTTTTAAACAATATCTAAAATAGTAATTGCTTATAAATTTAAAAACTATTTTTATTCCATTTTATTTCTATTGAAATTTTCTGTATTCTTAAATAATACAGAAAATCACTTTATTCTTGAAATACCTCATACACCATATTTGAGAAATAATAAATTTGACTTCAGTTTCTTGGCGTGAGTAATTGTTGCATATCAATGCGAAAATAAATTCTGAAAAAATTTTAACAATTTAAAACTTAATTTTGCGTTAACAATTATATCTCTCCTTGTAAAAATGAATGACGTTTTTCTGAAACTGCGTGATTTTTAAACGAATTTATTTCATTTTACGTACGATATTTTTCCGCTTTTTACTTAAATTCCACACTGTTCCACAGATGTAAAAGAAGCCCTAAAGTAACTCAATTTCACATCCACTTTTCCCCCACCTTCCCGCTTTTACTGAAATCGACTTTTGGTTGCATCGTGACATTTCCACTAAAGTTCTTTTGTCCGTGAAATATAATTTTCTTTTCTAACGATATTCTTCCTTTTTTATAATTGCTTGATCTACACATTTCTGTTTTCCTCTGAAGGAAAATAATACTTCTCTACAGAGGGATAGAACAGGTAAATTATGAAATAATTATGGACAAAGTACATTCAAAACACTTAGATCAGAATAATTGTGATCTGAAATATAATTTTCTTTTCTAACGATATTATTCCTTTTTTTTAAATAATTGCTTGAGTTACGCACTTTTGTTTTCATCTAAAGGAAAATAAAACTTCTCTACAGAGGAATAGAACTGTTAAATTATAAAACAATTATGGAAAAGTACTTTCGAAACACTTAAACTAGAATAATTCTGACTTAAAATATATTTTTTAAAGATATTCTTCTTTTATTTTTAATTTCTTGATCTATACACTTCTGTTTTCATCAAAGTGAAAATAAAACTTCTCTAAAGAGGGATAGGTTTGGTTTTATTTGGAGCGCTACAGTCTACAGTTTTACACACGAGGCCTAATGAGACCGGGAACTACTGCTTAAAGCCGATTACGAACGGCTACGAACATCCATGCCATAGTGGGATTCGAACCCACGAACTCCGGTACCGACGATCAGCGCCCTAACCAATAGGCCAGAGCTCGGCCTATAAAGGGATAGAAGAGGAAAATTATAAAATAATTATGGACAAAGTACTTTCAAAATTCTTAGACCAGAATAATTGTAATATAAGATATTATTTTCTTTACCTTTCTTTACCGCTAAATACAAAATTAATGTTTTAGGATTAATAATTGTAATAAAATATTTTTTAATTATACATGTTCAATCATCGGGAACTGCTTTTATGATGAGACAAAAATATATATATATATATATATATATATATATATATATATATATATATATATATATATATATATATATATATATATATATATATATATATATATATATATATATATATATATATATATATATATATATATATATATATATATATATATATATATATATATATATATATATATATATATATCTATATATATATATATATATATATATATATATATATATATATATATATATATATATATATATATATATTTCTTTTTAATTCTATATAATATGTATATAGAATTACAATCCCAAATAAAAAATTAATGTTTTAGGATTAATATTTGTAATAAAATAATTTTCTAATTATAGATAGTAAAAGCTATCTAATATTTTAAACAGTAAGATATAGTTAAATGTTTATACAGTAATATTATATTGAGTTTATTCACATAGTAGAATTATTAATTATTCCTAAAAGAATCAGGAAAGTTTTTTTCCCTCAATAATGAAATTTTTAAATTACATTTAAGTTTAGATTACTATGTAAAAAAAAGACGTATATACACACACACACACACACACACACACACAAACGAATATATATATATATATATATATATATATATATATATATATATATATATATATATATATATATAGATATATATATATATATATATATATATATATATATATATATATATATATATATATATATATATATATATATATACACATATATATATATACATATATATATATATGTGTGTGTGTGTGTGTGTGTTTTTATATATTTATATATGTTATATGTAAATATATATTTCTTTTTAAATATATATACATAAATGTATATATAATTACAATCCTAAATACAAATTAATGTTTTAGGGTAATTATTTCTAATAAAATTATTTTTTAATTATAATATTAGAAGCCATATAAAATTTTAAATAGTAATATTTAAAGTTGATTGTTTATATAGTAATATTACATTGAGTTTATTCACATTGTAAAAATAATATTCCTAAAAGAATTCTGAAAGCTCCTTTTTTCCCTGAATAATGAAATATTTGCTACCTATTAAAAAATATCTTTAATTTCTATCTGAAAAATATTTACGATTATTCTACTAACCCAAAAATATCTCATAAAACAAAACACAGTATTCTCATTAAATTTACGACAGAATCAAG
>CM063501.1:112894481-112896981 GCA_032207245.1 Pardosa pseudoannulata | reverse complement strand
ATTGATAGAGAACCAAATAATTCTCAGCCGAAAAAAAAACAATTTTTTTTAATAGGGTCATAGTGTACTTTACAATTTTTAAGTTAAAGTTGAAAGAAAATTTTTAAAACTTTTACTCTAAAAGAAGCATATTATTTAACTGTGATTAACTGCAAAACAAAGTAGCTATAATAAATATTTTTAACTAAATATCTGCTAAGCCGCCTTAAAAAAATAATAATCCTCTCATTAACATCATGACTTTTTATCATGACGTTCCAATGCACATCGTGTTGATGAGTATCCAGTATACCTAAAAAAATAAATTAATTAATTATGCACTTCGCACTCATTTTTTTAACAAGCGTATATATTTGAAATCTGATTTTTATTTCATTAGCGTATTCAGTGAGGATTTCTCTCCCTGTAAGTTTCGGCTTCACCAAACAAAAATCCCTAGTCTGAAATTATATTTAATATGAAGTGCGTGGAAGGCCATTTTTCTTTTATTCTATAGCTTGCCCTCTGGGAGAATAATTATTCGAGAATTCTCTTTACGCAACCCGAATAATTTAATTAGGCTCTCGGGGAATTTTCTTCCATCATTAGCAAGCCGTGAGAAAGATTAGGATGTTTTCTGACTACGAAACAGAAAAATATGAAATTTTAATGAAATACCCTTCTGGTAAATGATATAGCGTAAATACCAGGTATGTGGTGTTACTTTTCTGCTCCTTTATTTCATTCATCTCATTGTTGCAAAAGAAATGAAAGACGCATAACCACTTTTTGCTTGTCTGAAAGAATTTGCTGTGAAAGATATTTAAAAAAATTTCTGAACCATAAAAATACTCTTTAAATAAAAATTTCGCTACCATACAAGTTCTAACATTTTTTATTAATTAGCTTAGTATTAATATGGTAGTTACAGTTAATGGAAAATATATAACTTTAACTGTTATGCTATTAAATTATTTTTTTATGATGCACCGTTAAATTTTCAAGTTAAAATTTTATTTCTTATCTGATTTAACCACATTTGTTTAACTCTAAAAAAACTGTTTGCCTCGGTTGTAATATTTGTTTATAGATTTAGAATTAGATGTCAAAAGTTAAGTTAATATAGTGAATGCTTGGATATCATCTATATATAGATATAAATATCCCCTATATAATAATAGCCTAAGTTATCTGTCCGTCTGTCCTCGAATTTATGAAGAAGTTCTACCTAGAACAAATAGAGGCTTCCATATTGGATTCATGATGAGTTAGGGTTAGCAACGTTCAAATTCCCCCCTTTTCAAGCATTTAATGCCACTTAAGCATTTAATGTCATTCAAGCCCTATTTTCCTCGGTTAAGACCAAGCGATTAAATTTGTGACTTAATAAATAATTAAAAATGACATTTTTTCTAACATTATGACGTAATTCCTTTAACCGTCTCATTTAATCATTTCTTATTTTAAATTACTTAAATATCGTCTGCATTATTTTCATACCTTTTATCACTGAATTTAGATGTTACGTAAATAATTTTCTTTTATATTTGGCTTAAATAATAGATTGGGTACGTATGTGATAATTTTAAATTTAATCGTCGATTAACTTTTGTTGCAATGAACATTTTATCACCTGTATTAACAACAAATTCTATCTACCTCCAGGGTGTAGTGGAAATGATAGTTTCATTCCTTTACTTCCATTTATTTCTGTATATGGGAAGAACTTAACGATGATTTTGTCGTAGCTAAGAAAACTTTGAATTACCTTTCTAAACTAATTCAACGTGATTCTAAACTGTATTCACAGTATCGGGAGACAATAGGGCAGTATGAAGATAAACTTTACAATTCTGGATAATTTAATAACTTACTGTTCCCGTCATATGATTGGCTATATGCTGTTAGTGGAAATGATAGTTTCATGCCTTTACTTCCATTAACTACTGTGGCAAACAAATTGAAAAGAACTTAACGATAATTTCGATGTAGCTAAGAAAACTCTAAATTATCTTTCTAAATGAATTTTACATGATTCTAAACTACATGCACATTATCGGTAGACTTTAGAGGAGTATGAAATTAAACAAATTATAGAACGTATACCAGATAATTCTCAGCCAAAAAATAAACTATTACCAGCGTCATAGGGTACTTTACAATTCTGGAAAATTAAAAATTTTACTGATTCCGTCATTTGACGGGCTATATGCTAGTTTTGTAAGTGAATGTATAAAGAAAAATTTTAAAAGATTTACTCTAAAAGAACCATAGTATTTTACTATTGTTAACTGCAAAAAAATATCTATAATTAATATTTTTTACTAAATATGTGCTATGCTGCCTTAATAAAATAATAATCCTATTATTAACATTTATTATGATGTCCCAATACACATCGTGTTGATGAGTACCTGGAATGGATAGAGGGATCTATAATAGGTTCATGATGAGTTATTGTTAGCGACACCTTTTTTCAAGCTCTGTTTTCCCGAGTTAAGATCAGACGATTAAATTTCTC
>CM063501.1:112884481-112889481 GCA_032207245.1 Pardosa pseudoannulata | reverse complement strand
TATATATATATATATATATATATACATATATTTCTGCGTAATATCAAAAATTTTTCACTTTGATATCGCTTTGAACAACTCCTCTTTCTTATTCAAATTTCTTAAAATGAATCTTAAATCTTAATCAAAGGAGTGTTCTCGACTAAAAATTCTTTCGACAAATTTTTCAAAGCTTTCTGTGAAGTAGATGTAAATTTTCTGGCCATTCAACGCATTATTCAGATATCGCCGGCAAGAGGCTCATTTTTCTCCTGATTTAACACTTAAATTTGCTCACTAAGTTTCTTGTCCCTCGGGATAATTCTGTCTATACCGCTTATCGGTACAAATCTGTTCGAGCAAAGCGTTTTCGTATCATTCTCTTGTCTGGTGTTGTCGTTTAGCAGCTTCTCAAGAATTTTTCTCAAAATTGGGCTTCTCTTCAGTATGGCTCAACTTCATCATTATTCAGTAGTCTTAGGCTTCTTCTTGCCCAGTAGCCCGAACAAGTAAAAACAATAGAGGCTACATAATTATTGTGTCCGACAGTTGTATTATTTTGCTGGGTTACATGTATATAATAAAACTAATAGTTAATTTAGATATTACGTAAATAATTTTTTTTATATTTGGCTTAAATAATAGATTAGGTACATATGTGATAATTTTAAATTTAATCTTCGATTAACTTTTGTTCCAATGAAAATTTTATCACCGGTATTAACAACAAATTCTATCTACCTCCAGGGTGTAGTCGTAATGATAATTTCATTCGTTTACTTCCATTAATTATTGTTGCAAAAAATTGGTAAGAACTTAACGATAATTTCGAAGTAGCTAAGAAAACTTTGAATTATATTTCTAAATGAATTCAACGTAATTCTAAATAGCATTTACAGTATCGGGAGACTTTAGAGTAGTAGGAAGATAAACAAATTATTGAGAGTGCACCAAATAATTCTCAGCCAAAAAACAAACCATTTTTGTACCAGCCTCATAGGGTACTTTACAATTCTGGAAAATAAAAAAAATACTTAAATATCATCGGCATTATTTTCATGCGTTTTATCAGTGATCTTATATTACGTAAATAATTTTCTTTTATATTTGGCTTATAATAATTTTAGTCTAATAATTTTTGTTGAAATGAAAATTTTATCTACCTCCGGGGAGTAGTGGAAATAATTGTTTTATTCCATTACTTCCATTAATTACTGTGGTAAAAGAATTCGGACAAACTTAACGATAATTTTGACATAGCTAAGAAAACTTTGAATTATCTTTCTTAATAAATTCAACGTGATTTAAACTGCATTCACAGTATAGGGAGACTTTAGTGGAGTATGGAGATAAACAAATTATTGAGAGTGCACCAAATAATTCTCAGCCAAAAAACAAACCATTTTTGTACCAGCCTCATAGGGTACTTTACAATTCTGGAAAATTAAAAATTTTACTGATCCCGTCATAAAACGGGCTATATGCTAGTATATAATAAGTTGGATGGCAGAACCATGGTAGCTCAATTGGCAAAATCAGCAATCTTTTAACCCGAAGATTTAAGATCGAAGTTTGTGCCAGCCAAAGATACGGCGTGATTATTAATAGCAGCTGGGCCACGTAAAATAGGTTCATGGTCGCATTTTTCTCCAAGTTCCCCAAAAATACCTCTGGCGCTCATAGGCCAAGCCTGGGGAACTACTGCTTTATCCTTGCTTTTAAAATACGAAGAACTACTTCAATAAACTCTTCTTTAACTTAAAAGTTCAACATCAAGACAATGTCAATCATTTAATAAGAATTCATAGGACTCCTTGACACGACATCAACTAACCACCTACCAATGAATTCCTGTTGCAATATTGGTCACTGTCTGAAGTACTACGAGTTTGCTTGGGTAAAGATGGGAATTGATATTTTATTGACATTAAAGAGGATTTTCCTTGCAAAACATTTCAATGCAAAGCTTGAGTGTACACAATGTTTGACGTTTGTCTGACCAGGGAGCAAATTTACAAAATATCTGTCTAGCCAACTTTTGAGTTGAATATATATATTGTTGATTCGGGGTCAAATATGAAATGCCACTATTTTAAATTTCTGATTTTCATTAAAAAAATCTCTGTATTTGCTTCACCGTGACTGAGGATATTTTCCCTCGGATAGGTTAGGAAATTAGGGACAATTTCATTAAAATTAAAAAAAAAGATAGCATGAAATATTTGTAATGTAAGGTGTAATACTTATTTATTTCAGTTAGTTGGGATATTCTAACTTTAAACACATTGTGTGAGGTACATTTCGCAGCAAAATTGTACCGGGAGCTGGGGTTTTGCACGTAAGTTGAGTTATTCAGTTAAATCTTATCCATTTTTATCCAACTTTTCGTATTTTATATTGAAATATATAAGCAAATATATAAATAGAAATATACAAATAACAACCATAAGATCTTTGTAAATAAAAAATATATTTTTTAGAGGATAAATTTATAGTAGTATCGTAAATATGAAAAATCAAATAGAAATAGTAGTATATAGTTTTAATTTACTGCAATAGGTTATTTTTTTTTTCAATATCACATTACGGTGCAAAGGTTTAAAAAGGTTTTGAACCAAACTTGAAACAAACTTACTTGAAAGAAACTTACATGTACTTGAAGTGTCAACCATAGTATAATGTTGATTAATGTAGAAATAAATATTTATTTTTTATCACTTGTTATCACTAACGTTTTATTTTTTTTTCTAAAAATCAAATTGCAAAGTTTAGGTTTAACATCTAGGATTACGAAAAAATATAAAGTTACAATAAGTAACCATTTTCTTATAAACTATTAACCTCTTAATTCGATTTCTAGTAAAACTAGATTTTGCTAAAAATGTACGCTAATGAAATGCTGAATAATTATATTGTAGTTTTAAACTGGTTAGATTGAACCTAATATAGAGTGACACAACTAAAGAAATACTCTTACGATTTTAAATTAAACGTAATTAAAGGGTAAAGACAGGGGTAATTAAAAGGTAAAGTTAGAGGTAAGACATTATTCGCTTTTATTTATTTTGCATCGCATTTAAATCCTGATTAATTGAGAAGGTGTAGTTAGAAAATTGTTAAACTATTATAATTTTCAGTTAGTAAGAAATGTAATGTTAAAATACTTAAATTAAAAGTAATGATAGTTCGTAAGATATAAATTTTTGATTTTAGCTCAGCATGCACAGAATTCTACGAAATACTCAACAAAGTAGAGAATACACCTCATAAAGCACGTTCAATCGGCAAAAAAACTCATGTTTCCTGCGATGCAGAAACAAGAACTGCGTAAAGAAGGATATTTTTGATAGCACACTGCGCATATTTCTATCGTTTGTTCTCTTGAAATCATTGGCAAAGGTCATATTTTCCTATTTTGGAAATCCTTATCTCAAACTGGCTAAAACTATTTAAAGATTACAAAATCACGTCGTTAAATAGTAAGTAGAGAATAAAATCTATGGAAAAATGGAAATGATACTCAATTCCTTGGATTTCAAACAAGTTTAATAAAAATCTTCAAGTTAGGACAATTTTAAAATTCTAATATTTCCGTAACTTAATCTTACTGCAGAGTTAGTTCCTAAATTATACATTTCTACATTTAGTTTCTAAATTGTTTACCATTAGAGAATGTTATAGAGTTTAGCTACCCTGTTAGATATTAAATTTCTTAGAAGTAAATTAAATTCGTTACTAAAGAAAGAGTTTTATGTATTTGTGTAGTTATCGAATAAACTCTGATTTCATGCTTATAAATATTTCTAAAAATAGTGTGTGCATACTTTTGGATTAAGTCATTGTCATTATCGTCATAACAAATAACTTGAAGAAGTTTAGAATTTGCTGTATTATTTAAAATTAAGCTCACTAAAATTACATTAAATTTTCCCTTACAATAAAACTTTAAAGAGTTCCAATGTTTTCGTGATTATGAACATAACTTGAACAGTTTCTGCATAATTTTACTTTGTCGCCATTTTCAAAGAAACGAATAACTTGCCAATTTAGAATCAAGCTTTTTAGAATGACATTAAATTTCACTTCGTTAATGAAACGTTAAGGAGCATTTTCTGTTTTAATGCTTATAAACACAACCCAGAAAATATTTTGCATACTTTTACATTAACACATTGCCATTTCCAACAAACGAATAACTTGACGAAGAGTAGAATTTACTGCATGATTAAGAATTAAGCTGTTTAGAATGACATGAAAATTTCCTCACAATAAATCTTTAAGGAGCTATTAGCTACAATATAATTATGTAGCACATAAATTTTCTGTAGCTTTCCAACAAGCTAGTGACACGTTTAATCAATACTTTTATAAATTTGCATAAAATACAGTGTTTACTTTTAGTTAACTTTTTATTGGGACTGTATAAAGTGCATAATATTAATAATATTGGGAGTGTATACATAAAGTATAGTGAATAGATATAAACAAGATAGTGCAGAAAGGGTATGTCCAGCATACAAGAAATATGGGACAGAAATTATCCTTGGTACCATGCACAAATTACACGTTTAATCAATACTTTTATATTGTGCATAAAATACAGTGTTTACTTTTAGTTAACTTTTTATTGGGACTGTATAAATTGCATAATATTAATAATATTGGGAGTGTATACATAAAGTAGAGCGAATAGATATAAACAAGATAGCTCAGAAGGGATATGTCCAGCATACAAGAAATATGGGACAGTAATTATCCGTGGTACTATGCACAAATTACACGTTTAATCAATACTTTTATACTGTGCATAAAATACAGTGTTTACTTTTAGTTAACTTTTTATTGGGACTGTATTAAGTGCATAATATTAATAATATTGGGAGTGTATACATAAAGTATAGTGAATAGATATAAACAAGATAGCGCAGAAAGGTATGTCCTGCATACAAGATATTTGGTACAGTAATTAAGTATCCATGGCACCATGCACAAATTACCGAAATCTATTTATTAAAATTCAA
>CM063501.1:112874481-112876981 GCA_032207245.1 Pardosa pseudoannulata | reverse complement strand
GTATTTTTCACGTAAACTATGGTAGTCTCCGGTAGTTTTCGTATAGTGACCATGTAAGTATCGCGTCCGTCTCTGTCGGGGATCAAGAAATCTGTCGGTTAAAGAGAACTTTTGGTTCATTGTAAGGCGCCGAACATTACAAAACGCCGAACAATTGGAAAACTGCAGTAATGGTCCTTTTGACGCACGGACGATTAGAAGTGTCAAATCTGCCGTTTTGTCAACGCACCGACAGAAAGAAGAAATTGTTCTTTGTGTGACCGCGTCGGCTACTCCAAGGACGAAGGTCAACTCTGGGGGGCGATCTCCCTTGAAATCGAGGTTTCCTGTTTGAAAAAGGAAAAACGGGAGGGGACTCCCGGCGGAACTTTCAGATGAGTAAGTCGCCTAGAGTGATCTCCTCTCTGGACGACTTTATATAAATTTTTCTTTAAATATTTTTTTTTGTTGTAATAAATCAAAGTTGTTAAGTTTGAAATCATCTACGGCTGATTTTTTCGTCTCCATACCTGCTCACTATACGAGACCCATGCGGAGTCATACACAAATGACCTACAGCCGGAAATAGAAACGTTCGCAAACCGCTCGGCGAGTTACAGACCATATATTCAGTTCATGACTACTGCGACATGTACCTGATGTGCGGTCGGTATAAAGGAAATGCCTTACGACCAGTTAGGGAGTATGCCCGTGCATATACTGCAGTTGATATGTTCACTAGTTTCTTGCACCGGAAGTGACTTCATACTTTGTTTTTCGTATTTTTCTCGTAAACTATGGATCGTACAGGAACGCTTCTTTGGGCAGTTTTTATGTACTCCCAACGAGAAATCTAGATTTGCAAAGTTTATGCGGTCGTTTTGGGACACCCTGCATATGGATAAATATAAAATAATATTAAGTATCATTTTTCTTATATTCTATGTTTTTTAGCATAATTAACACAAATACTATAGAAGTAAAAATTTATTTTAGTCCACCGTTCTATTATAATTTAACTTTCTCTTTTTTATAAAAAACGTAGCTTTAAAATATCATTTAAACTTAAACTGTCATCGGCAGTTCATATGCACTGCAGATTTGGACAATATATGGTACCCCATAAATCCCCTTAAGGAATTTTCATCTTACTGAAAGGCTTTGGATGAAAAAAAGTGCCCCTAAAACTTTATTGCTCTTTTTTTACAAAACTTCCTTACGTTTTCGCTACTGGCAACAATATTTATTTGACATCATGGTAGCAATATGTAGGAAGTTAGGCAGTCCTGAAGTAAATGGAAAGTTACGGGTCTTCTTACTATATTTATGAAATTTAAAAGAAAATGTACTTCGTTTAAACTTTCAAATTCTGGTTTTTAAAGTTTTTAAGAGTGACCTAGATTTTTCTGAGAAATAATGAAAAATTTGTTTTTAGTGTTATGTTATCTATAAGGGTACACTATTTTATCTTGATCGTTATTTTCATATTAAATGCAAGACAGCAGGTTTAAAATTTTGCAAAACTTACACTTTTTTGTAAAAGATATATAGAAGCCGTTTTTATAGTAAAATTCGCTTCACTCAAACTAATGCCTTTTACTGGCAGTTTAAAGGTACGTGTTTAAATTGCCTAGACTAAAAGTTATGAATTTTTTAAATATTAGTCTATTTTTCAGTGGGTCATTGAGAAATTAAATGGTTTATTACATCATATTACTTATGTACGAAACAAGATATAATCTAGTTCTAGGTAAGAGAATAAATTATATTTCTGTTCCAAAACGTACCAAGTAAAGTTTATATTTGTATTTTTGTACAGATACATTTTATGTGTATCTGTAACATAAAGATAAAAAATAAACATAAATTTTATAATTTGTTATTGCATATTAATTTTTAGTACTAGTATATAAATTATAAGCCAATTTTATGATTTTAATAGTTTAACTCTACTGTTTATTACTTATTTCAAGTTTTTATAAGAATTCCTAAATCGAAGCAGTTATAAGACTCGCATACTAATGCACTTGAAACTCGATCTACCATTGTCACATTGATGGTTCAATTCATTTGTTCGATGGTACAATTCATTTTTTTTTTCTAATGGGACACGTGTTAATTTCTCTCCCCTCCATCATTTCTGGATTCATTTTTCCCTCATCCATCGTAAAAAATATTGAAATGTTTTTTTCCGAATGAATCCTTTTTGTGGAATTTAGCAGAAATTGGGAAATGAGTTTTCCCCATCAGTGCCTTATAAGACCATTTTCTTCTAACAATGGTACATTAAACTAATTTTTGAATTGAGATTAATTTCAGAAAATAAATTCTTTTACACTTTTAGATTAATTTAATTTAATTTTATCTTCTTTTTCAGTGGGCGGTATATTTACTATAATCTTTTCCAGGTAATTAAAGAGTAGAACATTTTATACTTCTTAGTACAAGCATAGAAAGCTTGGAATGTTTAGGTTTCTTGTACAAAGTAAAAAAAGAATTATAAATTTGTAAACATTCTGTA
>CM063501.1:112844481-112869481 GCA_032207245.1 Pardosa pseudoannulata | reverse complement strand
CATCAAGAGTATTAAAATAAACTAGGACGTCATGGCAGATAATACATTGTGTTTGGTTTTGGCACAATTCGTTACTCTGCAATTAGGTACGTGATGTAAAGAATGATTTCATCCACTCATAGTGCGTTCAAAAGAAAGCATATATTACAAAAATATAAGTTTATTTTTCTTTATTCAAATAGTATCTTTTAATGTGATACAGTGAAAAGAACGATTTCAACCAAGCACGGTTATAGTGCATTGAAAAAAAATAGGTAATAAAGAAGTAAATTTATTTTTCTTTTTTCAAGTGATACTCTACTGCTACGACATGTTGAAAAGAATAATTTTCAACCATCACAGTCACGGTGCTTACAAAAAAGAAAACATTGGTTATAACAAATGTAAATACATATTTCTTTATTAAACTGATACTTTATGTATTTAAGAATCTTTGTATCTTTTTTTATATACAAAGATTAAAACAGATATTTAACCGTTTCACGCACGGTGGTTGCGTCACAAAACCATATATTCCCTATAGAATAATAGCCTAAATTATCTGCTCGTCTATCCTCGAATTTATGAAGCAGTTGGACCTGGAATGGATAGAAATATCCATATTGGATTCTAGATAAGTTAGGGTTAGTAACATTCGAAATCCTCACCTTCCCCCTTTTTCTAGCATTTAATGCCATTATTTCAAGCCCTATTTTCTACGGTTAAGAGCAGGCGATTAAATTTATCAATTTGTCATATAATAAATAGGTAAAAAAAATTTTTTTCCCTAGCATTATGACGTCATTCCTTTATCCAACTCAGTTAATCATTTCTTTTTTTGAATTATTTAAATATCTTCTGTATTAATTTCATACATTATATCATTGAAATTAGATATTACGTAAATAATTTTCTTTTACATTTGTCTTTAATAATACATTAGGTACATATGTGATAATTTTAAATTTGATTATCGATTATTTTTGTTACAGTGAAAAGTTTATCACAGGTATTAACAACAAATTCTATATACCCCCACGGTGTAGTAGAAATGATAGTTTCATTCCTTTACTTCGTTTATCACTGTTTCAAAAAAAAAAAAAATTGGGAAGATCTTAACGATAATTTTGACGTAGCTAAGAAAACTTTGAATTACCTTTCTAAATGAATTCAACGGGATTCTAAACTCCATCATTCTGAGATTTTAGAGAAATATGAAGATAAATAAATTATTGAGCATGAAGAAGATAATTCTCAGCCAAAAAACAAACCATTTTTTTATGTGCCTTATAGGATACTTTACAGTTCTGAAAAATTAAACATGTTACTGATCCCTTCATATGACGGGCTATATGCTAGGGATAAGTAATTTGTTGCACTGCTTTGTAAAGGCAATTGAATAAAATTTTGATATCTTATATTTTTAGCAGTTTAATCATTCAAAAGACGTTAACATTACACGTATTTTTTTTCTTCTTTAAAATATGTATTTTAAACATAAATATTAGAATTCTTTACTTTAAATTACTAACCCTGATCAAAATTACTTACAGGGAAAAGTATAAATTATTTAGTTATATAATTATTAGCCCATTTTAATGATAATTATTCATAGCTCGCCCAAAATAATTCATTTTTTTAAATATAACATCTACATGGTACAACGTGGTTGATCTACATTTAAATCCTCTCCAACTCCTCCCACGAGGAATGAAATAATTTTTCCTTTATTTCACATTTATAATGTACATATATAACATTTATAAAAGAATAATATTAAATCCCAAATAAATTGTAATGCTGAACATAAAGAGGTGAACTAAATTAAGCATCCAAATGTACTTTTCTTGCCGTAAATTACTTTACAAACGTATAAAAATCAAATTAACTTATATCTCTGTCCGATAAATTTTTCAGATATATAAAAGGAAATCTAAAAGATTAAGGGAAAGATCCCAAATGTAACGTTCTTTTCTTTATATCCTAAATTACAGAACATAAATTTTAAAATCATCTATTTCAACAAAGCATTTATCACATATAAAATATTTTATATAGCAATGTATATGGGTAACCTTACTATTCATTCCCACTTTTCCATTTACCTGCAAATGTTCTCTTTCGATATCTAATCCTTAAACTTCCATACCACCCATATCTATCTTTATGGAAATTTTGGATGATGTCCATTACTGAAGATCGTTTGCAGAATTGTTTTTAATTTGCAACTGGAAATTGGAGATAAAAATCGTTTGCTGGACTCATTCTTTTGGTAATAAAAGAAAGAGGAAAATTGGATTTAAAAAATTGCAACTTAAGCTGAAAGACAGCTGGAAAATTACATAATTTCACTCTCGTTACAACATGAAACGAATTAAAAAATCATTAGTATAATTTGACATTATTTTTTAATATACAAAATTGTTAACGTTAAAGCAGCTATCTTAGTTTATGCATAGATAAGAGCTAGAGAGTGAATTAGCTTACGATTATTGGATAATCGTAATTTATAATTTATTGGATAATCGTCTTAACTCAAAAAAGTGAAATACTTAAGGTTGCTCAGTAACCTTTGGGCATTTTTTTAAATTTTATGTTTGGTTTATTAAATGCTTTGCATATCTTAAACGATTCTTATTTGGATTGTGAGAAGAAAACATATTTCTTAGGTAAATTAAAAAAACAGATTTCTTTTTAATTTGACAGATTTTTAAAAAAATTCCTAATTCCTTATCACCATAATGTTGTGATATATTCGCTTAACTGTTTTTTATAACTTTAAATTGAACTTTCATTTAAAGGAGTAGTTTTTAAGTTGAAAATAAAAATCAATTACTTGTAAAAAGTGATAAAAACATAAATTTCTTTACAATTTTAATTTTAAATAGTTATTATTGTAAAATCCATCCGTTTTCTAAATTTGTTTAAACATATCTTTTTCACTGTTCATTAAAAATAATGACATTTTATTCACATTTTTCATTTTTATCGTTTTGTAGATAATTATGTATAAAAAACACAGCTTGTCACAAAAATTTTTTTAAAGATTTCAAAATAAAATAAATATTTAAAAAATAATTAAAAGGTCTAAAATTTGACATACATTTAATATCTTGTAATATTTTGCACTAACAACAAGCTTTATTCTTCAGATTTAGCTCGCAATTTTCTAATTAATTACATTATTTATAAACCCAAGCTAACATAATGCTCGATAAAAATGAATATAATATTCAAAACATATATAGCATTATGAAAATGTTTAGACTAAAATAAAGAAACGTTTCTGAAAATATTTTATGACTTAACTTGACTCCAGTTCTATAAAATTGATAAATTATAACTACAAAAATATTAAATAAAATCGGCATTTTATATATTTTAAAAGAAAAATATTTTAGAGGTAAATTTTATAATAAAACTTCAAGCTAGCTAAAGAACTTATCATCTATCAAATAATATCTAGGTTAACCTTATGGAACACATCTCTTTTAAACATATAGAAATTAGATTTTTTTATTTTTGTGGAAATAAATGAATTGTTTAACCCGTGAACCAAAGTTATACGAATGGCTAGGCAAAAAATGGCTAAGTTAAAGTAAATAATTTCTTGAAAGGATCCGTGTTTGAAAACTAATTTTTTATAAGAGTAGATTAAAGCTGTATAAAATATTATATAAAGCAAAAGTAAATTCAATTTAATAACGAAAAATATGTCGAACAAACTTTTAAAGATAGAATTCAAGATTTATAAAGAAAAGTTATTCATCAACACCAAAGCTTTATCCACACGTCCAAATCAGTTATATTATTTTTCCACAGGAAGACTGAAAAAAAATGCGTACGATAGTTTAGAGAAATTTCAGTAAAATCATCTGAGGTTTACCCAAAGGATTTTTCTGGATTTCGTTTGTTGGGAAGAATATTAAGAAACCCATATCCTCGCACTCTGAAAGGAAATTTAAAAGTTGCTTCCTGGGATTGATATAAAATCGAAATCGCAATATGAATAAAACACCTACTCACATAGAATTTGTGTTCTATAGCTGCAGCAAAAATAATCAAGATTATTCAATAAGATCACATAGAAAAAGAAGTACGTTATTAGAAAATTGCCAAAATAGTTTTTGTAAATTAAAAAGCTCTCTTTCAATGCTATTGCATTCTGTTTTTCAAAGGGGACAGTAAAATAAAAATATTTTATTTAAATTAGATTTCAAGCCCTTCAATATCTTCGAAGGGGATGATGGACGTACAAAGAGTTTTGGTAAATTAATAACTTAGATTTTTTAATATTTATTCACATATACATCAAAGTATAAGTAAATTAATTGCGTTATTAAAAAAATTAAATATTTTTTTTAAATTCACTGCGTGAAATTTTTAATTACTGTTATAATTATCCTTAGGATTAAATTTTTCTCAATTCTGAAAAACATTTTTACCAATCTGTAAAAATAATGTTACTTTGGCCTAGTGTTTGAGAAAGAAGAAATCTTAACTCATTAATAAACACATGGACAAATATATCTTGATTAAATGATTTTATGCTATTAAATAAATACCTAAGGAATACAACTGGAAGCAACTTATTATTTGTAAATATCGAAGACGGCTCTCGAGTCGGCATCGCCCCTAAAAAACAATATGGCGATGATTTTCCTCAAAAGGCTATCCCGAAAGCCTCGGATGCCAGCAGCGTTCACCTTCTACTCTCCTCTGGTCACAACATTGTCCTCTTAAAAAACAGACTGCCTGTTTTTCAACGGGGACAGAAAAATAAAAATATTTTATTTAAATTAGATTTCAAGCCCAGGAAAAAACAGACTGGAGAAAAAACAGGGATCCACTCCAGAACGGAGGGGGGTCAGAATCCTCCAAACCAACGGACCCTTCTATTGGTTGGGAAAAGTTCGAAGTTTCTTTCTAGTTCAAACCTGTCCTGTTCTGGTATGTCTTTGACGTTGATTCAAGGGAAGAGGTAAAAAAAGCTGAACCGAATGTAACTTATTGTTACACAATCTGCTTTAATATCCGTTATAATAAATATTTGTATTCAATTGGTTCTTTAACATCATTTATATTATTCAAATAATTCAGTTTAAATGGTATAGGCTTCTTTTTAGTTTTAATTGTATGTCTGTCTATTTGTCTGCCTATCGTGAAATTTTGAGAACTTCTAGGATCTCCAATTGAAACTTTGCACAGTAATGCATCAACAATGACAAGAAATGATTGACACAGCAAAATTAAATCATTACATATAATTTAATTACATATTTACAATTTAGTAAAAAGCAATACATTGTAAATAATAACACCTTCTCTTAGTGTATGAACGAATTTCAGTGAAAACATTCTTTAAATTTTTTAGTATATATGATAATTGAAAATTTCATTTCTTAAAGAATAGGAAGAGTAAAATAAAGGTATATAAAAAAATGTTTTAAAAACACACTTTCATTTAAAACATTCATTAGAACTTTGCTGCTACCCAGTAAAATTGAAACTTTTATGGCATTAAAAATAAAATCGTGGGCTTCCTATAATAAATTTGATATCTATAAAATATAAGCACATCCAACATATTATGCGTTTCTCATACTTTTATTTTTAGTTATGAAAATTTTTAATCTTTCTAAGTAGCAACAATTCAAATTATTTTACTCTTATTACTTAGCTAAAAATTAGAGTGTATTTTAGAAAAATAAGTGTTCGCTTCTTTTTATTTACATAAATCAAATTGAAAATTTACAAACATTTCTTGTAAATTGACAATTTAATCTATCAACCAAATAATACCAAAATATTTTCACAATAGCGTTTAAATAATAAAAAGGAAAAAAAATAAAAAAAAACCTGAGAAAAATTTCAAAAATTTATTTTTTTACAACTATGTTAGTTTTTTAAATGCATACGTCAAATGTGTACAAGTTTCCTAACTCTAAGTTAATAACTTACATGAATAATTTCTAAAGTTCAAGTAATCATTAAATTATTATCCAATTTAGCTTATATTTTACCTTATTGTCTTCTAAAGTTCACTGTTTCGTTAAATAGTTTAAATTCTTCATTAAAATTATTTAAACAAATAATTCAAAATATCTGCATAGTACATTACATGTATTAATAGTTAAAAAATAGAATTTAAGAATCTAAATTTTTATAAACTGTGTTTAAATCATTGGTAATTTTCACAGAATATAGAACTTGTTTTTTTATTAAAAAGAAATAAATTAAGAAGATCAATTATTGAAAAAAATCTGTATAAACCAAATTCAATCAATTGCAGTTTCATTGCCCTCTTCAATTCCTAAACAATTGTAAAGTTATTATTTAATTTCTTTATGTTTAAGCATGTGTCTGTTATCTCATAATGAAATATTATTAAAGAACAAACTGTTTTCTTTTTTATTAAATTTTTTCTATCAAATTCATCACAGGGGAAAAATCTCTTCGCTCTTTTGGATAGTTTTCCAAACACATTGTGGGTGCTCTGTCCTTCCCACTTTTCACTGTTCCCGTTTCTATTTTAATTGTGTTCCCATACAATCGGTATTGCGATCTCTGACCTTTGAACGGAGACGAGGATCAAATGTTTCCACACGGTAGAAATTCAGTTGCATTCACTTGAATCAAATTCTTTTGGATTACTAAGATGTTCTTTAAAACTAGGTGTAAATCTTCGAGAATGTTTCGAAGTATTGATGCAATTTTTCTTCTCTTCTCAAATTAATATGCTATGAAGATAAAAAAATATTTTCAAACTTTATGTACTGAAACGTATTCCTGTTTAACTTATTGTTATAAGTCCCTTGTATAAGTTTTGATACTACTTTTTAATTTATTGTTTTCATGTTTTTTCTAACTTGTTTATGGAAACACACATATTGTTACAATTTCCTTCTATTAGTTTTGATAGTACTGTTTAAATCTATTTATTTTCATGTTTTTCCTAACTTTTCTACAGAAACACGCATATTGTTACAATTCCCTTGTATTAGTTTTGATAATACTTTTTAAATTATTATTTTCATATTTTTCCTAACTTTTTTATGGAAACACATATTGTTATAATTCCTTTGTGTTAGCTTTGGTAAAACTTTTTTAATTTATTATTTTCTTATTTTTCCTAACTTTTTTATGAAAACACACATATAGTTATGATTCCTTTGTATTTGTTTTGATAATACTTTTTTAACTTCTTTTTTTTCATGTTTATCCTAACTTTTTTATGGAAACAAACATATTGTTATAATCCCCTTGTGTTACCTTATTGCCTTGTAAAGTTAGCTGTTTCCTTAAATAGTTTAAATTTTCCGTTAAAATGTTTAAACAAATAATTCAAAATATCTGCATAGTATATTGCATGTATTACTAGTTAAACAATAGGATTTTAATATCTAAATAGTTTTAAACTGTGTATAAATCATTGATAATTTTCACAGAATATAAAACTTGTGTTGTAATTGAAAAGAAATTTAAAATTACGCAAATCCATTACTGAAATATTTCTGTATGAACCAAATTCAATCAATCCCAGTTTCATTTCCATTTTCAATTCCTAAACAATTGTAAATTTATTTTTTATTTTCTTTAAGTTTAAACATGTGTTTGTTATCTCATAATAAAATATTATTATAGAACAAACTGTTTTCTTTTTTATTAAAATTCTTCTACCAAATTCATCACAGGGGAAAAATCTCTTCGCTCCTCTGGATAGTTTTCCAAATACTTTGTGGGCTCTCTGTTCTTCCCACTTTTCCCTGTTCCCGTTTCTATTTTAATTGTGTTTCCATACAATCGTTATCGCGATCTCTGACCTTTGAACGGAGACGAGGTTCAAATGTTTCCACACGGTAGAAATTCAGTTACATTCAGTTGAATCAAATTTGTTTGGATTACTGAGATGTTCTTTAAAACCAGGAGTAAATCTTCGCGAATGTTTCGAAGTATTGGTGCAATTTTTCTTCTCTTCACAAAGTAATATGCTATGAAGAGGAAAAAGTATTTTCAAACATCATGTATGAAACGTATTCCTGTTTGACATATTGTTATAATTCCCTTGTATAAGTTTTGATAGTACTTTTTAATTTATTGTTTTCATGTTTTTCCTAACTTTTTTATGGAAACACACATATTGCGTTAATTCGCTTGTATTAGTTTTGATAATACTTTTTTATTTTATTATTTTCCTGTTTTTCTTACCGTTTGTATGGAAACACACATATTGTTATAAGTCCCTTGTATAAGTTTTGATACTACTTTTTAATTTATTGTTTTCATGTTTTTTCTAACTTGTTTATGGAAACACACATATTGTTACAATTTCCTTCTATTAGTTTTGATAATACATTTTTAATTTATTATTTTCATATTTCATCTAACTTTTTATTTAAACACACATATTGTTCTAATTACCTTGTATTAGTTTTGATAATACTTTTTTAATTTATTATTTTTCTGTTTTTCGTAACTTTTTTATGGAAACACACATATAGTTATAATTCCCTTGTATCAGTTTTATAATATATTTTTAATTTATTATTTTCATGTTTTTCCTAACTTTTCTACAGAAACACGCATATTGTTACAATTCCCTTGTATTAGTTTTGATAATACTTTTTAAATTATTATTTTCCTGTTTTTTCTAACTTTTTATTTAAACACAACACACATATTGTTCTAATTACCTTGTATTAGTTTTGATAATACTTTTTTAATTTATTATTTTCTTATTTTTCCTAACTTTTTTATGAAAACACACATAGTCTTATGATTCCTTTGTATTAGTTTTGGTAATGATTTTTTAATTTATTATTTTCACATTTTCCTAACATTTTTATGTAAACACACATATAGTTATAATTCTCTTGTATTAGTTTTGATAATACTTTTTTAAATTATTATTTTCATATTTTTCTTAACATTTTTATGGAAACACACATATTGTTATAATTCTCTTGTATTAGTTTTGATAATACTTTTTTAAATTATTATTTTCATATTTTTCTTAACATTTTTATGGAAACACACATATTGTTATAATTTCCTTGTACCTGCCTTATTGCCTTTTTAAGTTAGCTGTTTCCTTAAATAGTTTAAATTTTCCGTTAAAATGTTTAAACAAATAATTCAAAATATCTGCATAGTATATTGCATGTATTACTAGTTAAACAATAGGATTTTAATATCTAAATAGTTTTAAAAATATTCAAAATATCTGCATAGTATATTGCATGTATTACTAGTTAAACAATAGGATTTTAATATCTAAATAGTTTTAAACTGTGTATAAATCATTGATAATTTTCACAGAATATAAAACTTGTGTTGTAATTGAAAAGAAATTTAAAATTACGCAAATCCATTACTGAAATATTTCTGTATGAACCAAATTCAATCAATCCCAGTTTCATTTCCATTTTCAATTCCTAAACAATTGTAAATTTATTTTTTATTTTCTTTAAGTTTAAACATGTGTTTGTTATCTCATAATAAAATATTATTATAGAACAAACTGTTTTCTTTTTTATTAAAATTCTTCTATCAAATTCATCACAGGGGAAAAATCTCTTCGCTCTTTTGGATAGTTTTCCAAACACATTGTGGGTGCTCTGTCCTTCCCACTTTTCACTGTTCCCGTTTCTATTTTAATTGTGTTCCCATACAATCGGTATTGCGATCTCTGACCTTTGAACGGAGACGAGGATCAAATGTTTCCACACGGTAGAAATTCAGTTGCATTCACTTGAATCAAATTCTTTTGGATTACTAAGATGTTCTTTAAAACTAGGTGTAAATCTTCGAGAATGTTTCGAAGTATTGATGCAATTTTTCTTCTCTTCTCAAATTAATATGCTATGAAGAGGAAAAAGTATTTTCAAACATCATGTATGAAACGTATTCCTGTTTGACATATTGTTATAATTCCCTTGTATAAGTTTTGATAGTACTTTTTAATTTATTGTTTTCATGTTTTTCCTAACTTTTTTATGGAAACACACATATTGCGTTAATTCGCTTGTATTAGTTTTGATAATACTTTTTTATTTTATTATTTTCCTGTTTTTCTTACCGTTTGTATGGAAACACACATATTGTTATAATTCCTTTGTATTAGTTTTGGTAATACTTTTTTAATTTATTATTTTCACTTTTTTCCTAAATTTTTAGGGAAGCACACATAGTATTATATTTTCCTTGCATTAATTTTAATAATGCTATTTTAATTTTTTATTTTTATATTTTCCTAACTTTTTTATGAAAGCACATATAGTTATAATTCTTTTGTATTAGTTTTGATAATACTCTTTTAATTTATTATTTTCATGTTTTTCTAACTTTTTATGGAAACACACATATAGTTATAAACTTCCTGTATTTGTTTTGATAATACTTTTTTAACTTCTTTTTTTTCATGTTTATCCTAACTTTTTTATATATAAACATATTTTTTAGTTTTTATTTTTTTATTTTTATTTTTTTTTTTTTATTTTTTTTTATTCAATTGAAATATTCCTTTTAATACATCTTTTTTTCTTTTTTTAAATGAATTTAAAATTTAAATTTTGATAAAAATTCATAAATTCTTATATAAAATATTATTAAATTAAATTATTAATAAATCTAAAAATATAACAAAAATTTACTTTTAACATTAAAAAATATTTTTGACTAATAAACATAAAATATTGTTTCATTAAAAAACATGTTTCATCTAAAAAATATTGAGTTTTTTCATAAAATATAATATAAACACATTCTAATTTATTTTTTTTTCACCCTATATAACAAAAAAAGAACAATCTGATATCTTCACACAAGATATTAGACGTATTTTGTATTTACAATACAATTTTACCTAAATGTATTAATATCTGGTAAGAGAAGAAAAACTATATATATTCCAAAAAAAACTAGAAATATATATATCCCTTTATTAATAAGACAATAATTATATAGATATTATTAGAAATAATACCTTACATTTTGAAAAATAAAAAGTAAATAAAAATAAGGAAAAAGTAACAATTATTAATATGTTAAATCCAGGCATTCTGAGGGAAACAGTGTGTCTAGTGCAGGGAGAAACCTCGGTGGGGGCGTAAAGGCAGTCACTTGCTTCTCTACGGCTGTGGGCTGAGGAATCGAGCGCTATCGACTCCGGTAACCGTCCCGGGCTCTTTGGATTCCTCCCCGGCTCTCGGGCTCTAGATGCTACCACTAACTCTCAACTCCTCATATCGACTCATAGCCCAAATTTTTCCAATTTTTTATCTTGGTTCAATGCCCCTTTTTTTCTCTTTTCCAATCATTTCGTCTTTTCATACCTAGCAACCAATGGTCAATTTTATTGCTATTTTACTCCTTTCATTTGTTGCTGAAATTTTCCTACATCTGCATCCCCTTAGGAAGTGCAGGTGGGTTCATTAAACATACAATATAATGGGTCAAATGACCCATAAAGTTTATATAAAAATGCGATGGGAAATGAACTAAAAATTCTTATTCTTTGTGTTTGCAATACATAAAAACTGACAATATACAATTTTGTTTAATTATAATAAAGTTTATTTGTCTATTTCCTTCCAATTTTCATATTTCATACATTTATAATCAGAAAAAAAAGTCCGGTCATTTTACCGGCTATGGTAGAAATAGGTATGTTTAGTGTTAAAATGTTCCGTTTGGTGAAAATTGACATAATGCTGTAGTTTGTTGCCTAGCCGCTTCCCTCACACCTCACAGCTGCATTCTTTGCCTAGGCTTGACCGCTACAATTTTGTAACTTTATAAGCTATAACTTTTCCGAACGGGTCCTCTGTTAGAAATCGAAGTCCACAGCTGCGTCTATACTCTTGTTAGAAACCTAATCCATAGCTATGTGGGCATGTGTGTCAATCCTGAAAAAAGTACATCGGTACACTATGCAAGAATTATTTACAGTGAAAATTAACAAGAGTTAAAAAATTGTCTAAATTTTAAGAATTAGAAATTCAGCACATATAAAATTTGAATTTTTCAGTTAGAGATCATTATTTAAGATTTTCACATAAAGCCGAACTTTTCTTTTTTCTAAAATGAAAATAACAATAAAGTACATAAAATAATTATTTATAAAAATTAAATGGAAGAAATTACTCCAATTTAATTTTCTTCTTAATTTCTTAAATAATTCTAAACTGAACATTTTAGTTCTTTCTGTTCAAGCACGTGTCCATTATCTCACAATGAAATATTACTCGAGAAAATCTTTCCTTTTTTTTTACTAAAAATTATCGCATCGAAATTCATTACGGCAGAAAACTTTCTTTACTCTCCCTCAAAGTTTTCCTAACACTTTGCAAGCGCTTCCCATCTTTCACTTTTCTAATTTCTAATTTAATTGTGTTCTCACACAATCTTTATCATGAACTGTGACCTTTGAAGTGTGTTTAGGATAAGATTCAAAAGTTTTCAGGCGATAGAAAACCAAATCATTTCTCTGAACGAAATCGGTTTTAATCACTGAATTATCCTATGCAACTGGACAAAAATCTTCATTAAATTGTTTCGATTTTACGATCCAATTTTTTCTTCTCTCCTCAATTTTCTTTCTATGAATAGGAAAAAATTTTTTCGAACTTTAAGCATTACAAAGCCTTTTATAAATATAATTGGTAACACTGTGTAGTTTTAAATTATATATCTTGGATAATCTATATAAAATTATTTTATAAAGTTTTGAATTAATATAAGTAATAAAAGAGTCTAAATGTTAACAATTAAAATTTAAATAAAGCTTTCAATTTCAAAATTAGAAACTATTTTTGTACTATCAATGATCTCCACATAAAGAAAAAAAATTTCTTTTTTTTAAAACAAATAATTTTTCTGTAACAATTATATCAAAATAGACTTGAAATAAACAATATGTAATGTTAAATTTAATTTAATTTCGTAAACGTTTGAAAAGAGATTGTTTAATTTAATTAAAGTAAAAAATCGAAATTTTTAAACATATCATTTCAATTTGTTTAATTATTAGAAAATTAATTTCATTATTAATAATCTTTACATAAAAGCGAACTTTTGTTTTTTCTACAAAGAAAGCAATATTATGTGTAATAGATTGTATGGAATAAATTATTACTGATCTTGACAAAAAGATTAACCTTTCTTTTTCTAATAAGAAAACAATAATATACATAAAATAGTTATTAAAAAATAGATAGTATGAAATAAATTATATCAAATTTTCTTCTTAACTTCGTAAATCTCTTTAGATTATTTTTTTACTGCTAATTACTCAAGTATATGTTGATTATCTCCCAAGAAGATCTTTTCATGTCGATTATCACACAAGAAGATATTTTCATATATTTTTCCTAGAATTCTTGTCACTGATATTCATTACTGCTGAAAAATTCCTTTACTATTTCTTAAAGTTTTAGTAAAATTATTATTTTACTAATATTTACTCAAATATAGGTCTATTATCTCACACTGAAATATTAATCACAATATATCTTTTCATCTTTCTTTTTCTCCTAAAAATCCTCCATCAAAATTCATTGCTGATAAAATATTTCTTTATTCTTTCTTAAAGTTTTCCTAAAACTTTGCAAGCTCCCTGTTCTTCCTACGTTTCACTGCTCTCATGTCTATTTTAATTATGTTCCAACACAATGTTCATCATGAACTGTGATCTTTAAAGGATGTTTAGGATAAGATTCAAAAGTTGTCAGGTGGTAGAAATTCAAATCATTTCTTTGAACAAAATAGGTTTCAATCACTGAATTATCCTATGAAATTGGACATAAATCATCATTAAATTGTTCCGATTTTATGATCCAATTTTTTCTTCTCTTCTCAAAATTCTATGAACAGAAAAAATGCTTACAAACTTTAAGCATTCAATACCTTTTATAAATATAATTGGTAACACTATAGTTTTAAATTATACATCTTGGATAATCTATGTAAAATTATTTAAATATGAATAAGTTGTAAATTAATATAAGTAATAAAGTAGTCTAAAGGTTAACGCTTAAAATTTAAATAAGGCTTTCTATTTCTAAATTATAAATTATTTTTGTACTATCAATGATCTCCACATTAAAAAAAATTTCTTTTTTTCTAAAACAAATAATTTTTCTGTAACAATTATTTCAAAATAGACTTAAAATAAATAGTATGGGATGTTAAATTCAATTTAATTTCGTAAACGTTTGAAAAGAGATTGTTTAATTTAATTAATAAAAGTAGAGAAATTATCTAAAATTTTAAACATATCATTTACAATATTTGTTTAATTATTAGAAAGTTAATTTCATTCTTAATGATTTTCATATAAAAACGAACTTTTGTTTTTTTCTAAAAAGAAAAGAATAGTATGTGTATCAGATTGTATTTAATAAATTATTAATGATCTTCACACAAAGATGAACTCTTCTTTTTCTAATAAGAAAAAATAATATACATAAAATACTTATTTAAAAATAGATAGTATGGAATAAGTTAAATCTAATTTAATTTTCTTTTTGACTTTGTAAATGTTTTTAAATTTTTATTTTACTAATATTTACTGTCATATATGTGTCGATTATCTCACAAGAAGATCTTGTCATCTTTTTTTCCTAAAATACCTGGTATTGAAATTCATTACTGATGTAAAATTCCTTTACTATTTCTTAAAATTTTCCTACAATTATTATTTTACTACTATTTCCTCAAATATAGGTCTATTATCTCACAATGAATTATTAATCACAAGGAGATCTTTTCATCTTTATTTTTCCTAAAGATACTTGCATCAAAATTCATTGCTGCTAAAAAATTTCTTCACTCTTTCTTAAAGTTTTCCTAAAACTGCAAGCTCCCTGTTCTTCCTACCTTTCACTGTTCTCGTGTCTACTTTAATTGTGTTCCCAGCCAATCTTCATCATGAGCTGTGACCTTTGAAGTATGTTTAAAATAAGATTAAAAAATGTTCAGGCAGTAGAAAACCAAATCTTTGCATTGAACAAAATCGGTTTTAATCACTGAATTATGCTGTAAAATTGGATATAAATTTTCATTAAATTGTTACGATTTTGTGATCCAATTTTTTCTTCTCTTTTCAATATTCTATGAACAGAACATATATTTTAACACTTTAAGCATTACAGTAACATTTATAAATATAATTGGTAACAATGTAGTTTTATATTATACATCTTGAATAATCTATGTAAAATTACTTAATTAAGAATAATGTAGTAAATTAATAAGTAATAAAGTAGTCTAAATGTCAACAATTAAAATTTAAGTAAAGCTTTCAATTTCCAAATTAGAAATTTTTTTGTACTATTAATGATCTCCACATAAATAAAAACTTTCTCTTTTCTAAAGCAAATAATTTTTCTATAATAACTATTTCAAAATAGACTTAAAATAAATAGTATGTAATGTTAAATTCAATTTAATTTCATAAACGTTTGAAAAGCGATTGTTTAATTTAATTAATAAAAGTAAAGAAACAATCTAAATTTTTAAACATATCATTTCAATTTGTTTAATTATTAGGAAGTTAACTTTATTATTAATGATCTTCCCTTAAAAACGATTTTCTATTTCTTCTAAAAAGAAAACAGTAATATGTATAGTAGATTGCATTTAATATATTATTAATGATCTTCACACAAAGATGAAGTTTTCTTTTTCTAATAAAGAAAACAATGATATGCATAAAATATTATTTTAAAATAGATAGTATGAAATATATTAAATCTAATCTTCTTCTTAACTTCATAAATGTTTTTTAAATTATTATTTTATTGCTATTTACTTAAATATATGTCCATTATCTCACAAGAATAGCTTTACATCTTTTTTTCTTAAAAATCCTGGTATTGAAATTCATTACTGATGTAAAATTCCTTTACTATTTCTTAAAATTTTCCTACAATTATTATTTTACTACTATTTCCTCAAATATAGGTCTATTATCTCACAATGAATTATTAATCACAAGGAGATCTTTTCATCTTTATTTTTCCTAAAGATACTTGCATCAAAATTCATTGCTGCTAAAAAATTTCTTCACTCTTTCTTAAAGTTTTCCTAAAACTGCAAGCTCCCTGTTCTTCCTACCTTTCACTGTTCTCGTGTCTACTTTAATTGTGTTCCCAGCCAATCTTCATCATGAGCTGTGACCTTAAAAGTGTATTTAAGACAAGATTCAAAAGTTTTCAAGCGGTAGAAAATCAAATAATTTTGAACATCATGAACAGGAAAAATTCAAACTTTAAGCATTACAATATCTTTTATAAAAATAATTGGTAACACTATAGTTTTAAATTATACATCTTGAATAATCTATGTAAAATTATTTAAACATGAATAATGTGTAAATTAATATAAGTAATAAAGTAGTCTAAATGTTAACAATTAAAATTTAAATAAACAAATAAAACACATAATTTTTCTATAATAATTATTTCAAAATAGACTTAAAATAAATAGTATGTAATGTTAAATTCAATTTAATTTCATAAACGTTTGAAAAGCGATTGTTTAATTTAATTAATAAAAGTAAAGAAACAATCTAAATTTTTAAACATATCATTTCAATTTGTTTAATTATTAGGAAGTTAACTTTATTATTAATGATCTTCCCTTAAAAACGATTTTCTATTTCTTCTAAAAAGAAAACAGTAATATGTATAGTAGATTGCATTTAATATATTATTAATGATCTTCACACAAAGATGAAGTTTTCTTTTTCTAATAAGAAAACAATATTGTAAATAAAATAGTTATTTAAAAATAGATAGTATAAAATAAATTAAACCCAATTTTCTTCTTAACTTCCTAAATGTTTTAACATTATTATTTTACTGCTATTTACTCTCATATATGTGTCTATTATCTCACAAGATCTTTTCAAATTTTTTTTCTAAAATTCCTGGCATTGATATTCATTACTGCTGAAAAAGTTCCTTACTTTTTCTTAAAGTTTTCGTGAAATTGCTATTTTACTACTATTTACCCAAATATATATCTATTATTTCACAATGAAATATTAATCACAAAAAGATCTTTTCATCTTTTTTTTCCTAAAAATCCTCGCATCAAAATTCATTACTGCTAAAAAAATTCTTCACTCTCTCTTAAAGTTTTCCTAAACCTGCAACCTCCCTGTTCTTCCTACCTTTCACTGTTCTCGTGTCTACTTTAATTGTGTTCCCACACAATCTTCATCATGAACTCTGATCTTTAAAGGGTATTTAAGACAAGATTCAAAAGTTTTCATCCAACAAAAATCCAATTCCATTCCTCTGAATGAAATCTGTTTTAATAACGAAGTTATTCTTTACTGGACATAAATCTTCACAAGGTTTTTCTTCAAACAATACAATACTTTTCATAAATATAACTGGTAAAAATGTACTTTTATATTATATATCTTTTAAAAACTATACATAAATTTATATCCAGCTGTTGTTGAAAATTAATAAAAGTAATATAATTTGAATGTTAATAATTAAATTTAGAATATAAAATTTCAATTCTAAATTAGAAACTATTTTTGCATTTTTAATGATCTTCAAAAAAAGGAAAACTTTTCTTTTTTCTAAAAAAAAATAATAATATTTGTAAAGTAATTATTTAAAAATACATTTATGGAGTATATTAATTACAATTTAAACTACCTTTTAATTTCCTTCTTAATTTGCCAATTTTTCTCTTTTTTAATAAAGAAAAAAATAATTTGTGTAAAATGACTATTCAAAAATAGACTTAATGAGAAATGAATAGAGGAGTGTATCATAACGGGATATTATTTAATTTCCTTCTTGGATTTTGTAATCTTTTGAAAATGATTAAATCCTTTGTATTCAAACGTATCTGTTACCTCATGCTGAAATATATACTCAAGAAAAGATATTTTCCTCTTTTTTATTAAAACTTATCGCATTCAAATTCATCACCGTTAAAAAATTTCTTTATTTTTTTATCACAGTTTTACAAACACTTTGCATGCCCCTTGTTCTTCCCACCTTTAGATGTTCACTTTTCTAATTTATTTGTATTATCACACAATCTTCATATCGAAATCTGAGCATTGAAGAGCAACAAGTTTTAAAAGTTAGTTTGGGGCAAAAGATAGATAAATAAATTAGTTATCTCATATACTAAAATTTAAACAATCGATATTTTGAAGCTTTAATTAAAATTAAATTCCGCTATATAAAATATCAGTACATTTCTAAAGTGCTTCATTACGTTATTTCACATTTCATCTTTTATTTGCTGGTGGTAATATCTCAATTATCAAAAGTTAGTTTGGAGCAAAAGATAGAGAAATAAATTAGTTATCCCATATACTAAAGTTTAAACAATCGATATTTTGAAACTTTAATTAAAATTAAATTCCGCTATATAAAATATCAGTGCATTTCTAAAGTGCTTCATTACGTTACTTCACATTTCATCTTTTATTTACTGGTGGTAATATCTCAATCATCAAAAGTTAGTTTGGGGCAAAAGATAGAGAAATAAATTAGTTGTCCCATATACTAAATTTAAACAATCAATATTTAATTAAAATTAAATTCCACTCTATAAAATATCAGTACTTTGATAAAGTGCTTCAATACGTTACTTCCCATTTCATCTTTTATTTGCTAGTGGTAATATCTCAATTTTCAAAAGTTAGTCTGCGACAAAATATAGAGGAAAAAATTAGTTATCCCATATACTAAAATTTAAATAATCTTTATTTTGAAGCTTTGAAAGTTATATGTTCCCTTAAATCATATTAATTAAAATTAAATTACCCTGTATAAAATATCAGTGCATTGCTAAAGGGCTTCATTACGTTACTTCCCATTTCATCTTTTATTTGCTGATAGTAATATCTCAATTTTCAAAAGTTAGTTTGTGACAAAAGATAGAGAAATAAATTAGTTATGCCATATATTAAAATTTAAACAATCGATATTTTGAAGTTTTGAAAGTCATAGGTTCCCTTAAATCATAATCATTAAGATTAAATTCCCTTATATAAAAGGTGAGTGCAATGCTAAAGTTCTTCATTACGTTACTTCCCATTTCATCTTTTATTTGCTGGTGGTAATATCTCGATTTTCAAAAGTTAGTCTGCGGCAAAAGATAGAGAAATAAATTAATTATCCCATATACTAAAATTTAAATAATCGATATTTTAAAACTTTCAAATTTATATATATCCTTATAACATTTTAATTTACATTAAATTCCACTATTTAAAATATCAGTGCATTGCTAAAGTGATTCATTACGTTATTTCAAATTTCCTCTTTTATTTGCTGGTGGTAATATCTCAATTTTCATTTCCCACTCCTTTAACAATTCGGATCATTCCTTCGAGACGTTTTTCTCAGGGGCAGGCCGCCTTTTCTGCCCTTTTGTCCCCAAAATTACGACCTACGTGCTTTTCGTTCTGAGATTTCTTCTCCCACTTTCTTTTGATGGAAGACTTCCGACTCATTTTTCTTGTCCCATACACACGAACCCCTCCAGCAAAGTTCTTTCACTGCCACAGTTCCTTTCGCAAAATCGTGGGTTTTGATATTGTTGCTCAAAGCTACTCTTCGAGTTGCTGAAAACGTGGCATTTTCTATGGAAGGCTCTTGGAATCCCCTTTAAGAGAGCGAAGCGAAGATGATCTTATCGGGTTGGTCGGCAACCTATGACTAACACTGGCATGCCCCGTGAAACATATTCAATAAATAAAGGAGAACCTAATGAAAATAAAAACTGTAAAAGGAATCCCTATTTTCATTTCAATAGTTCATTGATTATTGTGCTTCTTTCGTTCTTACATGTCTTGAAGACTTTTTTATAAAATAGCTATTGCCTTTTTAACCTTCTCGTTTCCGACTTTTGTGAAAATTAAAGTTAAAAATCGTATTTTATATAGTTACACCTAAAAGAGCATATAGCCGAAAATATTACTAAATAACAGAATATTCAATTAGCTTAAATTATCGGACTAAACTGTCTAAACTACATCCAAAATTTTAAATTTGTTTCTTCAATACTTCAAAAGTTATTTACAGTTTTATAATGAAAACAAAAATTTAAAGAGACAGTTGTCTTTTTGAGATGTGCATGGAATTTATTTCGCTAGGATCAAAACTGAAGACACTACCAAATTACTTAATTTTATTTGCTTACGTTGTTGAGAACGAGTACCGGGCCTTGAAGGGCCGGTACATCTTTTTTCAGCTAAATACCAACAAATTTGTTCAGAAATTTTGTGTTACCAAAAATACTTTATTAAAAGTTTAAAATATATTTCGGATTATTTGAAATATCCATTTTTCTAAAGTATTTTGGATTGTAGATCATTTTTATTAGCATTCCGGGAGCATGAACAGCACAGTCAAGTTAAAAACTTAAATCATAGCTTTACATTTCATGTTTATATTTCATCATTTTAATCAAATAGCTGTGGGCTTTTGACATCATCTCTCTTCGGACCTCAGACACTATATAAAAAGGCAAAATTGTATGCGCATGCACTAGGTCTCTGGAGCCCGAATATATTAAAAGTATCTTTTGTAATTTCCACAGTTTAATCAGATAACAATGTATTTTTGACAGCATCTCTTCTCCGACCTCAAACAATAAATAAAAATGAAAAAGTGTATGCGCATGCACTAGGTCTCTGGAGCCCGAATATATTAAAAGTATCTTTTGTAATTTCCACAGTTTAATCAGATAACGATGTATTTTTGACAGCATCTCTCCTCCGACCTCAAACAATAAATAAAAATGAAAAAGTGTATGCGCATGCACTAGGTCTCTGGAGCCCGAATATATTAAAAGTATCTTTTGTAATTTCCACAGTTTAATCAGATAACGATGTATTTGACAGCATCTCTCCTCCGACCTCAAACAATAAATAAAAATGAAAAAGTATATGCGCATGCACTAGGTCTCTGGAGCCCGAATATATTAAAAGTATCTTTTGTAATTTCCACAGTTTAATCAGATAACGATGTATTTTTGACAGCATCTCTCCTCCGATCTCAAACACTAAATAAAAATGTAAAAGCTTGTGCGTATGCACTAGGTCTCTGGAAACCGAATGAAAGTATCTCCTTATATTTCATCATTTTAATCAAATAACGATGTATTTTTGACAGCATCTCTCCTCCGACCTCAAATCCTAAATAAAAATGCAAAAGACTATGCGCATGCACTAGGTCTCTGGAGCCCGAATAAATTAAAAGTATCTCTTTACATTCCATCATTTTAATCAGATAACGATGTATTTTTGACAGCCTCTCTCCCCAGACCTCAAACACTAAATAAAAAGACAAAAGTGTATGTGCATGCACTAGGTCTCTGCAGCTCGACTACATTAAAAGTATGTTTTTAAATCTCATCATTTTAATTAAATAACGATGTATTTTTGACAGCATCTCTTCTCCGACCTCAAACAATAAATAAAAATGAAAAAGTGTATGCGCATGCACTAGGTTTCTAGATAGCGAATAAATTAGAAGTATCTCTTGATATTTCATCATTTCAATCAAATAACGATGTATTTGGACAATAGCTCTCCTCCGACCTCAAACACTAAATTAAATGCAAAATTGTATGCACAGGCACTAGGTCTCTGGAATACGAATAAATTAAAAAATATCTCTTTTTATTTCATCATTCTAATCAAATAACGATGTATTTTGACAGCATCTCTCTTCCGATGTCAAACCTAAATTATAAACTCAAAAGTGTATGCGCATGCACTAGGTGTCTGAATCCCGAATAAATTAAAAATATCTCTTTCTGAGAAAAATATTCAGAGAAATGTATGTTATAGGGGTCTAGAAGACCTATAAAACACCTACTGAATATTGAAGCTTATTTTTATTATTTGATTTTTGTGGAATATTTTTCAAATCACGGGTTTCAGATGCCGCGTCCTTGTGGATTAAGGATGTTAATTGCAGCATATAATTCCTCAATATTTAATTCAGGATTATAAGTGAGGTACTTACTAATTAGCTAAATATTTTATTAGGAATTGACTTCTTTGAACTAATGAGTGGCTGATTTATACAATAAAAAAAACTTGAGCAATTTTTTACTAGGTATAGATTCAACTTCCAAAAAATATGGTAATATTTCTGTCTAAATTTGCGAATTTGATACTCTAATAAATTTACTCTACATATCTTCCGTATTTCTTTTTTCGAATATTTTACTACAGTAGTCACTTTTCGTTTGCAACTTGTGAATTATCAGAATTTCTTTTATTAAATTCCAATATGCTATTTGTTAATAAATATAGACTACACTTATTAAATCTACTAGTTATTTTAATTTAAATAGTCTGTTAAAATAAAAATGCTTAGTTAGTTGGAAGAATAAAATGTATAGAATGAAGTTCTACGTGCTTTACGTGAATTGCATGTAGAGATAAACCTTCATTTTCTGAAGCTTTAAGGGTAGGAGTTTTTCATAAATTGTTTTCTGAATTGTCTTTGTTATCCTCAAAATTAGAACTCTTCGAAAGATATATTTTTAGCATGTACACGCTTTATGCCTTTAGATAAAGGGTATTTAAAATAACAAAAGTTAATATACTGCCTTTAAGTCAATTTCCACAATTGAATAAATAAAATAATTGTTTGGAAGATCAGAATAACAGCTTCATTTATCTGCATTTATATTAAGTGGCAGCCAGATATATTAATTGAAATTTTATAAAAGTAAAATTTAAGTTCCTAATTAATTAATTAACTGGAATGTCAATCTAAAAGCTTTATTAATTGAAGTGTACGAAATGAACTTTAAAGTAACTGCGTCTTTCTTAGATTAAACTATTATATACTAGATCGGATAATAATTTATCATGTTGAACTGTAGAAATGATTTCTAGCAGGAAAATGTGCTTTCTTAACATGGCAACTATCTCTTCCTAAACTGATTAAATACTCGAAATTCCACCACTTATCTCGCTCCAAGATCTACATTTATCCTAATTACAATCTAGCAGAATTCTCGATTCCACGTTTAATTACTTTTCTCTTTCACCTCACTTATTGCTATCGTGACTTTCCATCCGATTCTTTGTATGTTAATGACCAATAAAAGTCATCCGTTTTCTACTGAAAGTAAAAAGAGAAGTGTATCCTATTTATATGGCTGTTTAAAACTTGGAAAGAAGTCGAGAAAGAAGTTTCGATTTCCTTCTTTAGTTAAACTGCTATAAGAGTAAAAATCAACTTGAAAAGTTATTTTCTCTGTCTATACATCTCTGTTTCTCCAGTGCAAACACATATTTTTATTTTGGGAATAATATGCATTGTCATAACTTTATACTTCAATAGTTTTATATACAAATGTATATCACATTGTATATTACACACACACACACACACACACACACACACACACATATATATATATATATATATATATATATATATATAACACACATATATATATATATATATATATATATATATATATATATTGTAACGTACTGGACATATGGTAGGCGAAGCCGTCAATGAAACAGGGTAGAAAACTGTTTAATCTAGACTAAATATTTTATTCAGGTGAATAAATTATGTACAGCTATGTACAGGTTCAGTAAATTTCTAAATCTTCTGGGATCTCGTGCTGAGATATCATTCACACAATTACGATGCGTTGGTACAATGTGGCTAGGTCTTATAAATCACTGGAACAGTTCGCTAATTAGTGCTGGTACGAAAAGCTGACACTATCACCTCCGGGCTGACGATTAGTACAGTCGGCTTTCATACCAAGGTTCAAACGCTCAGAGTGCGTATCAAGCTGGAGTTCGTGTAGGAAACTCAGGATGCAAGACGATTCAAAATGAGAGCAATGGTTACGCTCAGCTACCTACTTCTATGAACGAAGTAGAAAAAAAATAGTAAGATAACGGGAATGGGATCCCAAAGTCGAAAGTCGACTTCTTAGCAAATAGAGACGCTGGCGCTCTCTAAAACAGCAAACTTCGGAAATGTGAGAGACGAGTATACTCCTCTCGAGCTCCACACAACAGCTCCAAAAAAAACTCTCTGGGAGAAGCTCTCAAGAGAAAGCCTCAAGAAAAAAAGCCTCGTCTTGGCTCCGCCACTCTTTTTTTATAGCGGCTCCGGTTCTCTTCACGCTTCTGGAACCTTCGAGAACCAGGAAGATGCAATCTTGCGGTCACTGCCCACCTGAATCAGCTGTTTTGTTTCCAGATGTGGCTGAAAAGCCGTATTTAAATCAGCTGACCGAAACAACTTACTTTCCTTTTTCGCTACGCTAATGGGCGCACATATGGCACTGTAATGTAGCTTAATTTATAATCATTTCACCGGGTCTTTTCATTCAAATAGTCTTACAAAGTCTCAGACACGCTGTCTCCAGCACACGGACAGTTTTCAATTAAGTCCGGGACCTAATACACAAACGTGTATTGTTATGACCACCCGTTTCTACCTGAACCCGTTTCTAACCGAAATTATCCGCGTCGAAAGGTCACCTTCCGCTCCTCTTTCGCTAGGATCATGTAACGGATCGTTACACACATCCCTTGCATAAGATTTTTCTACAGATTGGATATCGGTTATGGAGATAAATTCTCCTGGATAATTGCAACTCTGATCTTCCTCGTAAGGAACCAACAGTGACTCAGATACATAATATACACAATATGATGCAAAATAACAGTAACTACATTTCTAGCTTAATATACTGAATTATAACCCTAAATAATTATATACACAAAAGAAAATATGCAAGTATGTAAACGTATATAGAGCTATAGTTTGAACTTGGGGGACACTGCCACCACGAATCTATTTTATTTGCCGTAGTAGCCATTAATGAACACGATCTTAGGGGGACTCAAGCCTCAAACTTATAGTCCTCCTGTTGTGAGATTGACAATTATGCTGACCTAACTATCGCATATTAAAAAATTTGAAGATAGTAAATCAGAATACAGAAGATCTTAAACTTGAAGACCATCAGTGTC
>CM063501.1:112814481-112839481 GCA_032207245.1 Pardosa pseudoannulata | reverse complement strand
TGATTTTCTGTTCTAAGAGTGTTCGGTTTGTTTTAAGTTCAAAAGTTGCATGTGCTAGTGTTATAGATTTGACTGAATTACGGAGAAGAAAATATAAATATCCGACAGGATCAACATTCACTATTAGAGCATGGTGAATGTCGACATTTACTGGTGTAAGTCAGAAATAAGGGTATTTAGTAAATATTTCGGACATGCACCCAACGACTACGTGAATGTTGACATTCACCGGTGAAAGTCGACCTTCTCCAGATTTCGGTCTTTCACTGTAACACATATATTTCATAGAAATATTGACAAAGAAATGTAGACACACTATACTAAATTTTGAAAATAATAGATTTTTACTATTAATGACTGTTTCCTGTGTTTGAAAGTAAAGGATTTTCTCTTTCTTTATTGCAGGTATGAGAATCCTTGTGATGCTACTGCTGGACACCCTCCCGATGCTGGGGAATGTCCTGCTCTTGTGTTTTTTTGTTTTCTTCATCTTCGGAATCGTTGGCGTACAGCTGTGGGCTGGCCTTCTGAGACAGCGATGCTACATAGAGCTTCCTCCTAACATTTCTCTTCCCGGGTAAAACATGTTAGCTATTTTATTACTGTTAGTGTTATGCTATGCTGTATGTGTTATTACCATTTCTTTTACAGTGAAACACTATTCTGTACTCATTACGTTCTCTTTCCAGACAGTTTATACAACGGTACTTCAATTATGCTATCGTAACGTTTTATTATTTGTTCATTTAAATTTTAGATTTTTTTGTACTGTGGTACTGGTAGTGGTTCCCATAATGCTTGTAAAATATGTATCTTTAAAACTTTAAATATCAAGCATGCCATATATTTTAACATCTCATTCTTTTAAATATGTCAAATGAGTTGAAATATTTCACTAAAGCACTTAGAGAAAAATAATTTTTAATGCTCAAATAGAATAACAAATATATCCAGCTGTGCTTCAAGGGTCACTCTTGACATTTATTTTTTAATTTTTAATTTGAGATTTAAAAGTGCAATTGTACTTATATTAATAAAAATAAAAAAATTAAGTGTTCAACCCTTTTTTCTGTAGTGCTGAAACTACTAGTAAGCAATCTTTCTTTTAAACCTTTAAACAAAAAGCATATTTAACTATGTTAACATATCGTTCTATAATATATTTCACTTAAAAAACACAATTTTTTCAGTAAAAAACTTAGTGAAGAGCATTTTTTTTTTGGCTCACATAAAACAACAAGTATATCCAACTGTGTTTAAGTACTTCCTCTTTTTTTTCAATTTTCAGCTCAGGGTTTTTAATGTACTCATAATTCTCATGAAAATTATTACTGTTTGGATTTTTAAATTTTATTTTCCTGCAGTACCCAGACTACTAGTAAAAATCTTTCTTTTGAGCCTTTGAATAAAAAGAATATCAGACTATGCTAACATATCATTCTTTAAAATATGTCGATTAAAGCTCTTAATGAAAAAAAATGTTATTCAAATAGCATAAAAATATATCCAAGTATGTTTAAAATTGTCACTTTTAACTTATTTTTAAGAATGTAACTTCGAGGTTTAAAAGTACTCAAAATACTAATGAAAATAATTACTTCTTCAATGCTAAAATAGAGAACATATAATGATGTCTTAACAATGTCTTAAGTTTTTTTTTATTTCAAGTTTAAGTACACTGATTTCACAGTAATATGAACAGTTTTCTTGAAAAATCATTTCTAAAATGTTCCAAATTAGTAAAGCGAAAATGTCTATGAATGCAAACTCATAAGTCTTATTTAAAAGAAATGATAATTCGACTTTTATTTATTTTTACTTTTAGCTTATATTTAAGAATGTTAGTTCGAGATTTAAAGTACAATAGTATTCAAAATACTAATGAAAATAATTACTTCTTAAATGCTTAATTAACTGAGGGCATATAAGGCTGTATTAACAATGTATTAAATTTTTTTATATTTCAAGTTTAAGTACACTGATTTCACAGTAATACCAATAGTATTGTTGAAAAATCATTTCTAAAATGTGCCAAATTAGTAAGGCGAGAATGTCTATGAATGCAAACTCGTAAGTCTTATTTAAAAGAAATGTTAATTCGACTTTTACTTATTTTTACTTTTAACTTATTTTTAAGAATGTTAGTTTGAGGTTTAAAGTAAAATAGTACTCAAAATCCTAATGAAAATAATTACTTCTTGAATGCTCAAAAAACTGAAGCATATAAGGCTGTATTAACAATGTCTTAATTTTTTTATATTTCAAGCTTAAGTACAATGGTTCCACAGTAATACCAACAGTATTCTTGAAAAATCATTTCTAAAATGTGCCAAATTAGTAAAACGAGAATGTCTATAAATGCAAACACGTAAGTCTTATTTAAAAGAAATGTTAATTTGAGTTTTACTTATTTTACTTATTTTTACTTTTAACTTATTTTACTTATTTTTACTTTTAACTTATTTTTAAGAATGTTAGCTCGAGGTTTAAAAGTACAAAGTACTCAAAATACTAATGAAAATAATTACTTCTTGAATGCTTAAATAACTGAGAGCATATACGGTTGTATTAACAATGTCTTAATTTTTTTTTTATATTTCAAGTTTAAGTACACTGGTTTCACAGTAATACCAATAGTATTCTTAAAAAATCTTTTCTAAAATGTGCCAAATTAGTAAAGCGAGAATCTCTATGAATGCAAACTCGTAAGTCTTATTTAAAAGAAATGTTAATTCGACATTTAAAAAAGCCTTATTTTACAGCAATACTGATAGTTGGAAAGAAAATATTCACCTTTTAATATTCGCTTCAAGACATTTTTGTCTATCCTGTGTCTCAAGTATAACAAATGTATTGGATATATTATATTATTACTATTAATTTTGTAAAGAAAATTAGGCAATGGAGATTGGAAAAGAAAATTAGGAAATAAAAGAAATGTTTATTCCAGTTTTAAACAGATTTTTATAGTAATTTCCATGCTACTAGGTAAAAATCTTTTTTTCAATACTAAGGTAACCAAAATAAGCATATTATTCATTATTTATTAATTAAAGATTTAATGGTATTTATTTTCGGAAAAACTATAAAGACTTTAATCATTCATTTCCGATAGCATAATGAAGTAAATATTGGACTTTATGTAAAGAAGTAAAAGGATGAAAGCAATGCAACAAACTATAATATAATCAATTATCTAATGTTGCAATACATTTTATATGCATTTATAAACACTTTTTCCAAAGTTAGATTAAAGATAATATGTTAAAATTGAGCGCTTGGGGTGGTAAATTAAAATAATTTTCTATTCAATTTTTAATTTTACTTTTACAATCCTTGTTAAAATTGAAATATTTAAATGTGAGTGTAAACTAAATTTATATTCATTTAAAATATTAAGCATGATTTAATGATAAGTAACCTCCGAAGCATTTTAAACAGATATAAATTTACCTCTTACTCATAGTTAAATATTTCACTCAAATTTAAATATTTTAAATATATTCAAGTTTAACTAGGACGTTATTCAGCTGAATAAATTGTATGGCTGAATTATTATCAGCCTAGGGCTACATTTGGAATATTCTAATTTTAAATACACAGAAAAGTGAAATTGTATTCGCTCTTCAAAGCTTCGCTGTTATATGAAAAAGATATTCTTAACAAATTTCCTCCTTAATTAGTTTTTAGGCACATGGAATCTCAGCATCAAAATTCAGAAACGTTCTATTTTCTTACACTTTCACATTTCTTAATTTCATTTATATTGCCGCCTTCATTTTCAGCGTTGTATTCGCTCCTGTAATATAATTATAATGCGCAGAATTAGAGACTTTGTATCTGATGAAGTTTCCTTCAATGGAGCTTAAATGTATTTAGTTAATGAATTTCAATACTTTCTCAGAAATAACTATCCTTTTTGTTAGAACTTGTCATGCTTTGCAAATGAGTAAAAATATATTTATGCCACAAAATATCACAGGGTTAAATTGATGTTTTTTGCATATGCTGCTATTCACTCCTGTAATATAATTATAATGCGCTGGATTAGAGACTTTGTATCTGATGAAGTATTCTTCAGTGCAGCTTAAATGCATTTAGTTAAACCATAAAATGAATTTCAATACTTACTTAGAAATAACTATCATTTTGATAGAACTTGTCATGCTTTGCAGATGAGTAAAAATATATTTATGCTACAAAATATCACACGGTTAAATCGATGTTTTTTGGCATATGCTGCTATTCACTCCTGTAATATAATTATAATGCGCAGAATTAGAGATTTTGTATCTGATAAAGTACTCTTCAGTGGAGCTTGAATCCATTTAGTTAAACCATAGAATGAACTTCAATACTTGCTTAGAAATAACTATCCTTTTTTAATAGAACTTGTCATGCTTTGCCAATGATTAAAAATATATGTATGCCAAAAAATATCACAGGGTTAAATCGATGGGTTTTTTTTTTCATATACTGCTATTCACTCCAGTAATATAATTCTAATGCGTAAAATTAGAGACTTTATATCTGATGAACCGAACGATAGCCGATTGGTTAAGGTACTGGTCTTCGGTACCGGAGTTCGTGGGTTTGAATCCCACTGTGGAATGGATGTTCGTAGATGTTCGGAATCGGCTTTAAGCTGTAGGTCCCGGTCTCATTCGCCCTCTTGTTTCAAAAGTTAGACTGTAGCACTAAAAACTAAACCAAATTGTATCTGGTGAAGTATTCTTCAGTGGAGCTTGAATGCAATTAGCTAAACTATAAAATGAACTTCAATACTTACTTAGAAATAACTATCCTTTTTGATAGAACTTGTCATGTTTCGCAAATGAGTCAAAATATATTTATGCCACAAAATATCACAGGGTTAAATTGATGTTTTTTGCATATGCTAATTTTTACATTAAAACATTTAAAAAATGTTTTAATGCAATGAACCATAATTTAGTCTTAATGGAATATCTGCTTGAGATGATCCTTTCAACTTATAATTCCTTAAGAAATGTTCTGTAACGTGAATATAAACATGTGTATGCAGTCAATATGTTGAATATTTAGTATAATCACTATATGCTTCACAGTTTTCAATGTATATTAGCAGACTAAATGAAAAATGATGTATGTTAAACCGTTTGGCTTTTATTTAGAACTAAAAAATTATTTTTATCAAATACATTTTGCTTAAACAATAGTTTTAGGTGTTTTACCCCAATAACTTATTAAAATCATAATCTGGAGATATCCGAGGGTAAATGAAGACACTTTTTATAATTTGTTAAAAGCCAATAAATATTTTGCTGATACACTGTTTTTTATTTACAAAACTCTGTCGTTTCGCATTTAACATAATGTATGTGATCAAAACACTCTTTTAACTACATTCTACGCAAATAAATCCTTAAGCGGATTATGAATCTTATAACACAGATCTAATATTGTAAATTATTAACTTATAATTATAAAACTTTTTATATGTATAAATTGAAGCATAACTAATTGGATTACATTAGCAAATTTTGCAATAATCTCATTTCTTTATGTTTTGTTCATTTATAAAACGTTCCTTGACCTTTAATTTTTAAATTATTCTTTCTGATTTTCCTTTATTAGGACATAAAAATATATTTGAATATAATTGACTCTTATTTTGTGTATTGATTGAATTGTTAATTTATAGGTATTTTACTTTAACTTTTTAAGTAGAAATTCAAAATTTTCTAAATATAAAAATTAATTCTAATAATTTAAATTTAGTTTAGAGGAATAAAAGTGCACATCTTAATGCCTAAAATTAGTGTTTAATAAGTTTTTTAGCAGTCTATGAAAAATAAATTATCCGCAAGGAATATCTGAAAGTTAAACAGAAAAATAGAAAGATTCTATTTTTAAAAAATAGAAACATTTAATTTTTAAAAAATTATCTAATTACTTATTTAGTGTATATGACTACAAGTTTTCATAACTGTATGTTGATAATTTATAAAAGATTTGGTAACTTTCACTATCTTCTAAAGATTTTTTTTAAATACTTGCTGACTAAATGAAAAATGATGTGTGTTAAACTATTTGTATTTTATTAAAAACTAAAAAATTATTTTTATCAAATTTTATTTTGCTTAAAGAATAATTTCATACGTTTTGCCCTAATTACTTTATTAAAATAATAATATGGAGATATAATCAAAGCGCAAATACAAACAAGGTTTATAATTTGTCAAAAACCAATAAATATTTTGCTGAAATACTGTTTTTATTTATAAAACTCTGCAGTTTTGAATTTAAAACAATACATGTCATCACTACACTCTTTTAGCTACATTCTAGGCAAATAAATCCTTAAGTAGATTATGAAACTTATAACACAGAATTAATATTGTAGATTATTAACTTATAATTATAAATCCTTTTACGTGTATAAATTGAAGCATAACTGATTGTATTACATTAGTAAATTTTACAATAATGCTTTATGTTTTGTTAATTTATAAAACGTTCCTTGACCTTTAATTTTTAAATTATTCTTTCTAATTTTGCTTTATTATGACGTAATATTATATTTGGATGTAATTGACTCTTATTTTGTGAATTGATTAAATTGTTAGTTTATAGATATTTTATATTAACTTTTTAAATAGAAATTTAAAATTTTCTAAATATAAATTGATTCTAATAATTTAAATTTAGTTTAGAGGAATAAAAGTGCACATTTTAATGCCTAAAATTAGTGTTTTGTAAACTTTTTAGCAGTCTATGAGAAATAAATTAGTCGCAAGGAGTATCTTAAAGTCAAACATAAGACTAGAAAGATTCTATTTTTTAAAAACATAATCATTTAATTTTTTAAAAATTACGTAACTAGTTATTTAGCGTATATAACTACAAATTTTCATATCTGTATGTTGATAATTTTAAAAAAACTTTATAACAATCCCTATCTTCAAAAGAATTATTTTAAATGCTTTATCCCTAAAACATGATTTATCAAACCCAGAAAATATTTTGTTAAAAGGTATTCAAAACGGATAAACAGAAAAATAGAAATATTCCAATTTTAAAAATATAACCATTTTATATTTTAAAATTATCAAATTAGTTATTTATTATTTATAACTACAGATTTTCATAACTCTATGTTGATAATTTTTAAAAAACTTTATAACATTCACTATCTCCTAACGAATTATTTTAAATACTTTATCCCAAAAACATGATTTATCAAACCCAGAAAATATTTTGTTAAAAGGTATTCAAATCAGAAAACAGAAAAATAGAAATATTTCATTTTTTAAAAATATAATCATATTAATTTAAAATTATCTAATTAGTTATTTAGTGTATAGTGTATACCAACTGTTAGTTGATAATTTATAAAATGCTTGGTAACGTACATTATCTCCTAAAGATTTATTTTAAATATTTTATCCCAAAAACATGATTTATCAAACCTGGAATATATTTTGGTAAAAGATATTCAAAACAGATAAACATATAAAACAAATAACAGATAAAAAATAGAAAGACTCCATTTTTTAAAAATATAATCATTTGAATTTTTTAATTATCTAATTAGTTGTTTCGTGTATATGACAACAGATTTTTATAACTCTATGTTGATAATTTTTAAAATCTTTATAACGTTCACTATCTACTAAAGAATTATTTTAAATGCTTTATCCCAAAAACATGATTTATCAAACTCAGAAAATATTTTACTAAAGGATATTCTCTTATTTGTGGAATATAATCGATAAAGCTAAATATCACTATCGATTTGATTTTATCATTTCTATGGTTTATCAAAAAATACTCTTAACTACATTTCTGAAAGAAAAATAAATAAGCCAATTCTTAAAAGAAAAAAAAAGAAAATATCCTTATTCCAAAAAAATTAAAGAAAAATTCGAAATCTTACCGAGCTTAAATCTTCTTTTTTCCAGAATGTATTTTTTTTATTTTCCTTTTGCTTTTTTGTAGGACAAGAAAAATGTTTTTGGGCTTACGCTGTGAGACAAGATAAAATTCTCCCCAGAAAAGATTTGAGTTGTGGTTCAAAGTATTAAGTTATAGTCCCAAGTTTTCAGTGCGACCTCTATTTCTCTAATACTTTCTGTTGGGGTAATTTATTCTTGGATTAAGTGTTTAAAACATTAACTGTAACTGAGTGTTTGATGCTTTAAGCATGTGATATTCTTTGCGATTAAGCTTTAGAATTAAAACCTCTTCAAATGTGAAATGGAGATTTCATATTAGTAGGCTAAAATACTGAATTAAAATTTACATACACTGTTGACAGTAAGGATGGTTGTTTGGATATTATAAAAAATATAATTTTAATTTATATTTCTTTTCGATATAATCGTCTATTACTGTTGGGGTAATTTATTCTCGGATTAAGTGTTTAAAACATTAACTGTAACTGAGTGTTTGATGCTTTGAGCATGTGATATTCTTTGCGATTAAGCTTTAGAATTAAAACCCCTTCAAATGTGAAATGGAGATTTCATATTAGTAGGCTAAAATACTGAATTGAAATTTACATACACTGTTGAGAGTAAGGATGGTTGTTCGGATATTATAAAAATATATTTTTAATTTATATTTCTTTTTGATATAATCGTCTATTACTGTTGGGGTAATTTATTCTTGGATTAAATGTTTAAAACATTAACTGTAACTGAGTGTTTGATGCTTTGAGCATGTGATATTTTCTTTGCGATTAAGCTTTAGAATTAAAACCTCTTAAATTTGAAATGGAGATTTCATATTAGTAGGCTAAAATCCTGAATTAAAATTTACATACACTGTTGACAGTAAGGATGGTTGTTCGGATATTATAAAAATATATTTTTAATTTATATTTCTTTTTGATATAATCGTCTATTACTGTTGGGGTAATTTATTCTTGGATTAAGTGTTTAAAACATTAACTGTAACTGAGTGTTTGATGCTTTTACTATGTGATATTTTCTTTGCGATTAAGCTTTAGAATTAAAACCTCTTTAAAATGTGAAATGGAGATTTCATATTAGTAGGCTAAAATCCTGAATTAAAATTTACATGCACTGTTGACAGTAAGGATGGTTGTTCGGATATTATAAAAATATATTTTTAATTTATATTTCTTTTTGATATAATCGTCTCTTACTGTTGCGGTAATTTATTCTTGGATTAAATGCTTAAAACATTAACTGTAACTGAGTGTTTGATGCTTTGAGCATGTGATATTCTTTACGAGTAAGCTTTAGAGTTAAAACCTCTTCAGATATATAAATTAGATTTCATATTAGTAAGCTAAAATCCTGACTTCAAATTTATATGCACTGTTGGTAAAGATGGTTGTTCGGATATTATGAAAAATATATTTTTAATTTATATTTCTTATTGATATAATCGTCTATTACTGTTTTGACTGATTTCATTGGATTATACAAAAAAATATTTATTTTAGAAATGTATCATGTATTTATTTTTAAAGTAATTACATGAATAAAATGATAAGTTTGTGTAGTTTTTATTTCAAAAATTTACAACTTGTTTGACTAAAATAATAAAACTGTTTGATAATTTAGGTTATAGCTTTCCAAAGAAAGATAGTTTTATTATATTACATTTTAAAGGGGCAAAAGCTCAGTTAAAAGTAAAAATGCAATAAAGCTGCTTTAGACGACAGTTTGGTTTGGTTTGGAACAGTACGGTCTACTGTTTTGCTCATGAGAGCTAATGTGACCGGAACCTACTGTTTATGACTAATTCCGAACGGCTACGAACATCCCAGTCAGCAACAGAATTCGAACTCTTGAACTCCGGGAAATCAACGAGACAGTTTTGATGTTAGTAATAAGAATGGAAATTGAATTCTAAATAGAATTGATTAGAAAATCTAATGTCTCGAATATCCACAGCATCAAAACTAGAGATATCACCTGAAAGTAAACTGTAATAACAACTAAGATCATGCATGTAAATTTGAAGCTAAAAACAACCATGTTTAAACCTAAAGTTCATCTAATTTTTCCAAAGCATTTCCAAAGCCAAAAAGAAAAATTATTTATTGAAAAGTAAATGAAAAAGAACTATCTGCCTATAAAAGGAAATATGTAACAATACTTAATACGATATGAATGTATTTTAATCACTATGTACTAAAAGAGCAACTATTTTATGGTTTAACTAATAAAAATGGTCGAACAGCATGGCTCTGTCTATGTACAAAAATTTTCACTCAGTAGTTCTTAATAGTTAGAGGATTTTGATACAACAGTAAATTAAAACTGATTGAAGGATCATCATATAAATATTTCATAGAAGCTTTATATGGAAAAACAATAATAAATTTGAATTTTATATGAAAGAAACCTCTAATTATACACTATCATCCAAAAATTGGAAAAACATTTATTCATTTAAATGAGTCTTGAGATAATTAGCTTATTTCAGCATTTTGTGTAACATGGTTGCTTTCCTTGCAAGTAATTTTCATAAGTGTTAGGGTTTTCTTTAACTTTAATCTAACTTTGTAGGCCAACGAGGACTGGATGTTGAAGTCCATAATAAATATCATGTTTTGTCATCAGTTAGTTGGGTAGTTGCTATTTCTCCATTATAATTAATGCATCTATCTTTATTAAGACTCTTTCTTCGTTTGTTCTGCTACCTTTACTATATAGCCTAGATTAGTATGTTGTTAAACTGACATTAAGGTTGTAAGTAAAAGTCCATTTTCGTAAATAATTCCAGCTGTGAGGAACAATGAAGCTTATCAGACAGCAGCAAATCGCATGAATTATGTCCTTTCATTTATGAAACATCTAGCAGTTTTCATATAGTGTGAACGACCATCTCAATAGTAAATCAATTATTCTTCAGATTCATTTGATTGCATTTTAACTATCTAACAAACATAGTAAAAAATAAGAGTGTGCACAAGCTCTTTAATATGGTCTATTAAAAAGGAAGAAAAATACATTGTTGAAGTGTGTGTATGTGTGTATGTTTGAAGTATTTTGATCCATTCCTTTTAGCATATTCGACGCTCAAAATCGATTGTTTTTTATTCACAAGATTTTGCATCAGAATACGTGTTATTTCAGTGGTATATTGTATATTTTTTCTCATTTTCCAAAAATAGTTCATTTTCCTTCTCTACTATTACAAATTACCAAAAGAGTTCTAAAACATTTAAATTTAGGAATCCCTATCAATCCCATAGTAAACAGTAATAACAGTAAAAGTAAATGAAAATTTTTTCTACTATATATAAAGACCTTGTGAAGTAAAATCTTAATACAATAGTAGATATTATATATAGTTATAAGATCTTACGAAGTCGATCTTATGAAGTAAGGTATACATAAGCTTGAAATAAAAAAAATTAATTTTATTTTTTTTTTACATTTTTTCTTAGAAGTTAAAAGTTGTTACAAATTACGCAAAAATCACTATCTATTATTCATACATAGTAATAATACTGAGTTTTTTAAGAGTTATATTTAAATTTTGAACCTCCTAACGTGTAGACTTCTATACATGATCATCTTCGATTTGGAACAGAAAAAAAACATTTTATGATGTCCTTGGGTAAAATTTGAAAATTTTTACTCTTTCATTACAAGTATTTGATCAATAGTAGATATACTCTAACCGACGAAATTATGGATTTATACTTGTTGAAATTATAGAAAACATAAGGTGTAAAATGGTTATGATCATCAGATCATTTCTCATACTTTCGTAAAATAAAAATAATATATGAAAATTTAAATCTCTCATACTTTCTTAAAGCAAAAACAATACATCAAGATTTATCACAGCCGTTTAATAATGTGTCCTTTTTCAGAGAGAAAATTAGTTGCTATTCTTAGATTATAGAACTGTTTCACTATTTCTTATTGCAATAAAAAAGTGTATTTTACCAAATGTACAACTTATAGAAATAATATAAAATGTTAGCTCTATAAGGGCTAAGGTAATCAGATAATCTCTCATATCTTCGTAGAACAAATAATGTATCGAGATTTAACACAATCCTTTAATAATGTGCCCTTTTTTAGAGAGAAAATTAGTTTTTATTCTTATATTACAGGATCATTTCACTATTTGTTATTGCAATAAAAAATACATTTTACCAAATGTTTTTAATATTTCTGATTTTTTGAACTATTATTTCATATTTATGTCACAGAAGATGTAGAAATGGTAATACTAAAGTGTCTTGAATTTGAAAAATGAATAGTATAACAATGAATATCCTATCTGACTGTATTTTTTTTATCTCATTGAATTACTTGCTCATTTTTACCTTTAAGTACTTTAAAGGAAAATAGTGGTTTACTTTATGTTTAAAATTTTTATAATGCAATCATGATATAAAATACTTATTGTTATTTCTGTTCAAATCCAACGAAAGTGTGCTTAGTGCAGATGCATAACCTGTCGCATAACAAAACAATAAACTCCTTTCATTTCGATTCGACCTTCGATTTTTCAAAGTGTTTCCTATCAACGATTGAAGCTTAGTAATGCTGCATTATTATTTTGAAAGTGCTGTTCATTCATAATGTGTGTGGATTAACACTGCAAACATTGCTTTCTACCGCAGCGCCGCTTCAGTAAGTATGAAAAATAAGGAAACGGTCTAAAAAAGTACTTCAAATTATTACTTTTAACGTATCAAAAGAAAGGTGGAATATTTTAATCATTATTGCCATTGGCTACTTTAGTTTAATCCTTTGGGTGCTGTCATCATCAAGTAAGGTATCGTAAATACACTTTCGTGAAAGTATTACATATCCAATTATTTATGAAATTACTCCACATACTTGATATTACAAGGAATTTTAAACGAATAAAAAGTGTATTTCGTAAGAAAATAATAGATTTGCATCAATAAACAGATTTATAAATTCATAACACTACATAAATAAGTATGCCTATTTCAAATTTAAAAGGTTTCGATTATTTAAAAATATTATCATGTTATTCATAAATTAAACTCCACTTATAGTTAAATATTTTATAAATTTTTCATCTGACTAAATCATATCCACCTATAGTAGCTATTTTATACTTTCGAAGTTACTTTCTTAAACCAGTTATAATGTTGTATTTTTTCATTCTTCGTCCTTTTTATTTCACGTAATAATAAAGCAACACCCCATAAAGTTACAATTGGGGAACTCCTACTAACTGACGTTCAATTTTACACTTGTAGTACGGTTTCTAGGCATTCATGCAATTTTAATTCAGCATTTTATTGCCTTTTTCTTAAGAAAAATCGTCATCTAGGACGCAAGTAGTTCCGTTTGCTAAAATATCCCTAAACTTCCGGTTTTCAAAGAGTTTTTAAAGAAATTTTTAAATTTCAAAAATCAAAGAAATTTTTAATTTTTTTGTATTTGTATATATATAAGAAACTACTTTATGATAATTTTATTGAAAACACTTTACAAAACTAAAAGGAAACTATTTTTTATCCATGTTTTCCAGCAGCTTTAGTCGGTGGAAAATCAACCCATACTCAAACCCTAGTATTCTAAAAGTAGTAGCTATATGTCTTTTAGGCTAGAGTTTTTTTTTCATCTCAATTTAAATATTTATAAATTTTCATTAAAAATTCATAATGTTGTTCTTTTAAATAATACCGTTATATTGAAATTTTCACGCTCTGCATCATACTGCAAAAATTAGAAATAGTTTTAATTGCAAGTTATCAGAAAATATTTAAATATTTTGCATTTACAATACTTTTACAAAAATATTTAACATTATATTTTTACAGTATGCATTATTTAAAAATCATTCGAAAATTATTGTAAAATTATTCTGAATTTTTTTTAAAAATATGAAAACAGTCTGATATTTGTATATTACATATCTAAAATCTAAAAATAGAATGACAATATAATCTTTTATGCATAAATCGGAATAAAAGTTTACTAAATTTAATGCTATTAAAAATAGTTTGTAAATTATGCGCAAAACCTAAAACACCTAAAAAAATATATAATATATTGAGGAGAAACACTTAAAGAGTTAAATAATGTATTAATGTGTATTACGGATAGTTAGGAATAGTTTATAAATTATTATGCGCAAAACCTAAAACACCTAAAAAATATAAAAAATATTAAGGAGAAACACTTAAAGAGTTAAATAATGTATTAATGTGTATTACGGATAGTTAGGAATAGTTTGTAAATTATTATGCACAAAACCTAAAAAAAAATTTTTTTAATTGAGAAGTAACACTTAAAAAGCTAAATAATGTATGAATTTATTGTGGATAGTTAGGAATAGATTGTAAATTATTATGCATCAAACCTAAAAAAAATATAAAAAAATTGAGAAGGACCACTTAAAAAGTTGAATAATGTATCAATGTATTGGGGATAATTAGGAATAGATTGTAAATTATTATGCGTAAAACCTAAAAAAATATAAAAAATGAGAAGAAACATTTAAAAATTTAAATAATGTATGAATGTAGCACGTGATTCAAATAATTTAATTTACTGCAAGTGTCATTCTACTTGAAATATAGAAAAAGTCATAGTATTAAAAGTACAGATAGGTTTGCAGTTTGACCCGAAAAATACTCTTGCATTGGTGGAATTCCGCCTTCTTTTTACATTACACCTATAAATCACTCCTTTATGTTACAATGCAAATATTCCTCTTAACTGATTTAAAATGCTTTACCTCTTATTCAATAAAGATACAAGTCTTTCCTGTATTTTATCCCTCATTCCATTGCTCTTTACTAAAGAAATCGGTCTTTGCAACTGTGACGCGAGTGTTTAAGGCTGTTAATATCTCAACCAATTTCCGGTTCCCAAGGAAATCTCTGTCAAACTTCCTTCTAATAACTTAACTGAAAAAACTTTAGGAACTAGTTGAAAATGGTCCTTTTCTGCAACCGTCATCGTGTTTTAAAAATACATGCAACTCGCATCCAGTTAATATTTCAGAAATCAAAAATTCATAAACTTAAAATATTAATAGTTTTAACACCCACTGATATTGCACTTTTTACATCATTGCATTATCCTTTACTAAAGAAATCAGTTTTCACAACCGGGACGCGAGTATTTAAGGCTGTTAATATATCCAACGATTTCCGGTTCCCAAGGAAATCTCTAAATGTAAACCTGTAAGTGATTAGTGGTAAGTAGAGGTGTCAAACTTCATTATAATAACTTAATATAAAAAACAACTTTAGAAACTAGTTGAAAATGGTCCTTTTCTGTAACCTTCATCGTGTTTTACAAATAGAGGCAACTAGCATCCAGTTAACCTTTGCCTTAAAACAACGTATGGGAGACGTGATCTTACTGCTGTGCCTAAAATAAGAACCTCGTATCACACACGTGATGATTCTTTCTATCCAAAAGTGAACAGCTCGTATCAGTAATAAAACAATACCCCTTACAAAATTTTGACTAATATTATACATTATTCACTTATAGGTTATTCACGCAATAAATTCTACATAGAAAATATTTAAACGACTGAAAATTTTTACTTTTGTTATATAACCAAAAACATAGAAATAATATTATGTGAAATAAAAACATTAACAAATTTTTTTGATAAAAATGAAATGAAATATAATTATCAAATTCTGTGGTTTTATTAAATAGTAAATGCAGTACAATTAATGTCCCCTGGTTTGCTCACAATTTAGCCCGTGATGAAACTGCTTCTGGTCACGACGTGTGAGAAAAGCTTTCATCGAAAGTGGCACACACAATTGTCGCTCGATTCATAAGGCAAGAGGTTAATATATAAGAAATCAAAAATTCAAAAACTTAAAATATTGATATTTTTGACTCCCTGGGAAACAAAATTCTTCAACTTATTTAAAATATAAATTCATCGAATACAGAAATTATCAAGAAAATCTCATTTCTGCATCTGAAATTATAAAGTGAGACTGAATATTAAATATTTCTCACAAAAAATTTTCCCTTCTAGAAACGTGTCTAAAGAAGCGTCAATTTATCCCTTTTTTAAATTCATATCATTAATATTTCTTGTTATTAACAGTTTTTCAACCGAGAAAAAGTGTCTGTCAGCGTGGGTGGTTACAAAATAATATATTCATTTATTCGTTTCTTCATTCCGCAAACCGACCTCTTCTCGAACACTGCCAACAAAAGCTACTTAGGTGGATAGTAATTTAAAAACAGGATTTTGAAAAAGATATGTTATAAAAATGCAGCCCCAAAGGATTAACTTAGTCTTTCAATGACTTATATTATTTATTATTCCTGATAGAATTATAATATATTTTCATCCTTTTATTTTTCAAGCTTCTATTTCTTTTATTTTTTATATCATGCTTTACATCCCTTCCTTCTGCACTAGGAAATACTAAAAGAAATTCTCTTTTTACAAACAATCTGTTGGAACCTTTGAATAGGCTGTATCGTAAATAATTGTGAATATTTGAGGGTTCTCTAATTTGCTAAAAAAGTAACGTAAGCAACGTTGAAGCAGAACCCTGAACAGGAAGCAACAAACAAACCAATTTTGCATCATTAGTATGACTTTTTACCCGTTTTCTTTCCAGGTATTTATCTCCTTTATACTACGAGAGGGTCAAAGTACTTAAGTAAGCTATTACGTCAATTTTTATGTTGATGAGCGCATGTTAGCTAAAGAAATGTTTAGGCTGATTGCTCTGCCTTCCTTAACATGATGTCATAAAAGTTGAAATCTTTGTTGAAAGCTGAATAAGCAAAATAAATATAGGACGGGTGACTGACTGACTGGCCTTGAATTTTTGCCGTGGAAGATATACTTAGTCTCAAATATATGTAAACATAATGAACTTTCGTTTTTTAGGTCTAGCATTCAGAGTTAACACGAAAACGTAGAAATTATATAGAATATCAATAAGAGATAATATACATATTTTAAAACTTTTCATAAGTTTAAAATATCAGCAAACAATTATAATGAGAAAAAATAAACGTGAAATGTCCAGTTATTTTGATATTTCTTGTTTAAATTTGTACTTTATTTCACTTAATATTTCTACAGTAGATAGGTTCTTAATATACTAGCATACAGCCCGTTATATGACGGGATCAGTAAAATTTTTAATTTTCCAAGAATTGTTAAGTACCCTATGAGTCAGGTAAAAAAAATAGTTTGTTTCATGGCTGAGAATTATCTGGTACACGTTCAATAATTTGTTTATTTTCATACTCTTTAGTCTCCCGATATTGTGAATGTAATTTACAATCAAGTTGAATTCATTTGAAAACTTTTGATTAGTTTAAAATATCAGCAAACAGTTGTAATGGCAAAAAAATAAATGTAAAATGTTCAGTTATTTTGATATTTTTAAGTTTAAATATCTACTTCATTTCACTTAATACTTTTACAGTGGATAGGTTCTTAATATACTAGCATACAGCCCGTCATATGACGGGATCAGTAAAATTTTTAATTTTCCAGAATTGTTAAGTACCCTATGAGGCAGGTCAAAAAAATGGTTTGTTTCATGGCTGAGAATTATCTGGTACACGCTCAATAATTTGTTTATTTTCATACTCTTTAGTCTCCCGATATTGTGAATGTAATTTACAATCAAGTTGAATTCATTTAGAAAGATAATTCAAAGTTTTCTTAGCTAAGTCGATATAAGTTCTTCCCATTTTTTGCCACAGTAATTAGTGGAAGTAAAAGAATAAAACTATCACTTCCACTACATCCTGGAGGTAGATAAAATTTGTTGTTGATATCCGTGATAAAATGTTCATTGCCATAAAAATAATCGATGATTAAATTTTAAATTATCACTTAGGTACCTAATATATTATTTAAGACAATATAAAAATATTATTTACGTAATATCTAAGTTCAGTGTTAAAGAGTATGAAAACAATACCGACTATATTTAAATAATTTAAAATAAAAAAATTATGAAATGAGATGGTTAAAGGAATGACGCCATAATGCTAGAAAAAATTGTTATTTTTGAATTTGTGGATTTCGGATGTATTAAAGACGATAGTATTTTTCACTGTGATATGAAGCATATTTATACCAATTTATTTCAGATAGGAGAAGATAAACTTTACTCGCTTTGAATTTTGCTAACCCTAACTGATCAAGAATCCAATATGAAGATATTCTAGGTCCATCCACTTCATAAATTCGATGACAGATGGATAGATAACTGAGGTTATTATTATATAGGGGATTTTGCTTATTTATTAAATATCTTTAGCAGCGTTTCCCTTAATTTGAAAGCAGCTCTGGTTTAAGTTTTAACAATTTCTCTGGCACAATATGTCCCAAAAAGGTTCAGTACTTAAAAACTCTATAAAACCATGTAGTAGACATGCACGTGCATATCTTAATGTGAGTACTTTAATATTTTCAGAAGACATTTCCCTCTCTGAAATATTAAGCTCTTAAAGCTCTTTTAAACTTATGTTTTAAAACTATTTGCTTGAAAATAATCTCCCAAAATCTATGAAATTTCTTTTATTATATATTCAAAACTAAGATCTGTACTTTACTTCGTCACTCATTAGGTGATGGAAGTTACAGTTTTCACTGTTGATGAATATCCTCAGTATCTGTTATGCTAGGGAATTAAATTTATTTTGATGCTGTACAAAATTGCTGAATAACGTGTCTGTTGACCCCTAGTAAGGGGCGCTTCAGGTTATTTTTCAGTTTAGACTTCAGTATTAGCTCTGTCTTTAGCAGCTAGATTATATTAAATAAATCACTTAAATTTGTTATGGATATTTTTAGCTGCTTGAAATAGACATTCAACATAAGGTTACAGTTTAATTACTCTTTGTCGTATAGCTCTCGTTTGTATTTAGGTGTTAACATGTGATCAAATGTATAGTGTAACGTACTGGAAATAAAGTAGGCGAGGCCTTCAATGAAACAGGCTAGAATTTTAGGTATTCTTGACTAAATATTTTATTCAATAGAATAAACTATGTACAGCTATGTACAAATTCAGTAGATGATAACATTCAGGGATCTCGCACAGAGATAATATGCACACACAAGGATGCGTGGGATTCCGAAACAGTATGGATAGGGCTTTCAATCACAAGAGTTGGAAACTCATTAGTGCCGGGACTAATGCTGACACGATCACTCCGTCTGTCGATTAGCACGGTTGGCTTTCACAGCAAGTTCGGTGGTTCCGATTGCGTATCACGCTGGGATTCGGGAAGAAAACACAGGATGCAAGTCGATACAAAATTAGAGTGCAAAGTTACTCTCAGCTGTCTACTTCTATGCAAGAAGTTAACTAACAATCAGCAGATAACGGGAAGGAATTCCCAAGTCGCAGGGCGACTATCTAGCAACAGAGACGCTGGCGGTTTCTAAAAAAACAAACTCCAGACACGGAGATACGAGCGGTTCTCGAGCGACCAGGCTCTAGCAGGTAGAAGCCTCGAGAGAAGAAAAAAAAGCCCCCGTTCTACTGCTGTCCCTTCTTTTATATCCCGCACTCGCTTCTTTTCTCGGTCCTTCGAGAAACTTCCCGAACCAGGGTGACGTAATCTTGTGGTCACTCCCAAGCCTTCGATCAGCTGTACTGTTCCCAGATGTGGAAGGCATCTCCAGCGACTTAATCAACCTAATGGTCTCTTTTTGTAACCGCTAATGGGCGGCAAGGTGCATTTTAATCATTTACATTCCTCCACAAAGTCGTTCCATTCAGCAGGTTCACAATGGCCAGACGGTGCGGAGCCGGCAACGAACAGTTTTCAATTACGGTGCTTAGACCACCTGGTCCTATTCGAGGCTAATCGTGAGTCCACGACGAAAGGTTACCTTTGGTCTCCTCGTTCTATTTGGGGTCATGTAACGGATCGTTACAATAGTGGTACTTATTTTGGTTAGTCACAAAGACTAAGTACTATTTTGGTTACGTTGTAAAAATATTTTAAGTACTAAATTATACCACAGGTTCTGAGAGACTAAAGACATAAAATATGACAATAAACTAAAACCTAAATTAAAAGCAATTGAAACCAGTTTAAAATAAAAAAGTAAATTTATTATAATGATATATATATATACATCTCTATACAAACAATCTGATTCTATCTTCATAAAATTTACTTTGTCAGCACTTTCAAATTAGGTGCCATACTACTTTAGGTCTGACAATTTTCCATCAATTTTGTATATATATATATATATATATATATATATATATATATATATATATATATATATATATATATATATATAGATATATAGAAGAGAGAGAGGACCTAATCTCAATTTCAAATATATGTAAATATATGTGTGGATTAATATGGTGGACTGCTGGTGGAGAGCTAATCAGGATTGGTATGTGTGGTAGCAAATTTCAATCTTCCGTCGGTCTGGTCAGGGGTTTCTTTCTGAGTATTTGAGGTGCGGCCGTAATATTTGATACAGGAACACTGCTGGTAGTCGCTAGATGTTCTAAACGTTTCCAGAGTCTCTGTCGAACTCAAGGCTATTCTCCTTGGACTCCCGAAGTCTCACTGTCACAGTCGTCTCCTCCGACTTCTGACCTCTCTGCTCTCCTTGATTCGACTCCACTCTCGAACACCCCCTTTACAAAAGATGTGATGAGGTCAGATTTAGATCCCCAGCATTTTACCTCTCGTATTAATTAATCAACTGATCTAAATCGCCTCATCACGCTCTTCGTATACCTTATCATTCTAAATTAAACAACAGTGGTATTAAAGCATATTTACATTTTCAATTAATCCCATAAATAAAATAATTCGCTGAAATTTCAAAAATTTCTTAACTTTTGTGTATTTTAATTCAAAACCAGTCACTTTTCTTTTTGCGTTTTATAAATATCTGATATGAATTCAGAATTTAACACGATAACTGCAGAAATATTAGCATATTTCATGCTTTTTAAACATATGTCTCAAAGCAACATCTTTAAAAAACTTAAAACTAATTTACTTAAGAAAATAAATTTAACTGGCTTAAAGCATTTTAATTTCAAGTCCTTTAGCAATGTTCCGAAATATATTTTTATCAAGATCTTATAATCCCATCTTATAGTTAACAAATTAATTCTTGCATATTTCACTTTTTGTCTGTACATTAAAAATGTAGCCGTTTATTAAATAAGTCGCAAAAAACCTGTTCTCTGTCAAAACTTGCTGTTGGAACTTGGAGAATGTGTAATTAAAAACATTCTTGCCTCTAAGCATCAAAATTGCTATTCAATATTTTAATAAACAGATGTTTTAATTACTTAAATACCTAAGTGCAATGTTTCTTCAATTTTTCTATCATTTAAAATTATATTACGATTATTAAAATTAGATTAAAATTGTTTAAGGTAAAGTTATCACCAGTCAATTTTGTTTATCTGGTATTAATTTCCCACAAAGTTCCCCTTATAAAATTACATTGATTACATTCCATAATCGGCTTATTTATAAATAAAGATATGAAACAGAATGAGTTGAAACTCAGCAGCAGTCAATTTTGTTTAGCTGGTATTAATTTCCCACAAAGTTTCCCTTGTAAAATTACATTCATTACATTCCATAATCGGCTTATTTATAAATAAAGATATGAAACAGAATGAGTTGAAACTTAGCAGCAGTCAATTTTGTTTAGCTGGTATTAATTTCCCACAAAGTTCTCCTTGTAAATTTACATTGATTAATTACAGTGTTGTAAATTTACATTGCTTACATTCCATAATCTGCTTATTTATAAATAAAGAGATGAATCGGAATGAGTTAAAACTCAGCAGCAGTCAATTTGTTTTTAGCTGGTATTAATTTTCCACAAAGTTTCCCTTGTAAAGTTACATTGATTTCATTCCATAATCGGTTCATTTGTAAATAAAGATATGAAAACCGAATGAGGTGAAACTCAGCAAAGGTCAATTTTGTTTAGCTGGTATTAATTTCCTACAAAGTTCCTCTTGTATAATTACATTGATTACATTCCATAATCGGCTAATTTATAAATAAAGATACGAAATAGAATGAGTTGAAACTTAGCAGCAGCCAATTTTGTTTAGCTGGTATTAATTTCATACAAAGTTCCCCTTGTAAAATTACATTAATTACACCCAATAATCAGCTAATTTATAAATAAAGAGATGAAACAAAATGAGTTGTACTCTAATCTGTCACTAGGAAGTCTCCGAAAGAAAGAACTTTCAGCAAAGATTTCAAAAACGTACTGATGGCATCTCCTCGGAAGCAGAGCTTTATCCTTTTGTCATGACATAAATTAACCTCAGAAAGCTTGGTGCTTGGCTCTGCATATAACAACCTCTAATTACTGGATCAAGGTGGCATGGAATTATTCTTTCTTCTCTATCTATCTCTCTCTATCTCTATCTCTCTTTATAGCATGACTTATAATTAAGGTTATCATTTTGTGCTTACAAGCATGGCCTATATATTGACATAACATACTTGTGAGTAAAGTGTACCCCTGTGAAATGCGGAAGGCATGACTTCAAGAGCGAAAGGGCTGTTTACATACATCAGTTACACTTTATAGATTATGTCCTCTGGTTCAGAGAGTTTTCTTAGTCAGTGCATTAATATAATACCTCGAACAGTAACAATATAACTTAAAGTTATTTAGTTAAATACTAAAGTCATACAAAGGGAGAAAACAGTTTCAAACTATAAATAATAAGTATAGTATAAGTATATAGTTATTTACTTTAATAAATTCGGTAACTGCTAATTACTTGTTATGGTAATACATGGTACATATACAGAATATAATGTACATACTGTAATGCATAAGGTAAATAACATACCACAGAATCTATCCAGATGATCTCAATTTTATCAAAGAGTGGTAACCTTGGTACATTTTTTCTTTATAAAAATAATTTGTTTACATACCTCTTTATGACTAATTTAAATCATGGTTTTAATAGTTTTATTCGTTATTATTTAAAATATTTTTTCAACCGTATAAGAACACATAGTTCTAATAAGCCACGCAAGAATGTTGTGGGTTTGTTTATATATATAATCTCTGAATAAGCCTTATTGATCAATCTCTCAATAAAAAAGAGTCATTTTAGAAACTAAAGTTAACCCACTGGTCGGGATACCGACCAGTTATTCGACCTTTACCTGACTTACCTACCCTTACCTATACTTGACCTTTCTTATAAAATCCCTAACATGGCTTAAATAGTTCAAATAAGCAGTCCAAATATTTTTTGGGGTTTGCCTTTAACTAAAATTTTTCAATAAACCTTATTTATCAGTCTCTCAGTAACAAAGAATCATTTTAGAAACTAAAGTTAACTCACTGGTAAGGGTAGATTTATACATGTCCTTTCTTTCAAAATCTCTAATATCCCTCACATATATTCAAATAGGAGATCAAACATTTTGTGAATTGGTTTTTATCTAAAATCTCTCAGTGAACCTTATTGCTCAATCTCTCAAGAGCAATAAATCGTTTTAAAATTAGTTAATACACTGCTTATGGTAGATTTTTACTTGTTCTTCCTTATAAAATCACATATTACTTACCCCTAAATATGAAAACTCCTTTCAGACACTTGTTAATTTGCAGATTCTATATCAGTCCATCCTTAAGAAATTTCAACTATTAATTGCATCATCTCTTAATCAATCAAAACAAACAATTCAAAGGATTCTTTAACCTCCTCATAGTGTAGATATAAACTAGCCCATCCTTTAAAAAACACAAATACCACTACCATAAAAATTCAGTTCTTTCGCACTGCTTTCATGCCTTCTTCAAATCACCAATAGAAAAGATGTCTGTCTGTAACATGTTCTACCTGCCTCTGTCTCATATTTCCTGTAAACATCGTCACGTGAAGTGCTGTTTTGTGAAACCTCTATGTATGAAGAATGTTAGAAGTTGATACTTTTGAGTGATTATATATTTATGTTCTATAAAACTGTCAACATTTCTTGGAAACGTGATTTTCTTCAAAATCTTGGATATCAAATGCAATAAAGCTTCCATTTTTTAATACCAAGAAAAAAATTTTGAATATTTCAATAATCTCTAGTCTATTCGGAGTTAAAACTTTAAGCAGTCTATAAGTATTTAGATTCAATTACCTATTTACGGACACCAAAATCTTTAACTTGCATGAATAACTAATGTATATGAATAAAGTTACTCGGTTTTTTTTTTCAAATATAATTGAAATAAATTTGCAATTGCATATTTTGGATGCAATCTTTACAACAAAAAGTTTAATACATACAACTTTCCTTAATTAATTATTAATAGCATATGCGCATTTAAAATCAAAATTAACTTTAAAATAAATGTGTTTTAAATTTCATTCGTTGATGAATTAATAAGAATTAACACTATTTTCATAAGAAATTTATCAAAGGCATTATAAGCAATTTAAACCTTCTAAATTTTTCTCCAAAAGTTTGCATTTATATAAATTACCATGAAATAATTTAGATAATTAAGTTTAGTATTCTAGGTAAAAAAAAAATATTATTCCAATGATATTTCAATTATGGAAGTTCTACTGTATTCCTAAAATATAATTACTGGTGGATATTACAACAGAATGTAGTGTTAAATAATCTGAAATATTGTAAAGATATTGTTTAGATTACATATTCTGCCAGTATTTTAGAAATGTATCCAGAGTAAGAAAAGAAAATTTTGTAATTGAATTGTAAACATATTCTTATATAATATGTGTATATTTTTGTAAAAAAAATAATTCAAAGGGGAATAAGACATGGATATCTTTTGAAGGTAATGAAAACAAGTTTGTATTATTATGCTGAAATATTCTTTTCATTTTGTCTTTTCAATATCTATTAATGGCTAATAATTTTTTTCTTTACAGCATGTTTTACATTTTACGCAAAATATAAAAGTTATTCTCAGCCAGTTTCATTCACTTTGTATGCTTTTTAACATAACAGAAGAAATTTTTGCATTGCTTCATAAGCGCAAAACAAAAATGAGAAAAGCT
>CM063501.1:112764481-112809481 GCA_032207245.1 Pardosa pseudoannulata | reverse complement strand
AAATAGAAAACAAATTTAAATTATTAATAACTGAATTTGATTTGTTGAAATTTTTAGTCTACTAGATAAACAACGTTCTGTTTTTTAATATGCAAAATGTTAAATTATATCATATTCTTCCATATATGTAATCATATTAAAATTTTGTTTATATCTAGGTTCAAACATAAACTAATATTTTATAATAAAAAAATATTTTAATTAATTGTTTCAAGAAATACTAAAATTTCTACTACCTTTTCAATCTTATTACCACACCCGTTTTATCAAAACCATATATTTTCTTTTTCAATTTCTAAAAATCCCTTACAGTAATTCATTACACAGAATTTTATTTTTCAAACAAACATCCGCGATCTGTGCTGTTTCTTACGCTTTTAAATCCAGATTGCTCATCCTTTTAAGTACATAATACAAACTCAAATAATTCACTAAAATACGAAAGTTTTAAAGCTCTTTTTTTTAAATAAAATAAACATTACTGAGACACTTGTTTAAAAAAACGAAACATTAAAAAAGTAATGCATGTATTTTGTTATTGGTTTTCATACAAGAAACGCAGTTGATAAACATCTAATTGGAAGAAAATTCATATTTTAAAGCATTTGTTTTATACCCATTTATTTATCGATAAAATACTCACTTTAATGATGTTTATTATGCTGTACTTAAACAATTTCTCCTCTTAATGTATAAACCATAATAACAGGATATTGGGAGTTTATGATATTTCTTAAAATCAGTAGTTTAGTAAATACCTTTAAATAGCTGTAGTTTCATTTTACTTGGTAACAAAATTTTTCATTTTCTTTTAATGTATTTTTTACAGTAATTTGCATCGTTCCTTTTAGTACTAATAATAACTTTTTAGTAATTTTTACATAATTCAGTACGTAGTTCACTATTTTTAAGCAATTGTTTAAATTTATTAATTGGAAAACAAAATTTTTAATACGTATAGATGAAATACATCGATTCCACTTGTGAGTAAAAAATTGTCTTTTGCCACATACTTTAAACTCTTTAATTCTTATGTATCAGAAAAAGTAATGTATATGATTTATTTATATAAATACATTAAAAAATAACGATCATCAAAATATTGGATAGATTTTCTAAAGTATTATATGGTTTAAAATAACACATTTATAAACAAGAAAAAATCTGTGACAAAATTAAAATTATAAACAAATTCTTCTGTTAAAGAAATAAAACACCCGAAATTAAATAATAATTATTGTAATAAAAAAATTCAATATAAACTAAGAACTTATTTTTATAAAACGATTTTTATGAAGTGAATAAAGTAACTAATAGGTTTTAAAATATTAAATTATCTTGTAAAATTATGAGTATTTTTATTGCGATGAAATACTTGATTTAAAGTAATGAACAAAACAAATATTAGAAAGATATATTCAATGTTAAAACACTGGAGATGAAAAATTATTTAGCTATTTCTTTATTATTTCCTTTTGAAGTCTGTGTAAACGTTTAAATTTTAACTTCTAGAATGAATTGAAAAGGCTAATAATTAGATAAAGAAAGAAAATACATAAATTCCGACACTAAAGAGAAGAATAAAAGACAAGAATAAGATTACCTTAAAAACTTGGTTCATTTGTATTTCTAAAATATGAAATGTTTCACAATCTACAAAAGCAATGAAAGGAAAACTGTGTTTTTAATTTTTGAAATTCAGATTATCAGTTGGAAATTTTAAAAAATTCAATTTTCATATTACTTTATGAAATTATAACATTTTCCAATTTAATTATGGTAATTTTTCTTACATTAAATTCACCATTTTAATGTTCATTACAAGTAGAAAACTTCCGGAAAGTTGTTCGATTTAGTTAATCTGATATCAATAAATTTCTTAAAGCTTACTCATCTTGATTCAACTTGAATTAGGAAGTATATTTTCCGAGGAAAATATTAAATTTGATTCATTACTATTAAACAAAATATGATTTGTTCAAATTCTACATCCAAAAACGTTACAGATGAAACATATTTAAAAACAACTAAACTATTTAAAAGTTTTATATTCAGATTTAAGTTTTTAATATATATTAAAAAGATTTGTTTTAATAACTTTCAGCTCTAAAATCGAAGTAATAACATTCATTTCTTCTCTTTACACTAGGTATCTTGTCAGTGTCAGTAAGCTTGTTATGAAACCAAAGCTAAAATGAATGTATCAATATTTATATTTAGTATTATAAACCACGGAAAATAAATGTTTAAGAATAAACCTATTTCACAAACTTGGCATACTGCGTTCTCTTCTAAAACTTTTTTTTTATTATTATTTTGGTACATGTGTGATACATATGTCAATACTAAAAAATTCATAGTTTAATTATTGTTTACATATTAAGTCATATGTTTGGTACTTGATATTTCATAAATATTGCATATGATTTTGTATTTAAAAAATCATATCTATATAAATTCATGGGTCCTAAGATACACATTTCAATTTCAAATCTGTCATTTCAACAATTTAGTGGTTTATTAAGTCTTTCTCATCTCATATGCAAGCCATTTCATTTCATCATTTTGTTTCACAGACATGTCTTTGTGTATGTATCTTCAAAATTGATTGTCAAAACGTTGAACTATTCAAACAATTGTCCTCACTATTGAAACTTACTAACTTTCTTTCCTGTCCGTAATTCATTAGATTTTGCGATAATAAATCACTTAGTGTCCAGCAACAAAAACTTCAAAAGGAATTCATTCATACGGTTAGGGTGTTTGAATAACTTGTCTTATTATGTTTTTGTTTTTCAACGCAGCCCGGTCTCCACCTACTATCAAAGCCTTGAGGCAGAGAAGGACTACATCTGTAGCCTGGAAAAAGACAACGGCGTCCATAGGTGCTCTGACCTTCCGCAGACCAGATACGCTGGCAAGCAGTGCAACAGTACAGCCTTGCCGTTCAGCGACAACTTTCCAACTAATTCATCATGTGTAAATTGGAACCAGTATTATACCAGCTGCAGGGCTGGAGACAGAAATCCTTTCCAAGGAGCTATTTCCTTTGATAACATAGGATTAGCATGGGTGGCAATATTTTTGGTAAGTCTCTCCCCTCATTTGTTATTATTTCTAATGTGGAGCACTTCCTATCAAAACATTCACCTTTACCGAACTGCAGATATTTGTTCGCTATTTTATGAGAGGAGCACCATATAGGCAGCCAACATTACTTACTAAAATAACACAAAGTGGATCCAGGTAACTCAGACGCAGGGACCAAGCAGAAGATCACCAGGCCTGCCAGTCATCTCCACCATTTGGTAACTTGGAGGACATTGCGACCACGAACCTATTTTATGTGTTCTATCCACCATTTAAAAACGCGGTGGAGCTTTGGCCAGCTTGGGCCTCAAACTCCCAATTCACTGGGTAAGAGATCGATGCCTTTGTTGAATAAGCTCCAAACCTCATTTTTAACCCTCTAAGCGGTTCGCACGTACAATTCCGCCAAACCGTTAATGTCTTCAAAACTTACAATTTTCGACCTCCAAAAACGATCCGAAAATGGATGTAATGTACATTTCTGCCAGTGCTTTTCCCCATGGAGTTTTGCGGTAGGAGGGTCAGGTCGATTGTTTAGGAACTACACCCCTCTTTGATTGACATTTATTGAGGGATGCACCCCTACCCCTTGAGGTTCAAAGACACTGATAGCTTTTCATGGCTTTGTAAATCTCTATTTCGAAGTATTTCGTTTACTTTAACAGATGTATCTGTAATTGCATCACTTAAATATCTTGGATGACTTTCGTAAAAAAAGTATAAATAAGTCTCTTAAAGGATATTTTTATTTGTACTTTTCGAATCCATTATTTCTTATGGGATGATCTTCGAGACTTGACGAGCTTTATGTGTATTAAAAATTAACAATCTATAATATCTATTTATATAACTGTTTATAACCGGAAGTAAAGGGACAATAACGAGGGTAGGTTTCTCGTATTCCACTCTAGTCGACAAAGAGTGAAGGAAAAAAATCATAGAACACTTTGGCCACTGACACAGTAAACCTTTAGCGTATTTTTTGGAGACTTTTTTTCCTCCATGTGTTCCACTTGGAGGGTTAATCATTTTAAAATTTTGTCAGAATGTTCTTAGAGCAGCTTAAGTGGGTAAATTATTCATTGATTTTCTCGTACTTTCAGTATTTTTAAATCTGAAAAATTGTTAAAGGGTCTAAACACCCTTAACCCTTTTCTCTCCACTATGACCACCCCTACATTTTGCAATGCCTGGGTGACGTAGAAGGCACATGATCAGGTGGAAGTGGTATTTAACTGCTGCTGGAGATTCTGAAGAATCATTCTTTCACTTACTTCTGTGTGTCATGAGAAAGGCTGCGGATCTAAGCGATTTTGATAGAGGGCAGATTGCAATGGGTCAAATTCTCGGAACAAGTATTTTCAAAACTGCACGACTCGTGGGTTGTTAGCGATCTGCAGTTGTTAACACTTATGGGATGAATGACGGAGAAACCAGCAGTAGACGACATGGTGTCGACCTTCCATACGCTATCAAAGAAAAAGGTCGTCGGAGACTGTCTCGCATGGTGAAGCAAAACCGAAGCCAGACAGTGGCTCAGCTGACAACCCAATGTAATGCAGGGCCAAGTAAAATAGTATCGGAGCACACTGTTCAGCGGACACTGTTGGATATGGGGCTAAGCAGCAAACGTCCCACTCGTGTGCGTTTGCTGACCAAGCGTCATCGCTAACTGCGCCTAAGCTGGGCCCGGGAACATCGCGACTGGTCCATGGATCAGTGGGAGAGAGTTACCTGGTCAGATGAATCACGGTTTGTCATTCATCACTCCGATGGCCATGTCAGGATACGCCGTCTTTCAGGCCAACTCGTTATTGACAGGTGGTCATAATGTTTCGGCTCATATGTATATATATATATATATATATATATATATATATATATATATATATATATATATATATATATATATATATATATATATATATATATATATATATATATATATATATATATATATATATATATATATATATATATATATATATATATATATATATATATATATATATATATATATATATATATATATATATATATATATATATATATATATATATATATATATATATATATATTTATACATATATATATATATATGTATATATATATATATATATATATATATATATATATATATATATATATTTATACATATATATATATATATATATATATATATAGTCCATCTTCAGTTTGTATTATATGTTTCAGTACATGTAATTAAAATAGTATATAGAAATTTTAAAAAAATAAAGTTTTTAATTAAATATTAAAATTTGGTTAAATATTATTTTTAAAAAATAATACTTAAATAATAACAAATAGTAGCATTAAAAATTGTCTAAAATTTAATATATGTATGTCTCAAAGTCCATGCACAATCTTTCGTAACATATTTGAGAAAATGTTTAAAACAACTTAAAGCAAAAATAGTGACGTAAATTAGTAGGTATGAATTAAAATTTCTGATTAAGTATGGCAAAAGATGGAATTTTACCTCTTACCCACAGGACTTAGATTTTGCACACTATATCGTGCTTCTGTCGTCTAGACTACAAGAACTGCAAAGAAAAATAAACCTTCTTACAAAAAATACAAAAATATTAGGGCTACAAATAAATAGTAACAAAACAAAAAACCTTAGAATTTACAGAAAAATAACACCTCTATATATCTTAATGGAGAAGCAATAGAAGATGTTGAAGAATTTTCTTATCTTGGTATAACATATCTTGGTATAAGTAAGCAAGGAGTAAGAGAAATTGATATATATAACAGAGTTGTTAAAGCCCGCAATTGTTTTATAAATCTAAATAAGATATAGAAAACATCAAACATAACTTTAAGAGTAAAATTAAATCTGTAGAAATCCTTAATAAAAGCAGTCCTTTTATATAACTCTGAAACATGGAAGTTGAAGACAAACCAGGCCAACAAGCTAAATACCTTCAAAACAAATGTCTTAGATCAATTATGTAGATATTTTGGTCTAATATAGTAACCTATGACAAGCTATTGAAAGTAACCAAGATAAAACCAATAGATGGGGAAATAAAAAAGAAGATAGCGTTTCACAGGCCATGAATGGGCAGAGATGAGATACCTGGTGTTGCCCTCGTGTGGACACAGGAGGGAAAACGTAGAAGAGGTCGCCCAAAATTAACCTGGTATAGGCAAACAGACAAAGAAAGAGAAGCTGGATGGTCCAGTTGGCAGGAAACAAGAGTGGCTGTGGCGAATGGGGACAACGGAAAACAAGAATTGAGGCTGTTCTAATGTACTTACAACACACCAGTATTCGTTCTCAAAGAGGAAACACAGTAAAATATGCACTATGGAATTAAAGGAAAACACCTAATATTTAAACTAAAACATTTATTATGTACAATATTTACAAATTAATACATCACTTGGTTAGTTTTTAACATGACCTGCAATTATTTGGTTTTGCTATTCATCAATACTCTTGAAATAGTATTCCTTACCAAAAGATTATGAGACCCAGGTTATAATTATGAATATTATTAAGTTTACGTCCAGTAATTACAAGGGAACAGGCTAGAGGTCGGTGTGGAAGTGCGGCCGCTATTTTGCTGGACGTCTATACTGACATGCCGATCATACGCATGCTGGTTCGGGAATCGATTGCTGGCCCGGGTTCTCTGGCTTGCTCACAGAATCTCGATGTCCAGCCCCTCTTGAATCCCGACATCGAGTCCTTTTCCCACTTTCTTTCTACACCTTTACACCTCGGTTCAATGCCCCCTTTTTCTGTGTCCCAATCACTTTTTGGTGAAATTTTCACACATCTGCACCCCCTTCGGGAGTCCCTCTTCGGGGGCTCATTAAAATGCCCCCTTTGGTGAAAGTTGACATTATTGCTGACACCATATCTCACCTCTACATCCCTGCCTGGGCTTGACCGTCACACTTGTGCCACTCAGTAAACTATAACTCTTACCCAGGGGTCCCACTAAAACTCAAAGTCAACAGCTGCACCCAAATTCTTCTTAGAAATTTAGTTCACAGCTGTGTTTGCACGTGCTGACCATAGTGGGAAAGTACATCGGTACAGAGGCCTTAAGTACACAAGGCACTAAAAGAAATAATGATGATGATGTATTAAGTATCTAGTTTTCAATAAATTTATGCTTGAACATGAACTTTTATATCAATTTTAAAATGCACTACAGTAAACACGAGAATTTTGGAGGGAAGGAGTTACCCTGTAAAAAAGAAAGTGCAACAAAAACTGGCTTTATAGAAAAAAAATAATCAGTTGAAAGCAACAGTTCATACTGAAAGAAGCAGTAATTCATTAAAAAAGTTTTTGTAGAATTTTGTCATTTTAATGATGCATTTTCCAATTAAATTCGATACATCAACAATAGAAGTACATGAAAAATAGAAACCATAACCGTTTGGCATACACCGTTTTAAGATATTATCCTTAAAAGAGTATATTATACTTATTACGAGTTTTATTATGGTGTAGCTTAATAATATTACAATTTTTTGCTGAATAATACAGTAAAATTTTATTTTTAAGCTTTTGTTTGTCTCCACCTCGCCAATGCACTATTGTGGATATGTATTGACAAAAGAAAGAAACTGAGAAAATGGAAGAATGCAAACTTTTATTCCATACCTTTCATACAATACCTTGTCTTCGCAAAAAACATAGTTAATAAACGCATAATTTTTCTCAAAACAATGCAAAAGCTAGTATTAAACTTCAAAATATCAAAGAACTCTGTCCGATTTATCCCAAAACGCTCTGTTACAAAAGATATACGAAATCCTTTCGGAGGTAATGGGAAAACAAAACAAAAACTCCGAACTCATTTTCTGTTATTCTCGGGTGGTTACAGTTAACGTCTCAAGCAAGGCGGAAAAATTTTTTTTCTGGCCATGCGTTTTGAAACCCCAACCGAATATCGAAAATCGACATACTCGCGAGACAGATCACGTGATAAGCAACAAAGAAAAGAGGCTTGTGGGAATTAAGTTAACATCTCAGATCTGTCTGTTGAAGGGGGGGAGACGACGAAGAAGGGAATATAGAGAAAGAGAAAGCTTAAAAATTCTTTACTAAACTTATTTTGAACGGAGAAACAATGCCGTGTTTATTAGATTAAGTTAAAATAAATGTAATGCCAACTGTTACCGACATGTTGGCTTCAGATAATATTTTAATTAAATCTGATTTACTTTTTGTGTGCTCACTGTCCATTTGTATTTTTGCTGAAACATGAAAGGGTTCTTGATAACGGCACTTGGCATATTAGATCTTAAAAAATGGGGTTGAAGTGTTTTTAACCAATGATTTGTACAAAACTTCTCATTTTTTTAATTTAATAGATTTTTAAAGGTTATTTTTCGGACGAAGAAGCGACAATTTACAAAATTTTTATCAGTAAATACAAAGAGTCATTAACAAAAAAGTTGGTTTCTTCAAACTGTGGTGAGATATAAATAGCTTACTTCTTGCTGATTACCAATTTCTTTTTTTTTAAATAACACCTATAAATTGTAATAACTGCTGTTAATACAGTTCGTAATTAATCCAGGAAATTTTTGTGGGATAATCCTTCTCTTTATTTCATACCTAACTAGGGTTTAATGTGTATTGCGCTGCTCGAGTTAGTAACGCTCCAACCAAACTCTTGGTATAGAATCTATTATCTAGAAAAGAGAATTGCAATCAACCATCGATGTTAGAACCACCTTTAAAAAACCAATGGTCAAAATTTGTTGTGGTTAATTCCGCCCTAATTGATTAAAGTATTTCGTTTAACTACATACCTTTTCTTAACTTACACCCTCGCATGCAGACTAATTAGTTTGGTGTTACTTTTTTATTTTATTTTTTTGTTTGTTTGTTTATTTGAAGTTAATATGAAACCCGAAGAAATTTGAATACTTAAATCAAGAAACTTGGGATGGATATTTGCATCCGTTCTAAATCATTTTTAAGAAGTAGGTCTTGGTCTCATAAGACCTCATCTCCTATATAATAATAGCCTAAGTTATCTGCCCATCTATCCTCAAATTTATGAAGCGATTGGACCTGGAATGGATAGAGACATCCATATTGAATTCTTGATGAGTTAGGGTTAGCAACGTTCAAAATCCACCCCTCTCCCCCTTTTCTAACATTTAATTCCATTATTTCAAGCCCTATTTTCCCCGGTTAAGAACAGGCGATCAGTTTTATCGATTTGTCACATAATAAATTGGTAAAAATAACATTATTTTCTAGCATCATGACGTCATTCCTTTAACCATCTCATTTAATCATTTTTTATTTTAAATTATTTAAATATCATCTGCATTATTTTCATACGTTTTATCACTGAAATTAGATATTACGTAAGTAATTTTTTCTTATATTTGGCTTAAATAATAATTTAGGCACATATGTGATAATTTTAAGTCTAATCATCGATTACGTTTTGTTGCAATGAAAATTTTATCTTCAGTATTAACAACAAATTCTATCTACCTCCAGGGTGTAGTGGAAATGGTAATTTCATTCCTTTACTACCATTAATTACTGTAGCAAAAAAAATTGAGAACTTAACGATAATTTAACTTAGCTAAGAAAACTTTGAATTATCTTTCTAAATGAATTCAACGGGATTCTAAACGGTATTCACAGTATCGGGAGACTTTAGAGGGGTATGGTGGTAAACAAATTATTGAGCATGTACCAGATAATTCTCAGCCCAAAAAGAAACCATTTTTTTACCAACCTCATAAAGTACTTTATAATTCTGGAAAATTAAAAATTTTACTGATCCCGTCATATGACGGGCTAAAAGCTAGTGTTGTAAAATAATATACTGTAGCGTTCCAAATCAAACTCTGATATTTTAAAGTCAGTAATTCACAAACGCTTGATGTCGGGTGGCATTTAAAAATTTATTAAGTATTGACGCATTATATGCAGATTATTCAGAAATATATTATAACTAGTTGAAGTATCCGGCGTTACCCGGGTAAAACTGGTGTATGGTATTTTATTTAGATTAAAGTTGATTATTTTTGTTATAAATGAATGGAGCAAGATTTTAAGCAGGTCTAATAAATTGCAAATATTTTTTACATACAAAAGAAACATAAAGTCACTAATACATACGCTTTAAATATAGATATGACCTATTTCAAGCTAAACTTAATTTATTAAGTATTGACACATTATATGCAGATTATTCAGAAACATATTATAACTAGTTGAAGTATCCGGCGTTACCCGGGTAAAACTGGTGTATGGTATTTTATTTAGATTAAAGTTGATTATTTTTGTTATAAATGAACGGAGCAAGATTTTAAGCGGGTCTAATAAATTGCAAATATTTTTTACATACAAAAGAAACATAAAGTCACTAATACATACGCTTTAAATATAGATATGACCTATTTCAAGCTAAACTTAATTTCAATTTTTAACAGTTTATTCTTTTAAACAGAAAAAGGCTCTGAGACATAAAGGAAGAAAACTATGTTCAATTCCGTACATTTTTTTAATATACCATAGCATACCGAGGATAGAATTAAACCACTTTAGGATCCTTGATAATTGTCTTTTTACGGGTCTCTCATAAGAAGTTTAGTTTAGTTTGGAGTGCTACGGTCTACTTTTTGCAACACGAGTGCTAATGAGATCGGGAACTACAGCTTAAAGCCGATTCCGAACAGCTACGAACATCCATGCAGCTGTGGGATTCGAAACCACGAACTCCGGTACCGAAGACCAGCACTCTAGCCAATCTTACATCGTTCGGCTTCCCACAAGAAGTAGAAAATATAAAATAGTAAAACAAAACCAAATGATGTGAAAAACTGAAAAAAAATTTTTAGATTTTATTAATTAAATATATTTAATACAGTAGAACCTCAATTATCCTAAGTAATTAGGACCTAACCAACTTCGAATGATAGAAAATTTTCGGATAATCAAGAATTCATCAATAACCATCTAGTTGAATATGTAGTATCGTTATTTGTGCAATAACATTCGATTGTTCTTTGATTCGACAGCATGACCTTCAAATGTCGAAATAGGGTGTGTGTTTTTTTTGTTGTTGTTGTTGTTTGTTTAAAACAGGGAAGTTTGAAAGTGAGGAAGAGTTCACTCATACCGAGAATTGTGCTTGAGAGAAGGAATTCTAAAAAAGGGAATTCCAAAATATTTATCCTTACTCATAGTTTGGAAAGAACGGCTTGCATACAAAAGGAATTTGGAGAAAAAGAAAAATTTAAAACTGCATGTTTGTAAAGAGAAAATTTTGGATGATAGTACACAGTGAAGAAAAATGTGAAGAAGAAACCGACTTCTGTTAACTGAGAGTTTTTGTTAATCGAGGTTCTACTGTATATAATTTTATAGAAAATTGTGATTAGTTTGTTTATATTTTTTTAAAATATTTAAATATGTTTACAATTGTTTAAATTTGTTTTACTAAATATCTAGCAGAAGAAAGTAAATATGAATAAACTTTTTAAAAATATTTGTTTTTATTTTTTTATTCAATTTTATCAATTATTTCATCACAATTAATATTAAGCAAAGCATTTTCTTCTATGAATGTAATTGCTAAAGACCATAATTTTGATTGACTCAATGAATTTTGCAAATAGTTTTTACACGTTGTAATGCTGAAAATGAGCTTTCACTAAATACATTTTATGTAGGCAAAATTAAATATATTTGAAATAATATATTTATAGTTGAAAATGTTGATACTACATTAGAGTACTTTAAAAATAGCAACTAAACTAGGATACTGTTGTGCCAGCACTATTACATATGTAAACTGCTAGTACGAAATAAACCTTTAACCATATAAAAAGCAGTGTATTTTTGTCAATTTGGTTACTGTGTACAGTTTTCTAACAGGAAATGTATGTCTTATTTACAAAATAGCAGTTTGAACAAACCCTTCAAAAAACCGGAGCCTAGATATTTGTTTCATTTTTCTATGCAATGATCATTCTTGCAATTGCCAAATAATATTTACAGTAAAACCCCTCTATATCAATATGCGGGAGCAAAGAATTTGCATAGAATACCGTCTTAATATCCTATCGATTTACCGATATTCCTTACAGGAATAAACCTATATAAAATAATTTTCTCACGAAAAACCATTTTTTCCTATTCCTCAACAACAATTTTTCAGTTTTGAGATACCGGGGGAAAAACATGGATAAATTTTTAACATCGAAATAATAAAGTTATGGTTTTTCCAAGAGTTAGTAACTAAGATATTTTGCACGTCGACTTAGATAAAAAAGGAAAACGACGCTGAAGAACTTGGTAAAACAAATAGAGGTTAATAGCATTCTTTATTGACAACCCCTGAAGCACTTCACTCTTTTAAGTATCTAAGAATATTTTTTTCAAACCTTACATCCCTAACATAATATATAATATAATATAATTTTATATGTATATAATATATTATTATATAAATAATATATTTATTATAATATATTTATATATAACATTAATATAAAATAATTTTCTGACAAAAAAACATTTTTTCCTTTTCCTCTACAACGATCTTTGAGTTCTGAGATACCGGGGGTAAAAACATGGAGACAATTTTAACAAATAATGAAGTTATTGTTTTTCCAAGAGTTAGTAACTGAGATATTTAGCACGTCATCTTAGATAAAAAGGAAAATGACTCTGAAGAACATGGTAAACAAAAACAGATTCCTATCATACTTTATTGACAACCTCTGAAGCACTTCACTCTTTTAAGTATCTAAAGGATTTTTATTTTTCAAGCCTTGCATCCCTAACATAATATATAATTTAATATAATTTTATATGTATATAATATATTATTATATAAATAATATATTTATTGTGATATATTTATATATAATATTAATATAAAATAGATTTCTGACAAAAAACCATTTTTTCCTATTCTTCTACAACGATCTTTCAGTTTTGAGATACCGGAGGAAAAAAACATAGATAAAATTTTAACATCAAAGTAATGAAGTTATGGTTTTTCCAACAGTTAGTAACTAAGATATTTTCCACATCATCTTAGATAAAAAAGGAAAACAAAGCTGAAGAACTTGGTAAAGCAAATACAGATCAATAGCATTCTTTATTGACAACCCCCGAAGCACTTCAGTCTTTTAAGTATCTAAAGATGTTTTTTTCAAGCCTTGCATCCTTAATATAATATATAATATAATATAATTTTATATGTATATAATATAATATTATATATATAATATATTTATTATATATTATATATATAATAAATGTATTATATATATAATAATATATTTATATATATTTATACATAATATACTAATATAAAATAATTTTCTCACAAAAAACCATTTTTTCCTATTCTTCTACAACGATCTTTGAGTTTTGAGATACCGGGGGGAAAAACATGGATAAAATTTTAACAACGAAATAACTAAGTTATGGTTTTTCCAAGAGTTAGTCACTAAGATATTTTGCACGTCATCTTAGATAAAAAGGAAAATGACGCTGAAGAACTTGGTAAAACAAATACGGGTTCCTAGCATTCTTTATTGACAACCCCTGAAGCACTTCACTCTTTTAAGTATCTAAGGATATTTTTTCAATCCTTACATTCGTAACATAATATATAATATAATATAATTTTATATGTATATAATATATTATTATATATATAATATATTTATTATAATATATTTATATATAATATTAATATAAAATAATTTTCTCACGAAAAAAAAATTTTCTATTCCTCTACAACGATTTTGCAGTTTTGAGATACCGGAGGAAAAAAACATCGATAAAATTTTATCAGTGAAATAATGAAGTTATGGTTTTTCCCAGTGTTAGAAACTAAGATATTTAGCACATCTTAGATAAAAAGGAAAACGATGCTGAAGAACTTGATAAAGCAAATTCAGATTCCTAGCATTCTTTGGTTTGGTTTGGAGTGCTACGGTCTACTTTTTGCAACACGAGGGTTAATGAGACCGGGACCTACAGCTTAAAGCCGATTTCGAACGGCTACGAACATCCATGGCACAGCGGGTTTCGAACCCACGAACTCCGGTACCAAAAGCCAGCACCCTAACCAATAGGCCATCATTCGGCCCTAGCATTCTTTATTGACAACCCCTGAAGCACTTCACTCTTTTAACTATCTAAGGATATTTTTTTCAAGCCTTACATCCCTAACATGATATATAATATAATATAATTATATATGCATACAATATATTATTATATATATATTATATTTAGTATAATATATTTATATATAACATTAATATAAAATACTTTTCTCACAAAAAACATTTTTCCTATTCCTCTAAAACGATTTTTCAGTTTTGAGGTACCGGAGGAAAAAACATGGATAACATTTTAAGAGTGAAATAATGAAGTTATGGTTTTTCCAATAGTTGGTAATTGAGATATTTTGCACGTCATCTTAGATAAAAAAAAGGGGGGGGAAAGCTGAAGAACTTTGTAACTCAATTACAGATTCCTAGCATTCTTTTATTGACAACCTCTGAAACACTTCACTCTTTTAAGTATCTAAGGATATTTTTTTCAAGCTTTACATCCCTAACATAATATATAATATAATTTTATATGAATATAATATATTATTATATATAGAATATATTTATTATATAATATATATAAAATAAATGTATTATATATATAATAACAGATTTATATATATTTATATATAATACTAATAGAAAATAATTTTCTCATAAAAGCCATTTTTTCATATTCTTCTACAACGATTTTTCTGTTTTGAGATAGCGGGGGTAAAACATGGATAAAATTTTAACATCGAAATAATGAAGTTATGGTTTTTCCAAGAGTTGGTAACTAAGATATTTTTCACGTCATCTTAGATAAAAATGAAAATGACGCTGAAGAACTTGGTAAAACAAATACGGGTTCCTAGCATTCTTTATTGACAACCCCTGAAGCACTTCACTCTTTTAAGTATCTAAGGATATATTTTTCAAGCCTTACATCCCTAACATAATATATAATATAATATAATTTTATATGTATATAATATATTATTATATATCTAATATATTTATATATATTTATATATATTTATATATAATATTAATATAAAATAATTTTCTCATAAAAAGCCATTTTTTCCTATTCTTCTACAACGATTTTTCAGTTTTGAGATGCCGGTGAAAAAAACATGGATAATTTTATCAGTGAAATAATAAAATTATGGTTTTCCCTAGAGTTAGAAACTAAGATATTTAGCACGTCATCTTAGATAAAAAGGAAAACGACATTGAAGAACTTAGTAAAACAAATACAGGTTCCTAGCATTCTTTATTGACAACCCCTGAAGCACTTCACTACACTTTCTTTTAAGGATATATTAGACTTTTAACCCTAACATAATCATTTAATTCTTTATTGACAAATGCACTTCACTCTTTTAATATCTAATATATTTTTTTTCAATATAATATATTTATTATATATTATATATATAATAAATGTATTATATATATATATATATATATAATATATTTATATATAATATTAATATAAAATAATTTTCTCACAAAAAGCCATTTTTTCCTATTCCTTTAGAACGATTTTTCAGTTTTGAGATACCGGAGGAAAAAACATGGATAAAATTTTAACATCGAAATAATGAAGTTATGGTTTTTCCAAGAGTTAGTGACTAAAATATTTTGCACGTCATCTTAGATAAAAAGGAAAACGACATTGAAGAACTTAGTAAAACAAATACAGGTTCCTAGCATTCTTTATTGACAACCTCTGAAGCACTTCACTCTTTTAAGTATCTAAGGATATATTTTTCAAGCCTTACATTCCTAACATAATATATAATATAATATAATTTTTTATGTATATATTATTATATATATAATATATTTATTATATATTATATATATAATAAATGTATTATATATATAATAACAATTATATATATTTATATATAATAAATAGAAAATAATTTTCTCATAAAAGCCATTTTTTCATATTCTTTACAAACGATTTTTCAGTTTTGAGATACCGGAGGAAAAAACATGGATAAAATTTTAACATCGAAATAATGAAGTTATGGTTTTTCCAAGAGTTAGTGACTAAAATATTTTGCACGTCATCTTAGATAAAAAGGAAAACGACGCTGAAGACCTTGGTAAAGCAAATACCGTTTCCTAGCAGTCTTTATTGACAACGCCTGAAGCACTTCACTCTTTTAAGTATCTAAGGATATTTTTTCAAGCCTTACATCCCTAACATAATGTATAATATAATATAATTTTTTATGTATATATTATTATATATATAATATATTTATTATATATTATATATATAATAAATGTATTATATATATATATAATATATTTATATATAATATTAATATAAAATTATTTTCTCACAAAAAGCCATTTTTTCCTATTCCTTTAGAACGATTTTTCAGTTTTGAGATACCGGAGGAAAAAACATGGATAAAATTTTCATCGAAATAATGAAGTTATAGGCTTCCAAAATGATGACTAAAATATTTTGCACGTCATCTTAGATAAAAAGGAAAACGACGCTGAAGACCTTGGTAAAGCAAATACCGTTTCCTAGCAGTCTTTATTGACAACGCCTGAAGCACTTCACTCTTTTAAGTATCTAAGGATATTTTTTCAAGCCTTACATCCCTAACATGTTATCGTTTACGGGATTAAAAATCTATTCATACTTTGTTAATTTATTTAACAGTCGAAATATTATTAAGCTGAAACAAAAATATAACGAATTTATTTTAATAAATGAGTCTCTCTGTTATGTGAATTTTGTTACATGTCTTTGATTTCAATTTTGATGTACTTTGACAATAGATTTAACAATTAGATATTTTTAAAATAATTATTATTGGATCCAAAATGTATCAAACTATTACATACCAGTGACTTTACCAGGCTTTGGGTAACACAAATAGTTAAGACATCAGATACAAATGAGCCGTTTGCAGACTTGTTTTATTTACAATTTATTTTTTCACAATATGTGACCATAAAATATCCAATCTCAATATGGAGCTTTTAATATGGGAAGAAATCGCTGATGACGCTTTCCTCATGAACAACAAAAGAATGGAGATTTTTCTGCCTCGACTGAAGTAGACGAAGGAGCCTCAAAATCTGCTGAGCAAAAATCCAAAGACTGCTGTTGCCAACGAAGAATGCCCCCAAAGCAACCCCATGTCCAATTCGAAAGACTCACTGACATCCTCGCGGTACAAACTCATGTTACGCAAACCTGCGAACAAATCACCACTTTTATTTTTTGTTTATTTGAGTTAATGTGAAAAAAAAAATATTATATTATCCCTTCTTAACTAATGTTTTAAACGTATCATTTTGACCACAATATGCCAGTACACTTAATGTACTGGACTTAATTCTCTAATCTTCTAATGTTATACTATTGAATATTTTAGTCTCCTTACTGATCTCGGAACCTTATCTTTGAAAACCTATTCTTAATCATTGTTAACCATTCCTCATTATCGTGTTTCAATTATCTGATATTCTCCACCATGCGTTACAGAACTGGTTAGAGGGCTCAAAAAGAAAAATACTCAGAATTTGAATGTTTAAATCAAGAAACTTTTTTTCCAACGCAGCAGGCGATACAGACATTATCCTAACGAAGGCTGCGAACCTGTTACTCATTTAGCACATTACTCATTTACTCATTTAAGAACATTAGCCCCGCTGGGTCCCCGTAATTTAGAACCAGGGACCAAGCAGAAGACTCCCCCAGGCTTTGGCATGCCACCCCCAGAGGTATCGTTTGAGAACTTGGAGGACTTTGTGACCATGAACAAATTTTCGTGCCTCAGTCTCCTTTAGCGAACACGGCGGATCTTAGGCGGGCTCCAGAACCAGCCCCGAACCTCCAACCTTTCATTTACGAGCCGACTGAGCAACTGCGGCTCAAAAATCAAGAAACTAGGCATGGATATTTGTAGCCCTTCTAAATCAACTTTTAGAAGTTGGTCTCAGTCTGATAAGACCTCATGTTGTGTAATAATATACCATAGCTCTCAAAATCAAATCAAACTCTTAATACTTTTTAGGTCAGTAATTCTCAAACTTTTGAAATCATGTTGCATTTAAAAATTTATTGACAATAGGCATATTATATATAGATTATTCATAAATACATTATAACTAGTTGATGTACCAGGCAATACCAGGGTAAAAATTAAAGTATTAATGTTAAATTTTAATCATTTTAATTGTTAAATCAATTGTTGTAATCAATTATATTGTTACTCGATATAATATGTACCTCTATAACGGTAATTTTATCAGATGACCTAAGTATCGTTGTATCGAGGTTTTGCTCTATTATAAGTCATATCTTGCAATTCACTTCAATTACAGTCAAGGTGAAAGGACCTGAGGCACCCATTAATTCTCGGAAAGATTTAAAAGCATTTCCGTTGTCTCCGATAGTTTGGTCAACTTCCTTGTTTACTAAAACATCAATTCCCAGCAGCACCGAAAACCTGCCGAAACTTTAATCAACACGATGCTGTCACGAGAAACGACTGGAATTCTTGCGCCTGCGCTCTAAGGCCATTGATAAGTAATTCCACGCCTATCATTTCGTGTGGAATCTCTTGGTTTAATCTTCGGGGGGAAATGTTTAACTTACGCTTTCGAATTGATTTAGACGGAACCATTTTAATTATTATCGAGGAGCTTCAGATTTTATCCGATAAATGCGGTGCCTGGGAATAGATTTGTCTGACGGCTTAAAATGATTGCCCAAGAATAGATATCGACGTTATCGGGAGGAATATGTCTTTATTATGATCGTGGTAAAGAAATCGGGGCGGGGCTAAGGCACAAAGCTATCAGAATTTCAGTTTCCTTTATAAAATAAAACATCAAAAGTTTTATTGATATTACTCTTTAATTGAGTAATACCAGATGAAAAAAATACAGGAAGAATATCCAAACATCGATTAATTAAAATTACCCCCTGACGCATTGACTGTTTTTTATTTCTTGTGATTGTTAAAATTTCTCCACAAACAGAGCCGTAGGCAGTTTAGGTAGGGAGGGATTTACATTGAGGTGAACTATTTAGATATTTCACTATTTTCTTAACTTAAAAACATAACATTAAGCAAAAGATTATATTAAAATTTAATATCATCATCGTTCTCCTAGGGTGTACGGTTCTGTCCCCTCGATGACAAAAATTCAAAAACTGAATCTAAATTAATAAAAATTGTTTTTTTATATTTATTTATTATTTTTTAGGCCCTTTTCGGATTTTTAATGCAATTTATTTATTTTTAAAACATTTATTTTTATTTTTTCAAAATTTTCAATTTTTTCGATTTTGATCATTATTAATTAATATTTTTTGCTTATTTCGTACGGATGTCACTGGCCGCAAAAATATTTTATTTTTTTCTATCCCTAAACTCTCTACTCTCTAGTTTTGTGTTATGAACTCACGAATCCACCCTTCTATCTCTTTGCTCTTTTATGTGTTTATTTTTCGCTCGTTGTCATTTTTGTGCTTACTGACAGAAGCCTCTGGATTGAAGGGCTCGGCCCATATTGTCCAGTTGCCACATCACCTTTAAAGCCTTTAAAGCCTTTAAAATTTAGTATCAATAATAGCATTAAATTTAATTGATATTACTCTTTAATTGAGTAACACCAGATGAAAAAATACAGGAAGACTATCCAAAGATCGAGTAAATAAAATTACCTCCTGACGCATTGCATGTTTTTTATTTCTTGTCATTGTAAAAGTTTCTCCACAAACAGAGCCGTAGGCAGGATTTAGTTTCGGTAGGGAGGGATTTACATTGAGTTGAACTAATTCTATATTTCACTATTTTCTTAACTTAAAAACATAACATTAAGCAAAAGATTATATTAAAATTTAATATCAATAATAGCATTAAATTAAATTGATATTACTCTTTAATTGAGTAACACCAGATGAAAACAATACAGGAAGAATATCCAAACATCGAGTAATTAAAATTACCTCCTGACGCACTGCATGATTTTTATTTCTTGTCATCGTTAAAATTTCTCCACAAACAAAGCCGTAGGCAGGATTTATTTTCGGTAGGGAAGGATTTACATGGAGGTGAACTAATTATATATTTCACTATTTTCTTAACTTAAAACATAACATTAAGCAAAAGATTATATTAAAATTTAATATCAATAATAGCATTAAATTTAATTGATATTAGTCTTTAATTGAGTAACACCAGATGAAAAAAATACAGGAAGAATATCCAAACATCAAGTAATTAAAATTACCAGTTGACGAATTGACGGTTTTTTTTATTTCTTGTCATTGTAAAAGTTTCTCCACAAACAGAGCCGTAGGCAGGATTTAGTTTCGGTAGGGAGGGATTTACATTGAGTTGAACTAATTCTATATTTCACTATTTTCTTAACTTAAAAACATAACATTAAGCAAAAGATTATATTAAAATTTAATATCAATAATAGCATTAAATTAAATTGATATTACTCTTTAATTGAGTAACACCAGATGAAAATACAGGAAGAATATCCAAACATCAAGTAATTAAAATTACCTCCTGACGCATCATTGACTGTTTTTGATTTCTTGTCATTGTTAAAATTTCTCCACAAACAAAGCCGTAGGCAGGATTTAGTTTCAGTAGGCAGGGATTTACATTGAGGGGAACTATTTATATATTTCACTATTTTCTTACTTTAAAACATAACATTAAGCAAAAGATTATATTAAAATTTAATATCAATAATAGCATTAAATTAAATTGATATTACTCTTTAATTGAGTAACACCAGATGAAAATACAGGAAGAAAAACCCCCCCCCCCCCCCCCCCCAAGAATATCCAAACATCAAGTAATTAAAATTACCTCCTGACGCATCATTGACTGTTTTTGATTTCTTGTCATTGTTAAAATTTCTCCACAAACAAAGCCCTTGGCAGTATTTAGTTTACGGTGGGAGGAATTTACATTGAGGTTAACTATTTATATATTTCACTATTTTCTTAACTTAAAAACATAACATTAAGCAAAAGATTATATTAAAATTCAATATCAATAATAGCATTAAATTTAATTGATATTAATTTTTAATTGAGTAACACCAGATGAAAAAAATACAGGAAGAATATCCAAACATCGAGTAATTAAAATTACCCCCTGACGCATTGACTTTTTTTATTTCTTGTCATTGTTAAAATTTCTCCACAAACAAAGCCGTAGGCAGGATTTAGTTTCGGTAGGAAGGGATTTACGTAGAGGTGAACTATTTATATATTTCACTATTTTCTTAACTTAAAAACATAACATTAAGCAAAAGATTATATTAAAATTTAATATCAATAATAGCATTAAATTTAATTGATATTACTCTTTAATTGAGTAACACCAGATGAAAAAAATACAGGAAGAATATCCAAACATAGAGTAATTAAAATTACCCTCTGACGCATTGCATGTTTTTTATTTCTTGTCAGTGTTAAAATTTCTCCACAAACAAAGCCGTAGGCAGGATTTAGTTTCGGTAGGGAGGGATTTACGTAGAGGTGAACTATTTATATATTTCATTATTTTCTTAACTTAAAAACATAACATTAAGCAAAAGATTATATTAAAATTTAATATCAATAATAGCATTAAATTTAATTGATATTACTCTTTAATTGAGTAACACCAGATGAAAAAAATACAGGAAGAATATCCAAACATCGAGTAATTAAAATTACCCCTGACGCATTGCATGTTTTTTATTTCTTGTCATTGTTAAAATTTCTCCACGAACAAAGCCTTAGGCAGGATTTAGTTTCAGTTGAGAGGGATTTACGTTGAGGTGAATTATTTATATATTTCCCTATTTTCTTAACTTAAAAACATAACATTAAGCAAAAGATTATATTAAAATTTAATATCAATAATAGCATTAAATTTAATTGATATTAGTCTTTAATTGAGTAACACCAGATGAAAAAAATACAGGAAGAATATCCAAACATCGAATAATTAAAATTACCCCCTGACGCATTGACTTTTTTTATTTCTTGTCATTGTTGTTAAAATTTCTCCACGAACAAAGCCTTAGGCAGGATTTAGTTTCAGTTGAGAGGGATTTACGTTGAGGTGAATTATTTATATATTTCACTATTTTCTTAACTTAAAACATAACATTAAGCAAAAGATTATATTAAAATTTAATATCAATAATAGCATTAAATTTAATTGATATTACTCTTTAATTGAGTAACACCAGATGAAAAAAATACAGGAAGAATATCCAAACATCGAGAAATTAAAATTACCCCTGACGCATTGCATGTTTTTTATTTCTTGTCATTGTTAAAATTTCTCCAAAAACAGAGCCGTTGGCAGTATTTAGTTTCGGGTGAGAGGGATTTACATTGAGGTGAATTAAATATAAATTTTCCTATTTTCTTAACTTAAAAACATAACATTTAGGAAAAGATTATATTAAAATTTAATATTAATAATAGCATTATAAATTACATAAAATTTAATATTAATATTTAACTATCAATATTACTATTAGCATTAAAATATACATTAAAAAAGTATATTAATATTTAATATTAATAATACCTTTAAAATAGTATATAAAATTAAGTATTAAATGTATTTAGTATTTAGTAATAAAACTTATTTAGTATCTTAAAGTCCGTGCACAGTCTTATCGTGTAATATGTTTAAAAAATTAATGAGTGGTTTGGATCTTCATTTATTCCTTATAGACGAGCTTACCTTTGTAGTCTCTGCTCATTATCGGGTTTGACAACATTAACAGGGACCATGACGGAACTCTCGTAGGTCAGCTGTAGCTCAGTAGCTATTGTGGTTATTGTCGTGATATCTGGTCTTCAGTATCATGCTGTTGTATGTCTTCGTGATGGGTCAGCATAAGAATTAACTTGCCTTATACCCTGTATTACACAAAGCAACTATTCCGCAAGCAAAAACTAATGAGACCAGAAAGCTGATTCCGAACGACTACAAACATCCATGTCAAAAGAGGAATTCAAACCCAAGAGCTCCATAAACAGCAAGTAGCTCTCTACCTATTCACTTATCGTTCGGCTGCAGAAAATTCACCAGAAAAGTATGGTTTTAAAGAGTATTATTGTTGTTAGGAATATCGTTAAATTGATGTTACTTTAAAATTGTATAGCACGTATATTCGTCGTAACAGTTATAGAGGGTTTTCTCATTGTATCGGACACTGTTACATAGAGGTTCTACTTTATACATTTTATTTGGCACTTCAAACAACCTTGATGAGCAAGTCTTTATGCACCACCAGATCTTTTTAACTTTGCCTTGTTTATCAAGAAAGGTTTTTAATTGATTATGTCATTTTAAATAAGGGTAATTGTAAAAAGGCTTAAAAATTGAGTTACATGATTTCGTAATAAAGTGATTTTCCTAATACGGTGAGCCTAAAAATGACCTAGTCATTATGTATATAAAAAAGGGAGCAGGTAAGTAAACATACTTGTTTTCGATTTGGTGATAGATTTTATGAAGATTATAATAATTTATGTCTTGTAATATCAAAACGAAATATAATTTTATAAATATAGAGTTATGTTAAATAGTGAAAATATTCCCCTGAAACAAGTAAAATTTATTTGTGCTGAATCGAACAATCGGATATTCTAGCAAAGATGTTTTTATCCAGAAACGTACTAGGCTCCTGTGAAGATTAACTAGTTGTATTAGAAAGTCAAATCGAAGCAGTCAATTTATTTTCCAACATCTAGATTTTATTTCGAGACAGAGCAAAAACTACTACCGTACAACTAAACATACAAGTAAAAGATTATTTACACTAAACATTTTTATCATTTCAATTATTTATCTAAATTCCAAAGAACCTAGCTTACAAGTCCAGAGTCTAACATTACCTCCGATGTTCTTCCTAATATCACTTACCTTCTACATAAATGGTACTCACTCGCCGATTAGAATTACTCGCCTTGAGTAACCAGGCAGACTGCTCGCTGACAAACATCTCGGGCCCTCCATCTTCAGTACCTAGTTCCTTTCTTTGAGTGAAAAGTAGAATATAGGAAATAAAATTTAAAATAAAAAAAGTCTCACATATCTTCCATGAAAGAAAATTCCGTAGGCGAATTAATGAACAAATATTCTTCAAAGTCTCCCAAAACTAAAGAATGCAATATGTCTTGAATATCGGAGTAAACACGCATTGTTATGAACACGCCTTCTGTTTTTCTTTTCAAAAACATTCAAGCTCAATTCTTTACAATACCTTCAGGTAAGATGCGAACATTCTCTCTGTTAATTAATTTGCAATCGATATCTTTAAGAAAAAAATTCATGTGTGCATTACTTGCCTTAGGACAAATAAAATTTTCTGTCTGGTTCATCCAACTCACAATGGGGGACCAGGCCAAACATGTTAAAAATCAATAGTGCATGTAATGATTTTTAACAGGACAACTGCGTGGACAATTCTTCATTTTGAATTTGAGTATAGACAAATTTTAGACACATTATTTTTTTTCTAAATTTATATTCAAGCTTTTACCATTATTGACTGTTTGGCGTAATTTTCAAACAATCTACTGCAGCCAGCAGATAATGAGGGGTCTTTATTGCAGCTATTCTAGCATAACGCAATTATTCTCCTAGCTTTAACTCTCCCTTAATGGCTAATTAATAACTCATCAATAACCAGGAGTAGAAGTTAACGAAATAAGAGTATCCCTTGGCGCAGTTTCACATTGAAATTTCTCTGCTCTCACAATGGCTATTTTTCTGCTTAGTATCATAGATTAAACTCGTTTGTAAGGAGGTAATACTTCTGAATAGTAATATTCCTTTAAAATTTAGACCAGTTATAACAGTTCGCTTGTAGAATAACATATATGAAATTTTATTGTATTAGTTGAAACTTCATAGATAGTCTAACAATAGCTAGGTTCTTTTTGCCTAATCCTCTGGAGGCACAATTTTTTTCATCCAAATGGCTGTTCAAAGGCTGGTACAATTTTTTTTATCCCAATGGCTGGCCAAATTTTCTGTCTTATTCTTCCTACTCACAATGGTGGACCAGGCCAAACATGTTAAAAATCAATAGTGAATGTAATGATTTTTAACAGGACAACTGCGTCTACAATTCTTCATTTTGAATTTGATAAATATAGACAAACTTTAAACGTATATTTTTTTTCTAAATTTATATTTAATCTTTTACCATTATTGACTGTTTGGCGTAATTTTCAAACTGTCGACTGCAGCCAGCAGATAATGAGGGGTCTTTATTGTAGCTATTCTAGCATAACGCAATTATTCTCCTAACTTTAACTCTCACTTAATGGTTAATTAATAACTCATCAATAACCAAGAGTAGAAGTTAACGGAATAAGAGTATCCCTTGTCGCAGTTTCACAATGAAATTTCTCTCCTCTTACAAAGGCTATTTTTCTGCTTAGTATGATAGATTAAACTCGTTTGTAAGGAGATAATACTTCTGAATAGTAATATTCCTTTAAAATATAGACCAGTTATAATATTTCGCTTGTAGAATGACATCATATGAAATTTAATTCTATTAGTTGAACTTTCATAGATACTCTAACAATAGCTAGGTTCTTTTTGCCTAATCCTCTGAAGGCACAATTTTTTTATCCATATGGCTGTCCAAAGGCTGGCACAATTTTTTTTTATCCAAATGGCTGGCCAAATTTTTTGTCTTGTTCTTCCAACTCAAATAGTGGACCAGGCCAACCATATTAAAAATCAATAGTGCATGTAATGATTTTAATAGGACAACTACGTCGACAATTCTTCATTTTGAATTTGAGTATAGACAAACTTTAGACGTATGCTTTTTTCCTAAATTTATGTTCAAGCTTTTACCATTATTGACTGTTTAGCATAATTTTCAAACAATCTACTGTAGCCAGCAGATAATGAGGGGCCTTTATTGCAGCTATTCTAGCATAACGCAATTATTCTCCGAACTTTAACTCTCACTTAATGGCTAATTAATAACTCATCAATAACCAGGAGTAGAAGTTAACGGAATAAGAGTATCCCTTGGCGCAGTTTCACATTGAAATTTCTCTCCTCTCACAATGGCTATTTTTCTGCTTAGTAAGATAGATTAAACTCTTTTGAAAGGAGATAATGCTTCTGAATAGTAATATTCCTTTAAAATCTAACAGAGTTACAACAGTTCACTTGTAGAATGATATAGTATGAAATTTAATTCTATTTGTTGAAACTTTATAGATTACTCTATCAATAGCTAGGTTCTTTTAACCTAATCATCTGAAGCCACAATTTTTTTTATCCAAATGAATGCATGAGTTGAATGATTTTTTATGCGTAAATTTACAGTTGCTCCATATTTTAAAAGTTATACGCGTACTTGAGTGTTAACACATAGTGTATGGGTACATTGTACCGCGAGAGGGCGTTTCGAGTGTAAATTTAGTTATTTAGTTAAATCTCAATAGATCGAAAATTATTTAATTTTTTAACCAACTTTTCGTATTTTATATTGAAATATATAAACAAATATATAAGTAGACAAATAAACAAATATATATATGAATAAATATATATATATATATATATATATATATATATATATATTTATATATTCCAGAATCTATGTAGTAGACAAGAACATTCGGCTTCGTTTTCCCATATATACCGTTATTTTTGTACCCACAAACAAACGATATTGTTACGCTAACCCATACTAGTACGTAACCAGCGCTCAAGTATCAATCATCAGAAAACGTACTAGTACGTGTCCCGCATACAATGTGTTAAAAGATGTAACATATTTTTGTAGCAAAGATTTTTTGTTATGCAATTTGATTAAGAACAACTTATGAAAAGAATTTATTTTAAGACAAACCATAGAGACAAAATTATAATGATAAATCTGGATAAATTACGATTTGACTATGTTGAATACAAATATTATATGCTAGGGAAATATTATGTATCAATGAAATTCTATTATTATATTAATAATTAAATATGAATTAAGAAAATTACTTAATATTTACAAAAATTTTTTTGTTTTGTTTTGTTTTTTGTTTTTTTTTTCAGACTTCATTTTTAGAATAACGTAGTAAATTTGAAAACAAGGTTTAACACAAATCCAAGTCTTGTTTTATCACTCTTTATTTTATATTGTACCCCAAATCCAAGTTGCTCTTCATATTATTTGCCAATTACAAAATTTTTGGGAGAACATTATAGGCGAGGGTCTTCATTTTTGGATTTGGAGACATGGTTTTTCATAATAAGGAGCTGTCAATCTCATAGGTACAGAATAGAATAAGATCTTCCCTGTATATTATTAGAATCTCCATTTAAACTATTTTCGATTGTTCAATGAAATTACTCAATACTTACAAAAATTACTCTTTAAATTAAATTTAATGTGATAAATCTAAAAACAAGATTCAGCACAAATCCCATATTTTATACTTAACCCTAAATTTGCTTTATTTTTCAAATTATTTTGTCAGTAGCGGTATTTTTTATATATACATATATGTATATATATATATATATATATATATATATATATATATATATATATATATATATATATATATATATATATATATATATATATATATGTATATATATATATATATATATATATATATATGTGTGTGTGTGTGTGTGTGTGTACTTGATGAGGTGCAAGACCTGATCGTATTACTATACCATGTATAGAAATGTTTTAATCAACTTTGTCCTTTTAAGCAATAAAAAATTGACATCCGTATAAAAATATATATATTTTTTATTTTTATTTATTTATTTTTTTATTTTTTATTTTATTTTTTATTACGTTTACTTCATTGACAAGCAGCCAAAATTGGTGACTTGGCAACATTATATGCCATTATTCCAGATCATGTGACACTCACTTTCATTATACATTTCCGTCACACTAATTTTACTCTAAATGCAAGTGAACCTATCAAATACTTGGTCATTGATATATGTAGTGTGTATGTTTTGTCTATATGTCCCTGTGTATTATACCTCTGAACCATCATACTTGTTTAACATAAATTGTTTTTTTAATTATTTTGCAGGTTATAAGTTTAGAAGGATGGACAGACATAATGTATTATGTACAAGATGCTCACTCCTTTTGGGATTTTACCTATTTCGTTCTACTAATTGTGGTATGATTTCTTTTTATGTTTATGTACAGAATGTGTCTATCACAATTTCATTTCCTACTATAAAATATCACTTAAAACGCATCGTTTTCACAAATTTTCCCTAGACAAGTTTTATTATACTTTCAATTGTGCATTACGTCCAAGCAGTTAAACTCAGTGTAGAATTTATGTAATAGTTTCACTGATGATTCTGAGTACAATTCGATGGTGATAAACTATAACTGCTTTGTATAAGAACTTTACGTTTGGCAAATCAGTTTCTACCTATCCCTTAACTCTGTCTGTTGATTCGTAATCTTAAATAAATCTAATTTTTATAAAGGAATTGTATTTTAAATATATTTTTATTCTCTAATATTCTCTAATATTCTCTAAGGTTCTTAGAGTAATCCATACTTTTTCTTCTTTTTCTAAGAATACTCTTTTTTAAGCATATTTTATTATAAATTTAAGATTACAAAGCATTTTTAGAAATTATTTGCCGAAATTTATGAAATTCTTTTTACATATACATTAAAATATAACTAAATAAGTTACATTCAATTTCAAAAATTGAATATTTTATCAAATAATTCAGTTTTTAAACTATTTTGTTAGTTGTTAAAAGACTTTTTGTGCTTTAAGTTTCTCCTTCCATTTTAGCCTTACATAAAATATCTTTTCAAAATTTCAGTGTTATTTTCCATGGAAGATATAATTAGTTTGTAGAGAATAGTTATCTATAAATTAAATTTTCGTAAAAAATTTTAACTTTTCTTAATTATGTTTTAATGATCCTTAGGTAGTTGAATTCTAAAACGGTTTTACTGATTTATTTTAATGTATAATAAGATAGTTTGGTAAACATTTTGTAGAATCTCTGAAAAATAGAATCGCAAAAATTATCTTAATTTAAAAAAATTTCATAAGGAATGCATTTTTTAAATATTATTTGATTTTAAGAGTAGTTTTTAGTATGTCTCATTATCTTGTATTTCAAATAAAAATTTTACGGAATTTTATAACTTTAAGTTAATTACAAATTAAGATATTTCCTAACATTTATGATTCGCATGAAACCAAAACTTACTGTATCTTACTGCTAAATATCTTTAGCTTACACGCAGAAAAATATATTGAAGTAAGTCACCATTTACACTACACACGAAAACAAAACATTACTTTGGTATAATGGAGAGATATTAAAGGATTCAAATTTATGGATTTCTACACTCATATACATTAAAATATGACTAAATAAATCACGTTTAATTTGTAAAAATTGGATATTTTTTCCAATAATTCAATTTTTTAACTATTTTGTTGGTTGTTAAAAGGCTTCTTGTGCATTAACTTTTAAATTTTTCTTCCATTTTAGCCTTACAATACTTAAAATATCTTTTCAAAATTAAGTATTATTTTTTATGAAAAATATAATTAGTTCGTAGAGAATATTTATAAACCTATAAATTAAATTTTCATAAAAATTTAAACTTTTCTAAATTGATTTGTACTGATTTATTTTAGTGCATCATAAGAGAGTTTTGTAAACATTTTGTAGAATCTATGAAAAATGGAATCACAAAGATTATCTTAATAAAACTTTCATAAGGAATACGTTTTTTTTTTTTAAATATTATGTGATTTTAAGAATAATTGTTAGTATGTTTCACTTACTTGCATTTCAAATAAAATTTTTGCGAAATTTTATAACTTTAAGTTAATTACAAATTAAAAACGCAGAAAAATATATTGAAGTAAGTCACCATTTAACACTACACATGAAAACATCACTTTATTATAATGGAGAGATATTATAAAATTTATAAAGGATTTCAAATTTATGAATTTCTACACTCATATACATTAAAGTATAACTAAATAAATCACTTTTAATTTGTAAAAATTGAAGAACTGTTAGAATAATTTATTTTTTAAACTATTTCGTTATTTGTTAAAAGTCTTCTTGAGCTTTAACTTTTAATTTTTTCTTCCATTTTAGCCACACATAAAATATCTTTTCAAAATTTAAGTATAATTTTCTATGGAAAATATAATTAGTTTGTAGAGAATATTTATAAATCTATAAATTAAATTTTCATAAAAAATTTTAACTTTTCTTAGTTAAGTTTTAATGATATTTGTGTAGTTGAAATCTAAAACGGTTGAACTGATTTATTTTAATGTATAATAGAGAGTATGGTAAATATTTTGTAGAATCTATGAAAAATAGAATCGCAAAGATTATCTTAATTAACAATCATTTCATAAGGAATAATTTTTTTTAAATATTATTTGATTTTAAGAATAATTTTAAGTACGTCTCGTTTATTGTATTTCAAATAAAATTTTTACGAAATGACATAACTTTGAGTTAATTAGAAATCAATATATTTTATAACATCTACAAATTCTATGGAGACTAAATTTTCTGTATCTTACTGCTAAATGTCTTTAGTTTACAAGCAGAAATATATATTGTATTAAGTTAGTTTTTGTAAAGAATATATATATATATATATATATATATAAATTAAATTTTCATAAAAATTTTTAACTTTTTTGAATTAAGTTTTAATGATCTTTTTGAAGTTAAAATCTAAAACAGCTGTACTGATTTATTTTAATGTATAATAAGAGAGTTTTCTAAACATTTTGTAGAATCTATGAAAAATGGAATCACAAAGATTATCTTAAAAACTAACATAAATTTAATAATGAATAATTGTTTTAAATATTATTTGATTTTGAGAATAATTTTATTATGTTTTATTTACTTGCATTTCAAATAAAATTTTTGCGAAATTTTATAACGTTAAGTTAATTACAAATTAAAATATTTCACAACTTCTACAATTCCTATGAATACAAAACTTTATGTATTTTACTGCTAAATATCTTTAGCTTACAAGCAGAAAAATATATTGAAGTAAGTCACCATTTACACTACACACGAAAACATTACTTTGTTATAATGGAGAGATATTAAAGAATTTATAAAGGATTTCAAATTTATGGAATTCTACACTCATATACATTAAAATATGACTAAATAAATCACGTTTAATTTGTAAAAATTGGATATTTTTTCCAATTATTCAATGTTTAAACTATTTTCTTAGTTGTTAAAAGGCTTCTTGTGCATTAATTTTTAAATTTTTCATCTATTTTAGCCTTACAATACTTAAATTATCTTTTCAAAATTTAGGTATTATTTTTTATAAAAAATATAATTAGATTGTAGAAAATATTTATATATCTATAAATTAAGTTTTCTTATAAAAAAATTTAACTTTACCAAATTAAATTTTAATGATCTTTGTGAAGTTGAAATCTAAAACAGTTGTACTGATTTATTTTAATGTGTAATAAGAGAGTTTGGCAAAAATTTTGTAGAATCTATGAAAAATAGAATCACAAAGATTACCTTAAAAATTAACAAACATTTCATACGGAATAATTTTTTTTAATATTATTTGATTTTAAGAATAATTTTTAGTAGGCTTCATTTATTGTATTTCAAATAAAATTTTTAAGAAATAGTATAACTTTAAGTTAATTAGAAATCAATATATTTCATAACAAATTCTATGAAAACGAAATTTTCTGTATCTTACTGCTAAATGTCTTTAGCTTTGCTAAATATCTTTAGTTTACACGCATAAAAATATATTGAAGTAAGTTAGTTTGTAGACAATATTTATATATCTATAAATTAAATTTTCATAAAATTTTTTAACTTTTCTTAATTAAGTTTTAATAATCTTTGTGAAGTTGAAATTTAAAAACGTTGTACTGATTTATTTTAATGTATAATATGAGAGTTTTGTAAACAGTTTGTAGAATCTATGGAAAATAGAATCACAAAGATTATCTTAAAAATTAACAAAAATTTCATAAGGAATAAATTTTTTAAAATATTATTTAATTTTAAAAATAATCTTAGTATGTTTCATTTACTTGTATTTCAAATAAAATTTTTGCAAAATTTTATAACTTTAAGTAAATTACAAATTAAAATATTTCATAACATCTACATTCCTATGAAGCCAAAACATACTGTATCTTACTGCTAAATATCTTTAACTTTGCTAAATATCTTTAGATATAAACTTACTGATAAATATCTTTAGCTTACACTCAGAAAAATATAGTGAAGTAAATCATCATTTAATACTAGACACAAAAAATCACTTTGGTATAAATTAAAGATATTAAAAGATTTATGTTATAATAACATTAAAGTATATAAACTATTTTAAGCATTAAAAAGGATGTATGTAAAGATTCATATCTTAACTAAACTTAGTTAAATTAGAAGAAGTGACTACCGAGAGTTGAATTTCCTGTGGGATAATGATTAAACTTACGGAACACTTTTACATGAAATGATCTAAGAAGGAATATGATTGTTAGTATGTTACCCATACTTAATGTTAAGCTAGGGGAATTCCACTCGCAGTATATTCCTTTTCAAGGTTTAAAGTATGTGTAATTTTTAATTCTGCATTTTGTATTCTAAAGAATTAAGTATAATGAAATATTACTTAAATATTGTTATTTCGTATAATTTTAAGAGAGATTTTTCAGTTTTTGAAAATGGTTGAAACCAATAAAAATCTATTCACAGAGTGTTTGGTGGTATATAAACATTTTAAAAATACGTGCTCTAAAATCTCTTATTAGGAATAAAACTGACAGAATTTCAGTTCAACTCCACTGTGCCCAATGCTGTTAACTATTAATTCCCCGAAGATTTGTAACATTTTTATTTATAGATAGGTTTTTTTAAGTAAGTACGCTTTAAAATTAAAAATACTCAAATGTACTTTTTTATATTTTTGAATGGGCACCTATGCTTAAATTAACATTTTACCTTTATTTCATCAAATATGATACTTTTGAATTCTAACCGCATAGAAATCTATAGTCCAGCTAGTTTTGTGCCCGTCAGACACAAAATTTTCGATCACCAGCTTGTTTTCAATGTAAGATGTGCCTATGTGCCTTTTCACGGAAATGTGAATCTTCTCTTGATGGTAGCCAAAAATCTTAACAGGGGAGGGGGAGCAAAATCAAACTTTTAGCCAGTGCATAGCCACAAATTTCTATACGGATGGAATTAAAAAGCTAGTTTTGTTATACAAGTGCCTTTATTATTGTTAAAAATTATTGTTATCTCGAATAATTTTAAGAGAGAAATTTCAGTTTTTGTAAATGATTAAAACCAATAAAAATCTATTCGCAGAGTGTTTGGTGGTGTATAAACATAGCACAGTGTAAAAACTAGTAATCTAAAATCTCTTATTAGGATTAAAACTTGTGGAATTTCTTGTTCAACTCCACTGCGCCTAATTCTGTTAACTATTAATGTCAGAAGATATGTAAAATATTTATTAATAGACAGGTTTTTAAGTAAGTACGTTTTAAAATTAAAAACACTCAAGTGTACTTTTTATATTTTTGAATGAACACCTATGCTTTAATTAACATTTTATCTTTTTTTCATCAAATATCATGGCGCTTGTCGTATCGCACAATCGACGATTGAATTCTATCCGCATACACAGCTACAGTTCAACTAGTATTGTGCCCGTCAGACACAAAATTTTCCATAACCAGCTTGTTTTCAAATTTTAAGATGTGCATTTCACGGAAATATGGATTTTCTCTTGCTGGTAGCCAAAAATCTTAGCAGGGGAGGGGGGACAAAATCAAACGTTTAGCTAGTGCATAGCTACAAATTTCTATACGGATGGAATTAAAAAACTGGTTCTGTTAAGCAGGTGAATTTATTTTGTTGGAAATCTTGTAAAAAAAGTAGATTAAAGTACATGCTTTCATGTAAAAACAGAACTAATAATAGAAATACACTTGTATGGGTTTCATTGCAAAACATTTTTTAAATAAAAAACACACCTCTTATTAATAAATATTAGGTGACTATTTTCTCTTACTAATAAATATTAAATGACTATTATGCAATTTGCCATCCAATTTCTATACCATATAAAAATATAAATAATAAGTGCGAAGAGAACATGAATCGAGATTAGCTCCTATTCAGTCGTTGTCCGGCTTCACTCAAATAGCAAATCTGACAGCGTCTCAGTCTAAGCAGAAATAAATTTATACCAAGGCAATCCCATTCAAAACGCACTTAAACTTCTGACTGAGAATACGCACAGTGCCTCGGGTGCTGAGAAGGGAAATCTGATAATAGCAGGGATATTAAATGCAGCAAAAGCTGATTTGCGTTGAAGGTTCAGATTATAAAAATTTGGGATACAGGAAGTGATATGTGTTTACCTCTGCAGTCTGATTTTTTGGAACGTTCAAAAATATTCTCTCTTTCAATGCGCTTGATTAAAGTTTAAGATAATAGTATCTCTGAACAACCTTATTTCTAGACAGTAACAATAGTGAAATAACGTTTTTTATACCTCGATTGTCAGATAGCTTATAATGTTTATGTCATACTGTAAAAAATCAAACTGGTGAAGAAAGAATGGACATTATTACCAATTAAAGCACCATTTCTAGCTATAAAAAGAGTTATAAACAGCTATAAATATCATTTAATGCTACAAGCAATGATATGTCCTCCAAACACTACATAAGGCTAATTACGTAACAGAAAAATTCAGTGTAAAAAATATATATACATACGAGTTTATCCAAATGAACATTTCATATAGATAAAGTTCATTCTCTGAACGAAAACAAAACGTTTACGATACTCCTTTTAATGAAGTTTCCACTTAAAATATCCACTCAACTTATTTCCTGTGGTTAAAAAGAAAGCAAAATGTTTAAAATCTTTTTATTCAAATATAATCTTTAATAATCCCAATTAACGAGAAACAGTCAATGCTTACATTTTAGTCTCTGCACTGGTGACTGTAGCCAAAACGCTCAGAGGTACATTTGAGGACCATATGTATGTATGTGTGTGGATATTTGTGTCCATCTGTTCAGATTTCTCTCTTCTTGAACTAAATTCAACTACTACAGTTTATTCAAATGAGAGTTTCATCGTATTACTTGACGGATCAAACTTGTTAATTATCCTGGAGATATTTTGTGCCTAAAAGTTATATTTCCTCAAAGAACGTAATTATCTTGGTTCGTTGTATTTGCAGGTGGGTTCTTTTTTCATGATCAACCTGTGCCTGGTGGTTATTGCCACCCAGTTCTCGGAGACTAAAAAGCGAGAGATGGAGCGCATGAGGATAGAACGCGCTCGCTTCCACTCCACCAGCACACTCGCCTCCACTAATGCTTCGTCCACCGAACCCTCGGGCTGCTATGCCCAGCTCTTCAAGTACCTCGCCCATCTGGGTCGCAGAGCCAGGAGGAAGTGCTTCCGGTTCTGCAAGAGCAAGAGGAGGAGGCGGAAGTCGAAAGGTAAGGAGGACCTGCCTTGTTCGATATCTCTGAGGCGCAGGAGGGGAGAAGAGGATAGGCCCAAGTGGCGCCCTGGTCAAAGCAGCATGAAGAACAACTCATCGTCACGCTACAACACCTCGAATTCGACGACGGGTGAGCTGAGCAGTGTTGAAGCCAAGCCTGACAGCCCCGTTGCCCCCTTCGCCAGCCCCGAGATATCAGACATTGACCTGGTCGCCTCGCCCAGGGATACATACGGCAGCCTGGAAGGCGTGCAGCACCGACTGCCGCCCGCGCACGCAGCCAAACAAGGTAAGCCACCCCCTACATACTTTGATATAAATCAGGACCTTTATATTTCCCAACTCTCAACCTATCCAAACATATAAGGCATTCATGATGCCAAGATCCAGACTATCCTCAATTTCGATCATCCTCAAGAGTTATTATTAATTTCGTTCCAGATTCTTTTCATCTCTCACATGTACCAAACTCGCATTTAGAGGGCATTCGTGTCCACTAATTTAACTTGCACATTCTTTGGATATACGGATAGATGTTATGCACGCTTGCCAATTTCTAAAGCACCACCCCGGGATTCTAGCACAACACCTTGGCTACTAGGCCATCTCGGGCTCTTATAGAGTGGACTTGGAATAAAACTTCATCTGCAGCCAGTTAGAGAACTGACACAAAACTGGTATATGGACTACGAACTCAGATGCCCTAAATTAATCTGCTGGTATACATACACACACACACACACACACATATATATATATATATATATATATAGAGAGAGAGAGAGAGAGAGAGAGAGATTTATATATATATATATATGTATATATATATATATATATATATATATATATATATATATATATATATATATATATATATATATATATACATGTATATATACATGTGTACATATATATGTATGTATACATATCTATATACATGTATATATAGTTATATATATATGCATATATATATATATATATATATATATATATATATATATATATATATATATATATATATATATATATATATATATATATATATATATATATATATATATATATATACACACACATATATACATGTATACATATATATACATATATATATACATATATACATATATATATATATATAGATATATATATAGATATAGATATAAATATATACATATATATATATACATATATACACACACATATATATATATACATATATATACATACATATATATTTACATATTATTATATATGTACATATATTAAGAGAAATAGATATATGTATTTTTGGTTATTTACTGTGAGATATTGTTTTTCAGCCGAAGCATCAATGAGGGCATATGTGAAAGAGTTACCCAACCACCCATTTCATAAACAATCCACTTCCGGTAGCAGTAGAAGAACATCACAATACACCTGTGCCGAACTCCTCGCCATTGGCGCCACTCAAGGGGCGGTTTTGGCTGGATTCGGAAACAGCTTCGCCATGCAGAACTTCTACTCAAAACTAAATAGAGGTATGCCCCCAAAATTTGTAGCATTATTTCAGCTTGGCTACTTACACTCGACTAATGTTTTCAAATTCTTTGAAAGCAATGCTATTTAAGTGATGGACAAGACAAAGTATTTGTAGCAAAATGCACTAAAAATATGAAAATACCAATGTGATTAACACTGGAATTTTATATAAAGTTATTTTTGATTCCCTGATATCTTTTTTTTTACCTGTGTCATACTTGCATTAAAAAAATTCCTGACCCTTAAATTAGTTTTCTTTATCAAAGATTTGGTATTGTTTGATATGGAATGCTATAGTTAACTCTTTTGCTACCAGGCAGGGCCTGACTAAGATACTTTTGTGCCCTCCACCCCCAATACAAATTTATAGCGACAAGTGATTATCATAATTACCGTCATATAAAAATTATAACATTGAATTAGTAAACATATTTAAGAAATTATCATTAAAATAATATTCAAAATCAAAAATACCAAATTTTTATTTTAAATAATCATCATTATCTCTGTTTAGCCATGCTAAAAATTAAGGAATTTTAAAGACCTAGACTGATCCACTTTTTTTATTTTTACCTTGTCACACTCGCAAGCTCTGTGGTGCAGGAAATAAATAATAATATAATTAAAATTAATTTAAATTGATGAGATGATTTAATGGTTTATAGTGGTACTTTGCTAATAATCTGTCTTATAACTATGCAATAACCGATAGGATTAAAAAGAGCACCAGGTTTGTTGAGGAATTAATTATCAGGTAAATAACAGTAAAATTAAAGTATATAGGAAACAATATAGTTCATGTCAAAGAAAATGACCTCGTACAATAATTTATTAAAACTTAACGATAATAGCGTAAGTTTGCAATTTTTCCCCACTTAATATATGTTTCAAGCAATCGAATAAATTTTCGGGCCCCCTAAAATTTTCGTGCCCAGGGCACGTTCCCCAAGTGCCCATGCGATAATCAGGCCTTGCTACCAGGGGATATCATTTAACTACAGAATCAATAGTAATTAATAACAAAATTGACCTTGATTCTATGTATTTAAACATTTCAAATTTCAAGCCTATTATTATTATCGCAAATAATGCTACAATGTAAAATATTAAAAATAGAAAAAATAATTGAATTAATGAATTAGACAATAAAGTTTAAAAAATGGTTTTTGATTAAAATAAAAACATAGTTATAAAAAATATGACTTCTAATAACAGACATTAAAATATTCCCAATGCACTGTATATCATAATTGTTTACATATCGTTATCTTTCATATAGAAACAAAACTGATTATCGATTTTTACTTTCGTTAATTATAATTTATTAAAACAGTTATTTAGACTTGAGCAATTTTTTTGCTTTCCGTTACTACACCCTCGGGAATTCAGAAAAATGCTTTAAGTTTTAAAATAGCACACCCAGTTTTAATGAAAATGCACCAACACTTTACGTCCGTGTAGATAGTTCATCGATATGCCTCAAAATGGTAGGATCCCCAAAGTAAACAAAGGAATTAAATAAGCTAGTTCATTTAAATCTTCACAAATACACTTTAATGGGTTGTAATGAAAGGAGGAGAAGGTACAAGGTACATTTTATCCCTATTGATAAGGCAGCAATTCTCCTGGTCAATCGGGCAAAAACATAGGGGTTCTCTCCCCCATAGGGTTCGAGGAGTACCTTCTACAGATTCTCAAGGAGGATTTAACATACCATATGTCATTATAATTGCTGGTTTCGTAGAAGCGATTAAGTTCTCTTGTGGTCAACTTTTAACCTCTGAACTATAAAAGCATATCATTTATACGTTCGTGGTTTGTTCAGATGATATCTAAGAACCTTCTGTCTAAATATACACCTAAACTAATTTGCACAGCTTGCAAGCAACAAATAAAGGAAGAGACTGGAAAAAGTCAAGAAACTCAAACTTCCAAAAGCAAAAGCTTCGCTCTTGCTGTTTGTACAAATTCGTAGTTTGAAATGTGTTGAGGTGAAGACCGACTGAGCGTCTAGGCCAGCCTCACGTATAAGTGGAGTATCCGTGAGAAATTACACTGTTGAATGAGAACTAATTCCTCCTGCTGAATTTGTTTTATTTTGAATATAAATAAAGGTGAGAATAAACAGTAATAATACTAATTATGCCATCATACCAAAAGGACCACACTCGATCGAAGATCTGCTCAACATGGCGTCTTGGTTTCGTTATACTGCACACTCACTCTTCCTTGCTCCCTCTCACTGAGGTCGAAGGAGAGTCACTCACATCACTTTCGCATCTAGGTCAGTCTCGTGTAACTCTTTGTTTCAAAATGTATAATACCAAGGAATTTTTTACTAAACACTTATAAATATTTTAAGAACAAAATACTAGTTTGGGATCTTTGTGAACTATTTGGGCAAGTTTTAATTGAAGTCTTCTAAAAACTTAATATTAAAAAAATATTTTTACTAATCTGGAACTTTTTTAGGGACCAAGCTAAAATTTAGATTTGGGGAGGAAAGGTTGAAATGGGACTGAGCCCCTTGAAAACTTACTATTTTTTAAATTAAAAAAATATAATTTAATAATAATTATATTAAAAAAAATCAGTCAAATTCAGCCTTTTTAATTAAAAAAAAAATTTTTTTTTGTTTGTTCTCTAAAAGAGACATATTGAAATGACTTTAGTATGTCTTCCTTTAGGTAAAGTTAAATATATATGTGCTTAACAATTATTAAGAATCACTCTTTTAGTCACAAACAAAAATACTAACTTCAAGGGGGTGTTCAATACTGAAAATGTATGCAATTTTTATTTATCGTATTCTATTACCTGCATTCTATAGCTGAAATTGTTATTTGGACACATTTATAAAAAATATTAATGATTTTTAATATTTATTTTTCTATAATATTACTACATGAAAATAAAACCAACATAGGGGTACATAAACTATCTTAAGTATGTCTTCCTTTAGGTAAAGTTTAATATAAATGTGCTTAATAATTATTAAGAATCACTCTTTTACTTACAAACAATAATACAAACTTCGAGGGAGTGATTAATACTGAAATTGTATGCAATTTTTAGTTATTGTATTCTATTATCTGCATTCTGTAGCTGAAATCGTTATTAAGTTCACATTTATAAAAAATATTAATGATTTTAATATTTATTTGTCTATAACATTACTACACGAAAATAAAACCAACATAGAGGTACATAAACCAACTTAAGTATGTCCTCCTTTAGGTAAAGTTTAATATAAATGTGCTTAATAATTATTAATAATCTTTCAATTAGTCACACACAAAAATACAAACTTCGAGGAAGTTTTCAATACTGAAAATGTATGCAATTTTTATTTATCGTATTCTATTATCTGCATTCTATAGCTAAAATTGTTATTTGGACACATTTATAAAAAATATTAATGATTTTTAATATTTTTTTGTCTATAATATTACTACAGGAAAATAAAACCAACATAGGGGTACATAAACCAACTTAAGTATGTATTCCTTTAGGTAAAGTTTAATATAAATGTGCTTAATAATTATTAAAAATCATTCAATTAATCACAAACAAAAATACAAATTTCGAAGGAGTGTTTAATACTGAAAATGTATGCAATTTTTATTTATCGTATTCTATTATCTGCATTCTATAGCTAAAATTGTTATTTGGACACATTTATAAAAAATATTAATGATTTTTAATATTTATTTGTCTATAATATTACTACACGAAAATAAAACGGACATAGGGGAACACTCGATTTTTTAACTTTGTAGGTTGTAGAATTTTTTGCGTGTTACTTTACGGTATGTTTGCTTTATTTTTTATTTCAAAAAGTCAATGCAGCTGAACACAATAAATTTTCTTTCACATAAATGCTGAACGGATGCAAGTATTTTATTTCGTAATATTTATGTCTGCAAATATCTAAAAGCTAAAATAGGATGTTCTGGTTACGTTTGGAAGTATTTATAAAAATATTATTTTTAATTATTATTTTTTCTATAATTTAAAACAAACAAAAAAAATATAGAGGAACACTCGATTTTTTAACTTTGTAGGTTGTGAAATATTTTTGTCATTTGTCAAGTTAGAATGTCCCACTGTTAACCCTTTGAAGATCACCAACATAAATTATTTGAGATTTAATGAAATTAGTTTATAAATGTTATCTATGAACCTTATGAATGTAAAATATATGAAAATTTTTCTTAACATTTCTTAGAGAGGTATACTTTAGATGTAGTTAAACTGATAATTTCCTCTTGTAGAGAGTGAATATAATGCTTTTTAAAATTTAATTATTTGTAAGAACAATAAATAAGTATTTAAAATAGTACAATAAATAAAAAGTTCAACAAATAGTAAATAAAATAAAGTTCAAGTATAATAAATAAATGTTAACATTGTATAATAAACAAATAACTAAAAAAAGTATAAATAAATGCTTAATAATTGTATAATAAATAAATAACTAAAAATAGTATAATAAATTTCTTAACATAGTATATAAATAAATAGTTTAACAAATAGTATTATAAATAAATAGCTTAACAGATTGTATAATAAACAAATAACTTAAAAATAGTATAAGTAAATAGCTTAGTAGATTGTATAATAAATAAATAACTAAAAAATAGTATAATAAATAAATAGCTTAAACAGTATAATAAATAAATAGCTTAACAGATTGTATAAAAAACAAATAACTTAAAAATAGTATAATAAGTAAATAGCTTAGTAGATTGTATAATAAATAACTAAAAAATTAATAAATAAAAGTATAATAAATAAATAGCTTAACAAACAGTATAATAAATAAATACCTTAACAGATTGTATAATAAACAAATAACTTAAAAATAGTATAATAAGTAAATAGCTTAGTAGATTGTATAATAAATAAATAACTAAAAAATAGTATAATAAATAAATAGCTTAACAAACAGTATAATAAATAAATAGTTTAATAAACAGCATAATAAATAAATAGCTTCATAAACAGTATAATAAATAAACAGCTAAACAAATAATATAATAAATAAATAGCTTAACAAATAGTATAATAAATAAATAGCTTAACAGATTGTATAATAAACAAATAACTTAAAAATAGTATAATAAATAAATAGCTTAATAGATTGTATAATAAATAAATAACTAAAAAATAGTATAATAAATGAATAGCTTAACATACAGTATAATAAATAAATAGTTTAATAAACAGCATAATAAATAAATTGCTTCATAAACAGTATAATAAATAAACAGCTAAACAAATAATATAATAAATAAATAGCTTAACAAATAGTTTAATAAATAAATAGCTTAACAGATTGTATAATAAACAAATAACTTAAAAATAGTATAATAAATAAATAGCTTAATAGATTGTATAATAAATAAATAACTAAAAAATAGTATAATAAATAAATAGCTTAACATACAGTATAATAAATAAATAGTTTAATAAACAGCATAATAAAAAAATAGCTTCATAAACAGTATAATAAATAAACAGCTAAACAAATAGTATAATAAATAAATAGCTTAACAAATAGTTTAATAAATAAATAACTTAACAATTTATAAGTGTTGTTTGGTAGATAATTTTATTTGAAATTATAAGTCAGAAAAATCCAATTAATGACTTTCCAGTTACGGAAAGTTTAATAGCATATATTTCAAAAGAACAAAATATAAATTAAATGTAGTGCTGTCATATATTGAGGTTTAAATTGTCAAAACATAAAAAAAAATGAAAAAAACAGAGAGATACACATTTCAGGTCTTTGAATTTTACTTTGAATACTTTTTTAAATCTGAATTTGGACCAGTTTTAATATTGCCTACATCGCAATTTCGCTTTATGCAAGGGAAAAAACTTATAAATATAGATAATATAAGGGAGATTTATGAATGCACGTATCTCAAGCCAATATAAAACTTTATTTATATGTGATGAGCATGGTTTAATTGCATCAGTCTATCCTGATCTAAGCTTACTCCCTGTGACGCCTCCAATGTTCTTGAGTGAGAAGTAGCGTGAAAGGATCACAGACTTAACAGAATTGGAATTCGCTTTTATTTTTTGGAGTAAATAATGGCTATATACAAAGGGATTCTAATATTCCAAAATATTCGAAATGTAAAGGATTGTTTCTTGGATAACATATCCGCGATGATCACAGTCGTAAAAGAGAATTAACTAAACTCACACGATTAGAGGAGGCTTTTCCAGGGTGCAACACGAACCTAATCTATCCCCCGTTCGGTGTCCGAGACCCTACCGTTCCTTATATGAGCGGACTTTACGAGTCTCCCGAACCTAATTGCTAAAAAAGACTGGCTCCGGTCAAAAGTCGGGGAAGCCTCCACGATGTCAACGCACCTACGTAAAAAAATGTCGAAAAACCCCGAGTCGAAAAAAATTCTAGGATTTTTATACCTGGGGGGCAGTTACGGTCCCGCCAAACGTTTTCTGTCCAGTTACCTGAAAACTCCAGCTAAGGTTACAGCTAGTTAACTTTTAGGTTTCGGCTGGTGCAGCAGTTGTACCATAAATATTTAGAAACCCAAAAGTCGACTCGGGTACAACAGTTGTACCGTAGATATTTCTCCCCTTTTGCATGGACGGGGTCATTACTCACTTGTCATTTGGCCAGTCCCTTCCTATTGTTGAAGTTTTGCTGAGTGCATCAGTACCGGGAAAGAAGAATGGGATTTTGTTTGGCGACATGTGGAACAACTGGCGCTTTTTTGTCCATGTCCAGCAGTTGTTTGTAAACTATTCATTCTATCTTGTAGACCAGATCCGTTTGGAAGAGGGTCAAACTTTTTTTCCTTCGTCGTTTATTTTTTTTATTTAATCTGATCATCGCTCCAAAATTTAACGGTCTTTCTCAAAGTGAGATGTCAAATAACAACTTACAGACTGGTTTTAGAGCAATCATTCATTGTAACGTCCTCCACTCCCAGAGAGTGACAATAGGACAAAACATTTTTCCCTCTTGAGAAAAGGGAAGGAGGGGGGAGGAAATTTCGAAAATGCTGCCGATTTGTAGTCCAAACACAAGTCAGCCGAAGCTTAAAGGTTAATTAGTCGAATTCTCATTCGCTAGCTGTTCCCTTCCGGAATTCTCAAGGTGATACTCTGGAATCAGTACCCCGACTGATCAGTCAGTGAAGCCTATTCAACCGAACTGCTCCCAGACACTGCGTAGCCGCGCTATTGTGGTCTGGTCAATCAGGTGGAACCCAACTCGGCTGATTTTTGTCATTATTGTTCTGAAGAAGGGGAGTCTTCACAACCCATATAGAGATTTAAACTGATGACACGACCGTCATAACATCGATTCGTAGCGGCTAGTAAGCTGCTGTTGCCCGTCATGGTCCGATTTTTAGTTTTGGCCAGCCCAGTTAGGACTCATCGCTACAGAAGAAATCTTGAAATCATCAGGAAGGACGGAGAGAGAACCTAAGTCACCTTGGGTTTCCTTGGGATGTTTATTAGTCCGTGAACTTTTATGAAAAGAATTTGTTGTTAATGCCGGTGATAAAATTTTCATTGAAACACACAAATAATCGATAATTAAATTTAAAGTTATCACATATGTACATACTATTAAGCCAAATATAAAAAAAATTACTTACGTAATATCTAAGTTCAGTGTTAAAACGTATGAAAATAATG